>CM060333.1:40988173-41003173 GCA_030674155.1 Stramonita haemastoma | reverse complement strand
GACAGACAGGCAGACAAATTTTATTTATTTTATTTATGTTATATCTAGGATAATGGGATAAGCACTATTGTGCTTTTTTTTACACCCAGTCCCCGAAAGAGAAAGAGAGAGAGAGAAACTAAAAGCATAGCAAAATTTAAAACATATGTAAACTTTTGAAACTAATTCATATTTGAGTTGTTGTTCCTTTTATTTTAATTGTACAAAAAATCAAATTTGAAAAATATGTAAATATTTGTTTTCAGAAAGAGGAGAGAGAGAGAGAGAGAGAGAGAGAGAGGAGAGAGAGAGAGAGAGAGAGAGAGAGAGAGAGAGAGAGGAGAGAGAGAGAGAGAGAGAGAGAGAGAGAGAGAGACAGACAGAGACAGACAGACAGACAGACAGACAGACAGACAGACAGACAGACAGAAGACAGACAGACAGACAGACAGACAGACAGAGCAGACAGACAGACAGACAGAGACGGAGTCAGAGAAATGGAGGGAGGAAGGGAGGGGAGAGAGACAGATGGGGAGGGAAAAGGAGAGTGAGGGAGTGAGATACAGATAGACAGGTAGACAGACAGACAGACATACAGCCAGACAGACAGCTTGGTAGGCGGACAGACAAACACAGATGTCTGATATAGGAATAGGGTTCGATAGAGGCATGACATGTATGGGTTATCATAGATTCTGTATATATACCAAAACAAAATTAGGTGTGTGTGTGTTGTGTGTGTGTGTGTGTGTGGTGTGTGTGTGTGTGTGTGTGTGTGTGTGTGTGTGTGTGTGTGTGTGTGTGTGTGTGCGTGTGCGCGCACGCGTGTATGTGCGGGTGTGTGTTAGATTGTGTGCGTGTGTGTGTGTGTGTGTGTGTGTGTGTGTGGTGTGTGTGTGTGTGTGTGTGTATGTGGCGCGTGCGTGCAAGCGTGTATATGCAAAAAAAAACATGCAGGCTATGATACTGGTCAGATTGCTATATTTTTATTTATTCGACCAAAAACAAATAAGAAACAACAGTGCCAGACCTATCACTGGTACTGATGAGATAGTCCACATACTCGATCCCCCCTCCCATTCACTTACTCACCTCTGTTTGTACGCATACACAAAATCAATGTCAGACGCCCAAGACATTCAATTTTCTCTATGTCGAAACTGGTGTCACGTCTGGTAGGAGTTCCACCTAGGGAGAAAAAGAAAAATAAGAGAGAGAGAGAGAGAGAGAGAGAGAGAGAGAGAGAGAGAGAGAGAGAGAGAGAGAGAGAGAGAGAGAAGAGTGAGAGACAGACAGACAGACAGACAGACAGACAGACAGACAGATAGACAGACAGAAGACAGAGACAGACAGACAGACAGACTGAGACAGGAGAGAGAGAGAGAGAGACAGACAGGACAGACAGACAAGACAGAGAAGAGGAGAGGAGAGAGAGAGAGAGAGGAGGTGGACAGAGACAGAGAGACAGAGAGAGGTAGAAAGAAAGAAAGTCACAAAGAGACACAGAGAGACAGACATATACACACATGACAGACACAGACAGATACAGACAAATCGTGACATAGACAGGCAGGACGTATACATTATATAAAAAAAATAAAAAAACTAAAGAAAGAAACAAAGCGCGAGAAGAAGGGATAGATAACGAGAGGAAAAGCACGTGCTGCTTCTATTACAATTTGTTCTGATTTACAAAATAAAAAGTCACAGACAGACAGGCAGACAGACAGACAGACAGACAGACGACAGGCGGGCGGGCAGGCAGACAAACACACAGTCATACAGAAGAGATACACGTGGACAGAATGGCATACGCATAGAGATGAAGACACAATCACAGAGGAGACATGTTTGGACAAAAAATAATCAGATAAACAAAAACCGTCCTAAATTATGCAATTAAAGAAATAATTGTAAAGACAAAACACCTTCTTTCTTACCAGGTTAAGTAGTTTATCGTCCGTGGGAATGCTGCGGGCCTGTCAGTATAGACAGCATCCCCCCTCCCCCTTCGGGAAATTATGTACAAGGATTTTCCTCTTTTCTATCCCTTTCTTTATTTCTGCCTTATTCCTTTGTTTTCTTCCTGTCATCTCTTTCTTGTCTCTTTTGGCATTCTTGGTCCATTCTCCTACCGTTTTTTCTTTCCAGGAACACTTAAAAGATAACGATTCTCTCCCGACCAGAATTAAGATGCATTGGGCCTGACTTGTCAGCCTCAATGTACCATCTGGAAATAAAATTTTGATTTTGACTTTGACTTAAACAGCAGCGCAACGCATTTTTGCTCATTTGACAAGACTATGAAAGTTGCTGTCTGAAGGTTCAAAAGAAGAAGAAGAAGAAGAAGAAGAAGAAGAAGAAGAAGAAGAAGAAGAAGAAGAAGAAGAAAGAAGAAAGAAGAAAGAAAAGAAGAGAAGAAGAAGAAGAAAGAGAACAAAAACAACAGCAAAAACACCAACAACAACAACAAGCTACAAACATCGTCCCCTCTGTTAGCATCCTCTTTACAATTCACTCACCCTTTTCACCCCTCCTTTACATCTACACAATAAACATACAACCCAGTAGTACCATCCCCTCTCACCACAGATGCTGCAGACGTCTTCACGACCCTCAAAGTGCTGTCTGGCACACTCTGACTTTTCACCGCAGGTTTCATTTTCTGTACATTGGTACCATTCCACTGTCGTGAAGTCTCGCTCCGAGAGTGTTATTGTTCCATCCTTTGTTTGTTAATTAATGAATGTCTGAGACGGTCGCTATAGCTGAGTGGTTAGGACTCTTCGACTTCAATCCCGTGGGTCTGTGAAGTTATGGGGTTTGAATCTCGGTGGTGTCTGGAGAATTAAAGTTTGGGATTTTGTACAATTTTTCATGTAAAGTTCAAGTGTAGACCTGCCAGTGTATACATTCTCTTCGTGTATAATAATATATACATATGCTAAAGATCAAATAATTATGCACGTTAACGATCCTGTCATTCACATCAATGTTCGGTAGTTTTCGGAAACATGAACATACCCAAACCATTATGCAACCTGAAATTGGAATGCAGCTACTTTCACGATTGGCAAAAACAATTGCATACGCAAAACCTTATTACTGGTGAACCACAGAATTCTACCCAGGGAACGAAAAAAAAACCATGACCCTTCTTTCTTTCTTACTGGAGATGTTTGAGAAGAAATTGATAGTAATTCTGATCTACTTTAAAGGGTAGCTTAACATGGTGTCTTGTGTGTTAAATGTAAAATAAGGACGTAAGCATGCTTTGTGAACGGAACAATATGGGATGGATTATATACATATATGTATTAAGATGAGAGAAGAGAGAGAGAGATGATGGGGAGAGAGAGAGAGAGAGAGAGAGAGAGAGAGAGAGAGAGAGAGAGGAGAGAGAGAGAGAGAGAGAGAGAGAGAGAGAGAGAGAGAGGAGAGAGAGAGAGAGAGAGAGAGAGAAGAGAGAGAGAAGAAAAAAGAAAACAAAGAAAGAAACAAAGAAAGAAACAAAGAATCAAAAGCAGTCTTCAGTTGTTGGCCAAGTATGATTTAACGTGTCCACCAAAACTCAACACTGACGGACAAATCGATCACACCATAAAAAATTGGTTCAGATATTCTGCAATCCAGACATTTGCTCCCCCAATATCCCCACACAGTCATATACATATACACGGGATCAATGTCAGACGTTCAAGCTATTCATCTTTTTGTCACAGTAGAAACCGGTGGTTAAGCGTGAAACAGTCTTACTTACAAAGAGAGAGTGAAAAAGAGAGAGAGGGAGAGAGAGAGAGAGAGAGAGAGAGAGAGAGAGAGAGAGAGAGAGAGAGAGAGAGACAGAGAGAAGAGAGACAGAGACAGATACAAAGACAGAGAGAGACAGACAAAACAGAGAGACAGAGAGAGACAGCGGGAGACAGAGACAGAGATAGAGGGAGTCAGAGAAAGAGAGAGACATAGGGAGACAAGTACAGAGAGAGACAGAGAGAGAGACAGGAACACACACACACACATACACACAAAAACACACACAACACACACACCACACACACACACACACACACACACACACACACACACACACACACACACACACACACACACACACACACACACAAACACACACACACACACACAACACACACACACACACACACACACACACACACACACACACACACACATACACACACACTACACACAAGGTGAGACCAAAAAAAAATGGAGCACCGCCCCCCCCCCCCCCCCCCCCCCCCCCCCCCCCCCCCCTTCAACAAGAAAAAAGTAAAAGCGAGACAGGACACAACACAAAAAATAAAAAAATAATTCACAGATACAGAACACATCCCTACCTAATCCTCCCGTCCCCCCCCCCCCCCTCTCCTTCCCACCCACCACCCTCTCCAGATTCTTTTTTCTTTTATTTAAAAAATTTTTTTAATGTTTTTATTCAATCCAACAGAGTATGCATACTATAAGCAAATAAGGAAAAATTTTGTATCATTATGGAATGATTTTCCAATCAAAAATAAAGAAAAAAAAAAGAAATTCATATACTTTGTGTCCTTTTTTTTTCTTTTAAATCATTTCAATCATTTCAGTTTACATTTTTCCTATACTGCCTCTCTCACCGACCTCGTAACATCCACACGACGTACAAACCAGGGTACCATCTCACAGCCTCTTTACACAGCTGGAGCACACGTCTTCATAACCTTAAACACACTAGGTGGACGGGATAGCCTAGTGGTCAGAACATTGCGCTCGCAATTTGACGACCGGGTTCGATTCCTGTTCGAGAGGATTTTTCCCTGGAGTTAACATCAGTGCTGACTCCACTCCCTCAAAAGTCTTTCGGATGAGACTATAAACCAGGCCCGTGTGCGAACGCACGCGGAAATCTTGTGCACAAATCCTGTTCGCTGTTGTAAGTGTAGGCCATCGTGTGCCGGTGAGAACAGATGACAAGATTTACAAAACTGCGTACACACGGGGACTGGATGTAGAAAAGCACATGAGTGCTTATTCCATTATCCTCGTTATAAAAGAATAAATAAATATATAAAGAAATAAAAATTAATATAAATAAAAGTGCTGTGTGGCACACCCTGAGTCCTCAACAAGGCTTGATTAACATTTTTTGTTGTTGTTTTGGGGGGGGGGGGGGGGGGGGGGGGGGGGGCTGTGACGTTTTAAACGGGCGTGACGTCTGCAAAAGCTTTATTGCTATGGTTTTTGTCTTTGTTGATGAATGTCTAAAATCACTTTTTCTTTCAGAGTTCAAAAGTCTAGCAATAAGTTTTATGGTTATGCTTATGGGTGACTTATAGTGTTAGGTAGAAAGTGTGCTGAAAGTACAAAAAGCGGGTTGCTGTTAAGTTATTGGTTTGGGTTTCAAATTAAGACAGGTTTTTATGGTAATGGACTGCGGACATTTTTAACCGAGTAAATAAGTCTTTGTCTGTCTCTTAATTTGTGCTGGATCGTTGTATCTTTTTTCTGTGATATTATTTTGTGTGTATGTTTCTGTTACTGGTTCAAAAGTTGTTATAATAATATATATATATATATATCTATATATATATAATATATATTTATATAATATCTAATTCTGTGACTGTATTCTCTGTTGGTCTGTTTCTGTTGCTGTAGTGTGTTTATGTCTCTGTCTAGCTGGTTGGCTAGCTGGCTGGTTCGCTGCCTATCTCTCTGTCTCTTCTCTTCTTTTCTTATTCTTCTCTCTCTCTCGTCTCTCTGTCTCTGTCTCTGTCTCTGTCTCTTTCTCTAATCATATTTTACCTGGCTATCTATTGTTTTGCTGCTAAATTAATGTTTATTTTAGCTTTTGCCGTAGTTGCTAGTCGTGGTGTTGTGCTGTTAATATTTCTTCTTTGCAAATCTTCTTATACTTTTCATTCTTCTTCACCTCAACTCTTATCACCACAGTTAAATCATATTTATAAATAAACAAGATCATCACCACTACAGTGGTCACCGTCATCATCAGCACCAGCAAGAACAGCAGCAGCAGCAGCAGTTATTCATTATCTATTATCTATCCTCCTTTTCATTCTCCTCCTCTTCCTCCACTTCCGCCATCATCTAATCACCATCGTCGTCATCTATCATCAGCAGCAGCAGCAGCAGCAGCTAGCAGCAGCAGCAGCAGCAGCAGCAGCAGCAGCAGAAGCAACATTAATCATTTCTTCTCTCCAACGCAAAGTCACAAATAATACAAATAGCACATCTATTAAAGAAAAGAAACACACACACACACACACACACACACACACACACACACACACACACACACCGCGCGCGCGCGCGCGCGCGCCGCGCGCACACACACAAGTTGTCACCCAAGCATGATTTAATGTGAACACTCAAAATCAGCACGGATAGACAAATCGACCACACCAAAGAAATTGTTCCGATATTCTTCCACCCACCCACTGGTTTTTCCTATACATACATACCCACAATCACACAGAGAATCAATGTCAGACGACCAAGTTCATTTTCATTTTTTGTCCCAGTAGAAACTGGTTGTATGCCTTATACAGATATACAGTAGTTTTACTTAAAGTAAAGAATCAGAGAGAGAGAGTGAGAGACAGAGACAGAGACAGAAAGACATACAGAAATACAGATAGATATGGACTTAAAACACAGATGAAAAAAGAGAAACATAGATATAAAAAGCCAGACAGAAAAGATAACACAAAACACATTAACAGATTCACAGACATAACATTCTGATCTAATTCTCCCTACCCACTTCCTCACACCTCCCATCCCCACCCCCACTCAAGAATACGTACACACACACACACACACACACACACACACACACACACACACACACACACACACACACACCACACACACCACACACACACCACGCACGCACGCACGCCACACGCACGCACACACACACACCACAAGTTTAAACATCCGTCAGTTTCCACTGTACACTTTTCACGTCTGTTTTTCTTCCAGTCAGTAACATCCACACAATGTACAAGTCATGGTCCTATCACTCTTTACTGCAGCTGCTGAAGACGTCTTTACCATCCTGAAAGTGACGTGTAGTGTACATGTATTTCTCAAGTTTTCAGCAAGGTTTGCCCTTCTTTAACGGTCGTGACGTTTTAATGGTGAAGATGAGTTAGTCTAGAAAGGTTTAAGTGCAACTGGAGCTTGTTGGTAAGTCAATGTTCGCGGGCATGCTTGTCTCTTCGTGTAGAAGTCTAAGTAAGCTTTAGGGTAGTGGTTTTTGTATAATTGTATACCAGGTTAAAAAATAAAACGTCACAACAGATTTCTCAGCGTGAAACTCACTGGGCTGCTCTCCCTGTGGGAGGGCCATTGTCGCAAGAGCAGTGCCACCCATTATTTGTTGTTGTGCGTGTTGTTGTTTTTTTGTTCTTTTCCTGTTTGCATGAGTATTTTTTGCTGTCAGAGTGGGTTGTTTTTTTTTTTTTTCAGATGTTGTCAGGAAATCTCTCTTGTTGCTGAGGACTATTTTTACGTGCGCTAGATGGGTATTACACACGGGAACTCGGTTTATCGTCTTTCTGAAAGGCTATCATCTAGCCCACAGTCGAGTGGATAGGCAGGGTGGTTGGGGAGGGCACAGAAAGGGAGATCAAACCACCAGCACTTCACACCCTAACTTTTCGCTTGCTAGGCAGGTGTGCTACTTCTTGTCCACCAATCCACTTGACTTGACCTTGATTAATAGTTTGGGAGAAAAAAAAAAACCGTTACCAGAAGCTTCAGGCAAATGGGTAATAATGTTCAGTTCAACCAACAATCAACAATTTCATGTGAACTCCTGTAGGTCAGACAGGATAATCCCAGAGTATCTCATGGCTTTTATTTATCTAATTATTTAATTATTTATCTATTTATTATTTTACATTGGAGATAATGGAGATAAGCACGCGTGTGCTTTTTTACATCCAGTCCCCATACGTGTGCAGTTTTGCAAATCTTGTCATACATTCCCACCGGTACACAATGGCCTTCTGTTACGAAATGCGGAACAGGATCTAACGTGTGCACAAGATATTCCGCATGCGTTCGCACACGGGGCTTTGGTTTATATTCTCATCCGAAGGACTTTTAGGGAAAGTGGGGTCGGCACTGATGTTAACTCCAGGGGAAAATCCCCTTGAAGGGAATCGAGCCGGGGTCGTCAAATTGTCGATGCAATGTTCTGACCACTAGGCTACCCGTCCTCTCTCCATGCTTTTAAAAGAGGTGAATTAGAAAAATGTAAGATACAAAAAAGGAAATGATTCATTCAATAACATAGCTACTGCTAATCAAACATGAAGTGTTCTTTTTCTCTAAGTTCATGAGGAGTAAATTAAAAGGCAAACAACACCGTGATAACACTGTCAGATTTACTGAGAATTTCTTAAAGCACACAGCCTAGATGTAAAAAAAAAGAAGTACTGTTATGAATTTGTCAGACAGGTGTTTAAAATCTGTCAGGCAAAACAGGGAGAATCAAGGAAAGAAATATTATGATGAATTAAAAACAAAATTTTAGATATTATATGGGGAGGAAGATAAAGGAAAACATGGAAAAAGTCACATGCAAGGGGAGAAGATTCAGACACGAGAGAGAGAGAGAAGGGGGGGGGGGGAGAGGGAGACAGAAGCAGAAAGACATAGGGAGAGAGAGGAGAGAGAGAGAGAGAGAGAGAGAGAGAGAGAGAAGAGAGAGAGAGAGATGAGAGAGAGAGAGAGAGAGAGAGAGAGAGAAGAGAGAGATAAGGGAAAAAGAGAGAGAGAGAGAAGAGAGAAGAAGAAGAAGAAGAGAAGAAGAAGAAGAAGAAGAAGAAGAAGAAGACTGCGAAGAAGAAGAATGCGAAGAAGAAGAACTGCGAAGAAGAAGAAGAATTGCGAAGAATGCAAGAATTGCGAAGATCAAGATTGCGAGAATAAAAGAATTGCGAAGAAGAAAGAAGAAGAAGAAGAAGAAGAAGAAGGAAGAAGAAGAAGAAGAAAGAAGAAGGCATGCAGACACTCTGCTAGACATACAGTCTGCACGACACACAGAAGAGGCAATCCTATTTGCCCATAATCACACCTTTTATATAAACGTAGTGTCCTCATCCATCTCAATACCCCCCACCCCCCCCACCCCCCACACACACACCCCTACACCGTACCCAGGAAATGCTGGTTCTTGCATCTTCTTCATTGATGTCTAGACCTGGAGTCAAAGGGAAGACCACTTCATCTCTGTTGGTGGTGGATTGCTGCCCTTATTCCTCTTCGAGGGAGGTTCAGTTTACAGGCCTATGTTTGTTGTATCATTTTCTTCTGCTGACAGGCTCAGTGCTTAGTTAGGTGTTTGGGTCAGAAGGTCTGTGGGGATATTCTGCTTGGTATATGGAGAGTAATCTAGACAAGATCGAAAGGACTTGCAAAGGCAATACTGCAAGGCACTGTCCATGGAAGAAGAAAAAGAGGCAGACCAAGGAAGAGATGGGAGGAGGACAACATCAGCGAATGGACAGACCTAGAACTCAACAAAACCTGAGAAGGGCAGAACAAGAGAGGAAATGGAGGGAACTGGTTGTCAAGTCTTCATGGGTTCCCCCACGGTCACCATACTAAGGGTAGATAGATAGATAGATAGATAGATAGATAGATAGATAGATAGATAGATAGTAGTAGATAGATAGAAGATAGATAGATAGATAGATAGATAGATAGATAGATAGATAGATAGATAGATAGATAGATAGATAGATAGATCGATCGATCGATAGATAGATAGTTACCATGGTTTTTTGTCCTTGTTATTGTTGTTGTTATTGGTGGTATTGTTGATCTTGTTCTTGGTTCTCCTCCTCCTCCTCCTCCTCCTCCTCCTCCTCCTCCTCCTCCTCCTCCTCTCCCCTTTCTCTCCTTCTTCTTCTTCTTCTTCTTCTTCTTCTTCTTCTTCTCTTCTTCTTCTTCATTTTTTTTCTTCTTCGCAGTTCTTCCAACTTCATCTTCGCAATGTTTTTCCTCTTCCTATGATAGCCAGGCCAACTGGTATTGTCGTTTAATAATATCCAAAATAACACCTCTTATAAAATTTGTGATGATTTATCCCATTTCAACACTGAATCATTATGGATGGAAACGTGTTTTAAAAATCATCTGCTTCGGTTTGGTGGGTTTCATTTATAGACACCCCAATAGCACCACCAACTGGTTCTGTGATTTTTGTGAAATGATGGACAATGTTTAGCTCTCAGAAAGAGAAATATTACTTGGTGTCTTTGATATAGATCTATTTCAATCTCACCCAATGGCACAGTATTCTTACGTTTTAATCTTTTACAACGCTTTCGTGTCCCGCGAAAGTGACGTCAAAAGCTAGGTTCCTTATCTGACGTCACATTTCTTGAAGGAATCGGTTGCCCACAGTAGGAATCAGTGATCCCAATGTTGTCTGTGTCACCTGGAGCAAAGCTGCCTTGAGAATGCGAATGCCTAAAACAAAGCAATTGAGCATCACATTTCGCTCATTTTAAAAACACAGTTTGTATGCATTTTAGTCGACCACACTTCTGCGCTTTTTTTCTGATATATTCATCTGCATTGATATAGATGATGCCCTTTCCTTTTGGACATCACTTTTCTTTACAATGTCAAAAGCATATTCCTCAACTTCAAAGACGCGTAAAATCCAAAATTTTGCCTGATTGGCCTACCCAAGACATTTTGTCCGCAATAACTCATAGAGATGACTTAAAGGCGGGTGACAGGATAACCTAGTGGTCAGAACATTGCGCTGACAGTTTGATGAACCGGGTTCCATTCCCGTTTGAGGAGATTTTTTCCCCCTGTAGTTAACATCAGTGCTGACTCCACTCACCCCAAAAATGTCGGATGAGACTATAAACCGAGGCCCGTGTGTGAACGCATGCAGAACATCTTGCGCACACGTTAAATTTTGTTCCGTTTTTCCTAAGTGTAGTTCAATGTGTGCCGTGGGAACAGATGACATTTACAAAACAGCATGCACACGGGGACTGGACGTAAAAAAGCACAAGAATGCTTATTCCATTATCCTCGATAGAAATGAATAAAGAAAGAAAGAAAATTTGTCTTTATGAGGAATACAAGAAAAAATCCCCGCAATGTTGTAAAGTATATGATTAGAAAATCTAAATGTTGTTTCTCCTAAAATCTTGTTCAAGATGAAAGCAATGGAAACTTGATCTGGTCTGTGATTCATCAGCTCTCTAAAATGGCACTTCACGGGAAGAATGTCAAATCCTGGTAGAAGTTTTAAACAATCCTTTGGCGAGTATCAGACACAAACTCATTGATAGCAACATCACATCTTTTGATTCACATGTTTTAAAACCCTTTTGCCTAATTCTTCTTCCTCATAATTCTTCATCTTCTTCTTTCTTTTACTTTTCTCCTCTCTTGTTACGTTTGTGTAGACAAATGTTGGTCTCCTCGTGTGTGTGTGTGTGTGTGTGTCGTCGTGATCATTGAAGAAGATTCTTCCTTTTTTCATTCTTTTGTTTTGCTTCTACTTTAGATGTAATTAATCGATATTCATTTCCTAATGGTTTTCTTTTCTTCCGCTCAAATCCCCAGTGTTTTCTTCAGAATCACCCTGCTTTAGTGCTTAAGCGTTGAGGATCAATGCGGACCTCAATACTACTCTAGTAAATTAAACATCTAGAGAGGTATGTGACTCTCTGAAAGAACCACAGAGAGGCGAAGCGAAAGTGAAGAGGCAGAGGGGAAAAACAAGGAGATGAAACAAAACAAAAGGAAGACAGAAAGATAGACAGAATGAGAAAAGAAAAGAAAGAATGAAAAGCCACAGAAAGAAAGAAAAGGTAGAATGAAAAAGAATTAAGGAAAATAGAAAGATATAAAAGACAAGTAGAAAGAAGAAAAATGGGTTTTAAAAAATGGGTGAAAAACATAAAGAAATCTAGAAAAAAAAAAAGCCACAAAAGAGAACGAAATAAATCAACATAGAATAAAAATAAAGGCGAAAAAAGGGTCCTCAGAAAAAAACAGTAAGAAATAATGTGTAAATAAATGATTGAATCACACACACACTCACACACAACACACACACACACACACACACACACACACACACACACACACACACACACACACACACACACAACACAACACACAAGAAAAAAAACAACACAAAACATCAACAGGCAGCGAATTCACTTTTTGACAGCAATCACGTACCCAGGTAGACCTAAACCTGAAATCTGGCGTCCATCTCCTTAAGGTCCCAGTGGTGGATGCAGCTGCTTTAGAACTAATCTGATGGCTCCAGTTCACTATTCGGGGCACACAAGTGGATCAGCTTTCCCCATTGATGGTGTGCATTTCTGCCAAAACTTTTCTTTCTTTCTTTTTCTTTCTTTATTCATTTTCTTTCTTTCTTCTTTTTTTTTCAGTTCTGTGTTGTTTTTTCTTTCTTTCTTTTCTTTCATTTCTTTCTTTTTTTCTTTCATTCTTTCATTCTTTTTTTTTTTCTTCCAAGCAGTTGGATTAGACAGACAAATGAACAGAGACAGAAATATGCAGAGAGATTAGAAAAACAACAACTGTTCTTGTTTTGATCTTTTTATTTTATTTGTTTCGTTGCCAGTAGTAAGGTGTTTTTTTTTTAAATGTTTTTAGAAACGTCTCGATCACCGCCCATCTTTATTTCTATTTTATGAGATTCGTTTTTTTTGATTTTTTTTTTTTTTATAGCAAATGCTCAGTGCTACTTTTAAGATAAACAAGGGAGGCTGTTCTATTTATTTCAGTTCGGGTTACTGCCCTTTTTCTGTCTGCTGTTCTGTCTGTCTAATACAGCACTGCTGTGTTATCTCCTTTGAGAAATTGTCTTGTTTGCTGTTTCGTTACGTACTGACTGGAAAATGTATCTGTTTTGAACTTTCTTTATTCTTTGATAGTCAGTGTGTGTGTGTGATGTGTGTGTGTGTGTGTGTGTGTGTGTGTGTGTGTGTGTGTTGGTTGTGTGTGTGTGGTGTCGTGTGTGTGTGTGTGTGTGTGTGTTGTCTGTGTGTGTGTGTGTGTGTCTGTTGTCTGGTGTCTTTGTCTGTGTGTGTGTTGTTTGTGTGTGCCTCTGTGTGTGTTGTGTGTGTGTTGCTTGTGTGGTCTGTGTGCCTCTGTGTTGTGTGTGTGTGTGTTGTTGTTGTTGTGTCTGTCTGTCTGTTCTGTCTGTCTGTGTCTCTGTGTGTATGTGTGTCTGTTGTGTGGTGGTGTGTAGGTGAGTGATGAAAGAGAGAATTTGATGTGTTTGTATTCCATGCTAACGGATCAAAAGTCTGCCAAAAAAGATAATTATATTGTGTTAACCCGGTCATCAGGTCAGTCAGGTGACAAATCAAAAAAAAATCAATTACTCTGAAGTTTAAAAAATATGCCCTTAGGTGTTTCTTTTTCAGGTATCTTTGCAACTCCATCTTCTTCAATTTTAACAGAGATTAACAAGTTGCAGAGGTCTCACGTCATAAAAAGTAAAAACCAAAGTGATAAAGGGCAGTTCTTATCGTCGCTCCATAGGAAACATATTTATTATTATTATTTTTAATTAATTATTCATTTTTAAAAAAAATATTATTATCATATACCTATTCGTTTAATTCTTTTCTATCGAGGATAATTGAATAAGCACTCATGCGCTTTTTTTTACATCCAGCCCTGTGTGTATAATATCTGGAAGGTAGTTACACAGAACTACATGTGGGGTTTGGTATATTCCGAAGGGGGGGGGGGGGGGGGGTGGCAACTAGATCAAGTGACTAGCAAGGCGAGAGAGAGAGAGAGAGAGGAGAGAGAGAGAGAGAGAGAGAGAGAGAGAGAGAGAGAGAGACGAGACAGAGACAGAGAGAGAGGACAGAGAGAGAGAGACAGAGACAGAGACAGAGACAGAGAGAGAGTGTACTCCTTTCTTCTCCTCTCTCTCTCTCTTCTCTCTTTCTCTCTCCTTTTCTTCATCTCTCTCTTCTTCTCTTCATCTTCTCTTCTCTCTCCACACACACACGCACACGCACACACACGCAACACACACATACACACGCACACACACACACACACACGGCACACACACGCAAACACACACATACACAGCACACACACACATACACACGGCCCACACACATACAACACAGATAAGGGTAATAAATAAGTAAATAAAGTCAATAATAGATAAATAAATGAAAGTAATAGAGAAATAAATAAAACGAACAATGTTTACATCACCTCTCCCATCAATACACCATACAAGCTTTTCATGCTTCCTACTCTCTTTTTACCATGTTCATTACTTTTTCCCCTTTTCTCACAAGAACAGTACTGTGTTTGGAAGAGGGAAAGGAAAAGCATTTCATTTTTTATGTTTTAAATTTATTTATTGTGTTCTCTTTATATCGAGGATGATGGAAAAACACCCGATGTACTTGTTTACATCCAGCCCCGTGTGTATGCAGTTTTGTAAATTTGCCATCTGTTCCCACTGGCACACAATGGCCTACTCTTACAAGCGACAGGTTAACGTATGGCATGTTGTTCTGCGTGCGTTCGCACATGGGCCTCGGTTTATAGTCTAATCCGAAAGACTTTTGGGGAGAGTGGAGTCAGCACTGATGTTAACTCCTAGGGGAAAAATCCCCTCGAACGAGAATCGAACCCTGGTCGTCAAATTATGAGCACATTGTTCTGACCACTAGGCTGTCCCGTCCCACCCTCATCTTCATTGAGGACTGTGTGCCTTGGTCCTCTAAAACACCCTCATCTCCTTTGAGCGGAATTCGAAAGAGGTGTGAGGGTCTGCACTGTGATTTTTGGTTACGAGTTACGAGTGAGGACGCATTGATTAGACTTTTAACTTTCCTTATGTGTGTGTGTGTGGTGGGTGGTGGGGGGGGGGGGGGGGGGCTGGGTGGAGGGGGGGGTGGTGGAAAGGGTCTTTGTGTTTTCTGATCTTGGTTTTGT
>CM060333.1:40958173-40983173 GCA_030674155.1 Stramonita haemastoma | reverse complement strand
TGTTTGCTACATACATAATATTCACACACAAAAAATAGTAAATAGCCAGAAAGAAATGTTTGCTTGTAATACCTATGATTTTTCTCTGTCTGATCAGTTCCTGTGTTCTCTTCCGCATTGTTTACTGGCTTTTTTTCTCTTTTGTACAGAAAAATAAAAAACATGAGCTTTCTATGTATCACTGAATAGTCTCTTTTCGTCTTTCTCTGTTTCTCTCTGTTACTGTCTCTATCTCTCTCTGTCTTTCTTTTTCTCTGTCTCTGCCCTCTATATTCTGTCTGTCTGTCTGTTGTCTGTCTGTCTGTCTGTCTGTCTGTCTGTCTTTCTCTCTGTCTCTGTCTCTGTCTCTGTCTCTGTCTCCCGTCTCTCTCTCTCTCTCTTTTCTCTCTCTCTCTCTCTCTCTCTCTCTCTCTCTCTCTCTCCTCTCTCTCTCTCTCTCTCTCTCTCTCTTTCTTTTACTCATACAAAACACATACGGGGAGATAGAGAGAGAGAGAGAGAGAGAGAGAGAGAGAGAGAGATGAGAGAGAGAGAGAGAGAGAGAGAGAGAGAGGAGAGAGAGAGAGAGAGAGAGAGAGAGAGAGACAGACAGACAGACAGACAGACAGACAGACAGACAGACAGACAGACAGACGACAGACAGACAGAGATACAGATACACACAGAGATGAGAGAGACAGACAAACAGAGACAAAGAGAGACAGACAGACAGAGACAGACAGACAGACAGGGACATAGACAGAGGGGAGGTAAAAGTAAACCGATATGTTTTCTACCAATACACCTGTCACGGTCTCTCACCTGCTCTGTACATACTTGTCACTGTGCACATGTTTCATGTCACTTCCCCACACACAACACAGCACACTTGGCCACAGCCGGCACCAATTAGCCACTGTCTTCTTCTTATTGTTGCTGTTGTTGTTGCTGGCGTTGTTGTTGCTGTTGTTGCTAGTGTTGATAGTGGTGGTGATGTTGTTGATTCTGTTGCTCTTGTTGTTGTTGCTGTGTTGTTGTTGTTGTTGTGATGCTTTTGCTGTTGGCGATGGTGGTTATGGTTTTGCTTTCGTTGTTGATGTTGTTGATGGTGGTGATTGTGATGCTGTTGTTTCTGTTGTTGCTGTTGTTGATTGTGTTGCTGTTATTGCTGTTGTTGTTGTTACTATTGTTGTTGCTGTTGTTGCTGCTTTTATGCTGTTGTTGCTGTACGTTGTTTTTGTTATTACTGTCGTTTCTGCTGTTGTTGTTGTTCTTGCTACTGTTGGTGGTGGTAATTTTATATTTGTTGTGGTTATCGTGCAGCTGTTGCTATTGTTGTTGTTGTTGGTGGTGGTGGTGGTGGTAGTGGTGATGATGGTGGTGGTCAGGCATTTGTTGTTGCTGTTATCATTTTTGTTGTTTTTGTGTGCTTCAGTTTATCACATATTTGGCAGCCCCATTTCCTTCTTTTATCAGCACGAGTATTGCGCCTCTTTCTACAATGGTAAAGAGTTCCCTCTTTTTTTCCGCTATCACTCATTTTTTTGTGTTTTTTTCTTGAGTTTCTTTTTCGTTTTGATTTATATATTTTTAAACTACTTCTCAAAACTTTTATTGGCTCACATGTATACTGAACTTCTGGCACCAAAATAAAAAGCCTAAAATGCAGTTATTGTTAATGTGAGCTGTGGTTGCTGTGATGGTGATGGAGGAGCTACAAGTTGTGGCTTGAGTTTTAAAATTCTGTGTTTGCTTGTCATTTTTTCTCTTCTTTCTCTCTTTCTTTCTTTCTTTCTTTGGTTGTTTTTTTTCATGGGGTGGGGTGGTGGGAGGTGATGAAAAGGAGACAACATATAAATGCTTTTTCTGTCGTTGTTGGCAGTGTTGTTGTTGTTGTTGTTGTTGTTGCAGCTGCTGTTGTTGATGCTGCTATTATCACAAACCATTCATCCAGCAAGAATACGGGGGTGTTTAAATATACCGTGTGTGTGTGTGTTTATTTATTTTATTTTATTCTTTTATAGCAAGGACAATGGAATAAGCACTCATGTGCTTTTTTTCATCATGTGTTTGTTTGTGTGTGTGTATGTGTGTGTGTGTGTGTGTGTGTGTGTATTTATTTGTAAATGTTTATACCATTTTATGTCACAGCAAATTAGTGTGTGTGTGTGTGGGGGGGGGGAGGTTGTCTGAGTGTGGGTGTGGGTGTGTGCGTATGTGTGTGCACATGTTCCTTTCTTTCTGTGTTCGTTGTATGAACTATTCTTGTTGCCTTGTATGTGTGTTTAAAGTAGGTGAACAATTTCTTTTGATTATTTGTCTGTGTGTTTGTTTGGGGGCTTTTTTGTTCTTTCTTGCTGCGTTTGTATATTGGTTATTGTTGTGGGGGTTATTTTCGTTGAAGTCCTACTTTTTCCTTGTTTTTGTGACTACATGGAATAAAGATAAATTTTATAAAATGAGAGAGAGAGAGAGAGAGAGAGAGAGAGAGAGAGAGAGAGAGAGAGAGAGAGAGAGAGAGAGAGAGGAGAGAGAGAGAGAGAGAGAGAGAGAGAGAGAGAAGAGAATGTCCCTTGTTCTTTCGCGCTTATATTCTTGAAAAATTGGATTTTTTTCTTTTTTTACTATTGGTTTTTTTCACTTATAGCCTGATCCATGATGGTGGTGTATTATCTAGTTATTGGTTTTATGTCTTCTATCAGATATAGCCTATCTTTTGTTGTTCTTCCTCTTTTACTGTTACAGGTACTTGCTAAAGATACAAGTAATTTTGCAGTATTTGTAAGATACATCAGCCCTATCAGTGTATAACCATGTCTAGTCTAGTTTCATTATCATTGTCTTGTGTGTACTTGTGAAGTTCTGCTCTTCTTTCTGATACCTGTCATTCATTTACTGATATGTTTTGTTTCTCTACAGCTCCATTGTGAATTGTGTGACGCACTGAATTTCCCTAAAGTCCTAAATAAGATCAGTTCCAGGAACGTTCAGAATTTAAAACAATGTAAACCTCCCCCCCTCCCCCTTCCTCCTCCTCAGCCTCTCCTTCCTATCCCCACCTCATGATTCTCCGCCTGTGTCTGCCATTTTCCTCTTTCGAATGTTTATGTATCGTTTTCCATTTGAATCTATGAAACTGAGTTCTTACTGCTGTTGCTGCATGATCATTATGATAAATATATTTCAGGCTCATTCCTTTTTTGGTCATAAGCTTATGATTTTATATCGCTCGTCTGATCCGAGTTTTTGTTTTATCAACACGATGCATACAGTCCTTGATATGGGCGGGAACTGGATTAAAATAGTACACAAGAGCTTGTTCATTATCCTCGAATAGAAATTATAGATATAATATGTTGAGTAGAATGCTTTTCTTGGTTTTGAGTGCACTATTGAAGAAGTAAAATGTGGCTAAAAACACCAAACAGAAAGCTATCAAATTATAAATGTTCAGTGTACAGACTAAGCCAAAATTGTTCTCCATGCAAATGCATTCTGGTGATAAAGGCATACTGAAAAAGACAGCTTTCTTTAATTTCTCCCCCTAAAGTCTTCAGATGTGACTATAAACCGTGTCCCGTATGCGAAACGCACGCGACATCTTCCGCACCCGTTAAACCCCGTTCGGCTTTTTCCAAAGAGTAGTGCATTGTGTGCCGGTGGGAACGGATGACAATCTACAAAGCTGCATGCACACAGGGACGAAATGTAATAAAGCATATGGATGCTTATCCCATTATCCGCAAAATAAAAATGATCTACCCAAAATCTGAAAGGGGCAAGGGGATGGGGAAAGAGGGTGATTTTTTTCTGACAGACGACATACATCTCAGATGTTTGCATACTCGACACAGTCATTCATTCATGGAGCTCACAACAAAGACTGGGTCAAGTTGTTTTATTTATGGTCATTCTGTAATATATTCCATCAACTTTTGACAATGTTTTTCTAGTGGAACAAATTATTTTATTCAGTAGTGAGAATAAACATTGAAAACAAACAGCATTTTGGAGTCATGGCAAATGTTCCTGAAGTTTTTCATAATTATATTTGAGCTGCGAGTCGGCTACCCAACCTCACTCCAGATCTCTTTTGCCTGAAGGGGAGGTAGGCTTTTCCCAATGCTCTGACCAGCAGTGGCAATGTCCAACCAACTGACTTCTGAATTCTTACACAATCTTTTGAAATAGCTCAGCCCACATTCAATCCAATATCATGCTTTTAAAACACAGAGTGACAAAGAGCTAAACTGCAGCCATGTTATCTTTGCAGCCAGAAAGTATAGACACCTCGAGTAAGTATGTGCAAAAGAGCTGTCAAACTGCTTTTCTTTTCTCAGTAAAAAGGTCAGTTGGGTAGTCAAGTGCCAGTGGTGTGTGCTCACCACCTCACCTTCTTCAGGCACATAGTAAATTAATGTGTACAAGGTTGCTATGACATCCATGAAAAAGGAAAGCAATACTGTTTAAAGGAAACTATCTTCTAAGGGAAAACCCAACATTTTCTCTTACGCATTTCAAAAACAAAAAAAAATACATGCTACTGGAAAACGGCTTTTCATTTCATCTTTCATTGGGGTAAAATCAACTGGAAAGCATCTTCAAATGTGTATTTTAAAATAATGCACAAATAATGTTAACCCTGATGTAGTGAAATAAGGGAAGGGGGCAGCAAAGAAAATGGAAGACATTAACTGCATAATTAAAACAAGTCCACCAGATACTATACAATACTAAAAATTTCACACAAAAAGGATAGTTGAAAAACATAGCTAAGCCAAGACCTTCAGGCTGTTATAAGACATGATACAGGCAACAGGCTAAACGCACACACCATCTTTCATCTGAAGGTAAATGGTATGGGCAATGCTTGGAATGGTTACATGCAACTAAGCCAATTACACAATAAAGACAGCAATAATAATAATAAACCTCCAAAACAAATAATACATCAAATACCAAAAACATTACAAAAAATATGTACATGCTAAAGCTGCGTGTAACTTATTCAAGAAAGGGTAATGTTATACTTGGAAGAATATTGAGAGTTTAACTGAATCTCATTAATTTTTAGTGTTACTGTGCTTGCTGTTTATGCAGGAAATAAATGTGAACAGCAAGGTAATGGTGGAGGAGAAACCATACAAACTCGTGTCCCTTAGAGCTGGGGAACAGATAAGCCCAATACAGGCAAATGCTTCACAGCAAAATCATGGAGTTTCTACAAAAACTTTTAATGTCGGACTATGTTGGAATGTTTTAGAAGTAGAGGTGGTTACACCGCTATTAATAATACCCACATTCTACCAGATACGGTGAAAAGGTAAAAAAGCATCAGAAAAAAACCTTCCCTTTGTGCTCAGGACTTAAACTATGTAATAAAAAAAAATTGAAAGGAACATCAGCTTTTCATTATCAAGTCCAAAAAAGTTATAGTAAACGTTTCCATTCAAAATGTCAAACTACGTGAGCAAGTACTCTAAATACAAGACTGACTGTCCATCGGCACTCCTCACTAAAATGTTTTTTATAAAAAGTTAAAAGCCCACAAAAACCCACACATTCATACAGCTAAGTGTTTCGTACAATTGCTTGTTTACAGTTTACGACCAGCCGCTAAAACAAACCCATACATGCTCAGGTCTAGTTTCGCATAGCCCAGGTTTTATGACGGCACAACTGTTAAGGGATGAGCAAGAAAATCCAAACCTTAACACTGCATTATCAGTGATCTACTAGAATACATTATTTCACAGCATTTGGTACGTTGGAATTTTGGAATATACACATTCGAAGTGAATTTCATACTTAAAGCAAAGCACTCGTGTACAGAACATATTATACAGTAGAAAGGTTGGACAAATCCAAGAAATCCACCCACCAGAAATCACGCAGCAATTAGCGATGATTGATGTGAAAATTGTCATTTTAATATTGACATTATAATCAGTCTTTTTATGGGGCCTGCAATTGTTTCCTTATTTCATTTTTTGTTTTCATTTTGTTCGACTCCGTTTGTCTCCATTAAAAATGCATTTGGCCTCTAAACTTTTTCTCTCCATTTCCTTTCCTTTTCAGATTAAAAAAAAAAGAGAAATAAAGCCGTATTTAATACATTAGCGCTGACAAATGGAAATTTAAGACTGCCGGGGAATGAATGAATGAATGAACTTAATTTTCAAGTGTTACAGAGTAAGCATTACATACTTTTTTCCATCCGGCACTTGCCCTGATCAGGGAATAAAGCTAACAAACCCCTCCCAACCTTTACATACCAGCATCACCAACAACAGCAGTTCAACCAATATTTTAAAAGAAAACGGGATACATTCAACAAAACGCGTCATCTTAACTGGATACACCGATAATTAAACGTGTGCGTGTGCGTGTGTGTGTGTGTGTGTGTGGTGTGGTGTGTGTGTGTGTGCGCGCGCGTGCGCGTGCGAGTGCGTGTGCGTGTGTGCGTGCGTGCGTGTGTAAGCGGGGAAAACAAGCAAACTAGGCATAACAGGAAAAAAAAACACACATACAAAAACAACAAAAACCCTTTAAACACAAAAAGCTACATAACACATCTCTATTCTTCAAATGGTAAGAATACAACTTCAACCCAACATAAGAACCAAACACTCCTCTCCACAATAAGTCTAGGATAGCATATGTGAAGGTGGAAGTTGGAAAGGAAAGGAAAGCAAGAAAGGGAAAGGAAGGAAAGGAGATGGAGAGGAGAGAGAGAGAGGAGAGAGAGAGGGAGAGAGAGGAGAGAGGAGAGAGGGAGAGAGAGAGAGAGAGAGAGAGAGAGAGAGAGAGAGAGAGAGGAGAGAGAGAATGAAGATGAAGAGAGAGAGAGAAGAGCAAAGATCTTACAAATTGCATCCCATTAAAACAAACCAGTCAAAAACGTATTCCAAAGCACTCACAAAATACTTCTGTAAACAAAATATCAAATGAAACCTGTAAGCTCACAATGTGGCCAAAACCTAACAAGGAAACGAAAACCCCGAAAAGCAAAACAAACAAAAGAGCAAGATTGTATACAAGAAATATCAATAGGAGCGAAACAACATTTAAGGTTATAATACAAACCAGTTTCAATCAAACTAATACATTAAAAGATAATAATGTATATACTAAGAAGATGAGAAAAAAGGAAATATTCAGGACCATGGAACATAAGGCATTACAAATCTATAAGCCAAAACATTCATATGAAAAATAATATCTTCCATGTGTGTGTGTGTGTGTGTGTGTGTGTGTGTGTGTGTGTGTGTGTTGTGTGTGTGTGTGTTGTGTGTGTGTGTAGTGTGTGTGTGTTTTGGTGGTGTGTGTGTGTGTGTGAGTGTGTGTGTGTGAGTGTGTGGTGTGAGGGGGAAAACATTATGTAAGACATAGCATATGTAGAAGGGGAAGTGGAAGAGGGAAAAAATCTTCAAATTACATCGTGATCAAAACAAACCATTCAACAAAGTATTTCAAAACATACAAAACTTGTAAACACAATTACATCAATGAAACTAAATACAATTTCAAGCTAACAATAAATCCGTAGCAAATCAACAAAAAAGCAAATTGTATAAACAAAAATAAATTAGAGCAAACATCTAAAAGCTTATAAACCATTTTTCATCAATAACACCATTAATTAAATCAACTAAAAAAAAAAATAAGGCTACCAACGAAGATGGAGAAAATACAATATACAGGATGATGGTACATAAGGCATTACAAATCTATAAGCCATAAAATTCATATGAAAAATAATACATTTCATGGTGTGTGTGTATATGTGTGTGGTTGTGTGTGTGTGTGCTGTGTACGTGTACGCACTGTGTTCAGTGTGAAGACTTGTGTGTGTGTGTGTGTGTGTTGTGTGTGTGTGGTGTGTGTGTTGTGGGGTTGTGTTGTGTGTGTGTGTGTGTTGTGTGGTGTCTGTACTGTGTGTGTACCATGTGTGTGTGTGTGTGTCGTGTGTGTGTGTGTGTGTGTGTGTGTGTGTGTGTGTGTGTGTGTGTGTGTGTGTGTGTGTGTGTTGTGTGTGTGTGTGTTGTGTGTGAGGGGGGAAAACAAAGAATGCATAATAGTAAAAAGACACGCATAGAAAAAAACAACATATAAACCCTTAAACACAAAAAAATAATAAAATTTGTGTCTGTATTTAAACAGTAAAATACTATTTCAATTCAAATTAATTCAATAAGAACCGAAACAATCCTATTCAATGATAAGACTAGGATAGCATATGTGGAAGTGGAAGATGGATGAGAGAAAAAAAATGCATATTCTAATTACATTGTGATCAAACAAACCAGTCAAAGTATTTCAAAACACCAACAAAACACTTCTGTAAACACTAATTATCAATGAAACCTGTAAGCTCACAATGTGGCCAAGCCTAACAATGAAAAGAAAAATCCCGAAAGCAAAAACAAAAGAGCAAAATTGTATCAAAGAAATATCAAATAGGAGCGAAACATCTAAGGTTATACAAACTAATTTTAAATCAAAGTCAATACATTAAAAGAAAAAATATACTAACGAAGATGGAGAAAATACAATTATTCAGGATGTGGTACATAAGGCATTACAAATCTATAAACCCAAAATTCATATGAAAAATAATACATTTCGTTGTGTGTGTGTGTGTGTGTGTGTGTGTGTGTGTGTGTGTGTGTGTGTTGTGTGTGTGTGTGTGTGTGTGTGTGTGTTGGTGTGGGAGGGAAACGAGCAAAGAATGTATAAAAGGAAAAAGACACTCACGCATTAAAAAACCAAACATATAAACCTTTAAACACAAAAAATAAAATTCGTGTCTATATTTGAACAGTAAAATACAATTTCAATTCAAATTTCAATAAGAAAGAAACATTCCTATTCAATGATAAGACTAGGATAGCATATGTGGAAGTGGAAGATGGAAGAGAGAAAAAAATGTATCTTCTAATTACATTGTGATGAAAACAAACCAGTCAAAGTGTTTCAAAGCACCCACAAAACACTTCTGTAAACACTAATTATCAATGAAACCTATAAGCTCACAATGTGGCCAAGCCTAACAATGAAAAGAAAAATCCCAAGAGCAAAATCAACAAAAGAGCAAAATTGTATCAAAGAAATATCAAATAGGAGCGAAACATCTAAGGTTATACAAACCAATTTTAAATCAAAGTCAATACATTAAAAGAAAAATATACTAACGAAGATGGAGAAAATACAATTATTCAGGACGATGGTACATAAGGCATGACAAATCTATAAGCCCAAAATTCATATGAAAAATCATACATTCCATGTGTGTGTTTGTGTGTTGTGTGTGTGTGTGTGTGGTGTGTGTGTGTGTGTGTGTGTGTTGTGTGTGTGTGTGTGTGTGTGTGTGTGTGTGTGAAAAACACGCAAAGAAGGCTTACAAAGAAAAACAAACCCAAAAAAACATAAAAACCAAACATAAAACCCTTAAAAAACAAAAACCTATATAAAAGTCATATCTCTATTTTTTAACAGTAAAATTCAATTTCAATTCAACATAGGAACCAAATACCTATACAGTGATAAGTCTAGGATAGCATATGTGACAGTGGAAGGTGGAAGGGGGGGGGAGAGAGAGAGAGAGAGAGAGAGAGAGAGAGAAGAGAGAGAGAGAGAGAGAGAGAGAGAGAGAGAGAGAGAGAGAGAGAGAGAGAGAGCAACTTCATCATTATAAAAAAAACAGTCATAAGTATTTGAAAACATCCATAAAAACACTTCTTTAAAATAAAAAATTATCATCAATGAAACATAGGGTCGTAATGCGTCCAACAACCTAACAATGAGGAAAAAAACAACCAAAAACAAAACAAAAACAAAAAAAATGTATTAAAAATATCAAATAACGAAACATTAAAAAGTTATGCGAACCAGGTATAAATCCAGCTCAAGGGATTAAAAATATAATATACACTATTAAAAAAGAAGACTGCAATCATGATGCAGATGCAGATGGAGCAATCTATCAATGGGCTGGGAGTGCTATGACCTGGGTAACGAGCATGTCCTTGAGCTACAGCAAAGCAACAGTCAAGGAAATCAGTGAACATAGTACATATATATCATACCTTCAATCATATAGATATACGTAAAGTCCAAAAGTAAACAATTTTTATAATACCACATTTTGTAGAATAAAAAGGGTAAATGTTTCCATAACCTATGTGGTCTTTGGGAAGGGAGGTATCAGACCTCAGCTTTTCTAGGGGCCAGCATATTGAGGGCGGCGCCCATCTCCTCTCCCTCTTGCGTTATCTTTACTGTCCCTAAAGAGGGCAGGTACCAATTTACAGCTGGGCGACTATTGAAGCCAAAACGCGCAAAAGGTTACTCATCTGCTTGGTAGCCATGCTCAATGCTGCTTAGCCTTAGCTCGGGTAAACAGTGTTCTGATCACTGAGCTATACCGTACCCCATTACCTAAAGAAAGAAATTAACTCTAGGTCAAGATCTATGTCTATCTTTTTCACACAAAACCCACCACAGTTTCTTAACATGACATCCAATACTTCCTACACCTCCAGCCTTCAAAAAAGCAATGGCGAGTCAGTGTCGGTTACAGAGGAAAAGCCATCTGTTTCTTTAAACTACAAAAAAATACAAATTTTAACTTTTTGTTAATTGGGTAACTGTTATTCTCCACTTTCCTCCACCACCAAAATATAACACACATACAAAGGTGTGCAACTTTTGGAAGGCTACACAATGTAGCATACACTGCTGATGATAAATACCCGAGGTATATCATTCCATAGATACCCCTGTCAGAAATCCTATCAAACATGCATCCACACACACACACACACACACACACACACACACACACACACACACACACACACACAACACACACACACACACACACACACAGGCCTGAACAACCCCTATACTCCTGCTTCTTAATAACAACCAATTTTTTTCTAACTCGTCAACAGTTTCCCATCACCTTCCCCAAAATTAATGAATATTCATTAATGAATTCTAAAACCAGTGCCTCCTACTGGTTTTAGATAAACTCTTCTAAAATGCACACCCTCCAACCGATTATTCCATCATGCGTTCTAAATCGAACACACTTTTTCTGTTTTATAGGTAAACTTTTTTTCTAAAAGGCTCCCCACCTCCACCTGCCCCAGAAGCTAACTAGAAGATTACTGTCCCCTATCCCCATCCTCAGCCGTCACACTCTTTTCCTCATCCCTGTAAACCACATCATGACATCCCCCTCCCCCTTCCCTGCATCCTTTTTTTTCCCAAATATCTCGCGCCCCTCCTCCTATTAGCCCCGAAGAAAAAATTGCAGCTACTGTGTCAGCATATACCATTCTCCACCTGCCATTTGTGTCCACATGTGGGGCCAGGGTTAGTGTAAAGGTTACTGTTAATAGTTAGTTAAAAGTTAATAGGGGGTAAGGGTTGTATGTCAGATGGTCTGTCTGAATGTTAGAATTTATGTGGACACAATGGCACGTTGACAAATGGTATAAAGCTCAAGACAGTGCAAGGTACATATCAAAACTTGGATCCGATTTCAGACAAGCAGGCCATCTTGTGCCAGTTGGAACCGATAACCACGTGAAAACATGGACTGGATGTGAAAAAGAGCATAGAAGCACTTGTTCGATTATCCTTGAAATAATAGTTTTAGTAATAAATAAATGAATAAAAAACGTCACAACCGCAGGAAGCGTTAAATCGGAATCACTAGTTCTATCAAATGCCAAGGTTACACATTGGACATCAGTGTCCACAAATTTTGGGTTTAGCTGTCAAAATATTTCAGGCCTCGAGCATTTTTGAATACATTAAAAAATAGACCCCCCCCCCCCCCCCCCTTCCGAAAAACAAAACCATGAAAGATAAAAGTCTACCAGCCAGCCTTCTTTCTGTGTCCCCACTGCTCTAAACATGTTTCCAAACCCCTACTGAACACCCCTTTCCTTTCCTTCCTCTTTTTTCAACAAGTTTCCTCCCTACAACTACCCTCCACTCCTCTCTCTCTCTCTCTCTCTCTCTCTCTCTTCTCTCTCTCCTCCTCTCTCTCTCTCCCCCCTCCCCCCCAGAGTAGGCATGGTGTGCCGATGGGAACAGATGACAAAATTTACGAAACTGCATATACACGGGGACTAGATGTAAAACGCACGCGAGTGCTTAATCCATTATCCTAGATAAAAGAATCAACTAGCTAAATAAACATAAATAGAAATAATTGGTATACTCCTGCGAAATCATTACACAGATTTGCTAACAACACTGGAAAACTTGTTGCTAATACTACCCACAAAAAATCCTGAAATGCCAAGTTACGTTACTAGTTGCGAAAGCGCAGAGTTTACAACAGCGATGAATAATCCGGATAACTAGGATTTTAAAAATATATATTTTTACGATTTTTTTTAGCAAATCTTTCTACTTCAGCTGAACCCAAATCCTATTTGAGTGCCCATTTTCTAATAACTTTTTGGAGATATCTGATACCTCACTTCCCAAACGACCATTTAGGTTATGGAGCACATGTACCTATTTTCTAACGAGTGACAAAAAATCTCGTTTTAAAAAAAAACTAAAAAGCATTGCCATAGATCATACGAGCCATGAACATGAGCAGAAAGGGGCATTGATAGAAATGTTTTTTTTTATTGGGTTATATGAAAAAAAAGTTTAACTAATTTGTCTAGTTTTGCCATCCTTCTTCGTTGGTACTTTGTGCACTTTTCTCCTTAAAACAAAACTTAAGCCCATTTCCAATAGGTATTGATCGGCTACTCTTTTGCCGCCTTGTTACACAGGGGGGAAGTGGGAGGGGGGGGGGGCTAAAAGTCTTTTTAGAGAAAGTTGAAACGTACCAGAAAGTTCTTGAAAGTCCATTTTTCTCCAAAAGGGTAGCACCCTTTTTACCACGTAAATCTCAGAGTGACTATCATTAACAAAAAAAAGTTTGTAGCCAAATACGTATACACATACAAATCCATTAAATGAATAAAGTAAATGAATAAATAGACATTTTATTCCAATCTATTACACTTTTGTTCCATCTTGCAGAGTTTAAATTGATTTTGCGTGGGTTTTTTATCATTGTATCAATGTTTTCTAGAATGTGTACATTTTTACGAACTATCTGCTACACCGATTTTTCGTTTGTCTGAATTTAATTGTTTTACAAACTGCATGCATTCAAAATAGTGAAACTAACACTGGGTTTTTTTTTATAGAAACTTGTATAGAGAATACTCGCTTATTTATTGAAATGAATTTTTTGTACAATAAGTTCCATCGTTACCAAAATTAATCCGCAAGACTGTGTCTATGGAACTGTGATAAAGAATCTAAGTGTTCAAATTCGTAAATAAAAATCTTCACCAATCTTTTGTGGTCATTCGTTTAGTAAGTTGACTTGAGAGAATAAAATGAATGAAATACTCTTTTGTTGTTCTGATTATATTTTTCAAATCAATTTTTTTTTGAATAGCTGGTTTTTACACAGTAACGTTACAAACAGAAAAAAAGGTTTTTTTTAATCTGCACAGCCCAGTGAAAGCAGATATGTTGAAATATGTACAAGTTGGAAAACTTTGCGCTATAAAACAAATCTTAACTTTAAACAATGACTAAAGCTAGTCATATGTAACAGTTCTCACAAAAAACTAGAAAACAGAATTAGCTAAAAGAGCTCGATCACAGAGAGAATGTCCTGTAAACCTAGTTCTAGATCTTGACACACCATTTCTATTTGTACTCGACATGCAAGAACCAAACCAAGTAACTGAACACAATTCAATGGCAACTGTCACAGTAACTTTGCATAAAAAAAAATGGTGACAAGTTTTCTAAAAGCTTTACACCACTTTTCGCCAACTTGCAAAAAATTAAGCGTTGCGTTTTGTCAATAAATCACCGCATCCCGTTTTAACTTGCACAACAGATACAGAATTTTTGTTTCACTTCTTCGAGACCTACTAGAATTCCACAAACCGAATATACAGAGTTGCTGTGAATAAAAAAAAACAACAAAAAAAAACATGTTTGCACCACATGAATCAGTCGAGTTTTTGTGTCTGAGAAATTACTGGCTCAAAAATGTTTTGATAGGTATTTTTCATTGAAGTATTCTTGAACTGAACTGTATTCGCGGAGCCTAATAAGCGATGGTAAATAGAGAGGTTGACAGTATCACTCCCGTCTCCACGGTAGCGGTCTGCAGGCTCCACATCCCTGAAAGAAAGTTAAAGGATGAGAATCAAAAGGAGGAAAATGAGACAGAGGTTTGGGGGAGAGAGGGAGACGGGGAGGGAGGGAGAGACAGGGAGAGACAGGGAGAGAGAGAGAGAGAGAGAGAGAGAGAGAGAGAGAGAGAGAGAGAGAGAGAGAGAGAGAGAGAGAGACAGACAGACAGACAGACAGAGACAGAGACAGAGACAGAGAGACAGACAGACAGACAGAGAGACAGACAGACAGACAGACACAGAGAGAGAGAGAGACACAGACAGACAGACACAAAAGAAAGACAGAGGAGAGAGAGAAGCAGAGAGAGAAAAAAATAGAGAGAGAAAGAAACAGAGAGATAAAAAGAGAGACAGAGAGAAACAGAGAGAAAGGGAGATAGAGACAAAGATACACAAATATGGAGACAGAGACAGACAGATAGAGAGAAGGAAGAGCAACAAGAAAAATACAAAAAAGAGAAAGACAAAAGAGAAGAACAAAAGCGCGCGCGCGCGCGCGCCCGAGGAGAGAGAGAGAGAGAGAGAAGAGAGAAGAGAGAGAGAGAGAGAGAGAGAGAGAGAGAGAGAGAGAGAGAGGAAGAGAGACGAGAGAGAAGACAGAGGAGAGAGAAGAAGAGAGAGAGAGAGAGAGAGAGAGAGAGAGACGAGAGAGAGAGAGAGAGAGAGAGAGAGAGAGAGAAATTTTTAGAATAGGTTAAGACTGATCTAAAATATTTGTATAAAAAAGATGGATTTCCACTAATCCAACGGAAAATTCTCGTATCTGTAATCAACATTACTGGAAATCGAATAGCCTTATTAAAAAAAACAACTCTTTTGAACAAATCACTTCGAGAAAAGAAAGATAAGTGCTTTCTCATAATAAAAAAAATAGCTGAAGAATATCATTGGTTTTATTGTCTTAATAAAAATTTATAATCATTCTCATAATGCATCTGTCACAACTCCGGTCTACTAAAAAACAAATGTTTTTTTCGGCAAGTTATTTGATTTTCAAGCAAATCTCTAAGCATTTCAGTCATCAAAATTATCTCCATACTCAACATATTTATTTCTCTACCAAAAACAATGTATTTCAACACAACAGCTTACTCATTTTCAGACTGCATAAATGACGTTTTAAAAGTAGAGATTGAGAACAGCCATATTCTCACCTTTAATTATGTCAGAAGGAAATCTTGGCTCGCCCCTTCATGCAGGAAGCTGCAGCATCAATGGTAGCAGCAAACTGTCGAAAGATTCTTCAACACAGCACTGAGGTCTGTTCCCAAAGACATGCAGGTCCTGGGAAGATCACTGGCGCCCGGTTCTTTTCTCTGGATGAACTTGGAACAGTGCCTGGTGATAGTCGGCTTGGGTGGTGCTCTCCCGGTTCACAAGGTACCTGGTACAACAGCTGTACATCACGGCATGAATGATCGGGAAACAAAGAGGAAAAAGTTAGAAGTCGGAGACAGAGGCAGTGATAGGAAATGGACTACAGAGACAGAGAGACTGCAAGAGAGAGACAATGAGAGAGACAGATAGACAGACAGACAGACAGACAGACAAAAAGAGAGATACATACAAAAGTAAGAGGAGAAAATAGGGGGAAGATGGAAAGAGAGAGAGAGAGAGAGAGAGAGAGAGAGAGAGAGAGAGAGAGAGGGGGGAGGGAGAGTGCAAGAAAAAGGCAAATAGAGACAAAAGCGAGAGAGAGAGATAGAGCGGAAGAACAGAAACAGAGACACAGAGATAGACAGAGAGACAGACAGAGGCAGAGACAGAGAGACTGAGAAGAGGAGGTTGGAAGAGAGTCGAATTTTCTGAACGAGTTAAGACTAATCTTATCTAGTTAACATTTATGAAAATCCAAGTGTTATCTCAAAAAAGTACTCTTTTAAACATGGTACTTTGAAGCAAAGTAAATTTATAAGTGCTTCATCATAATTAAAAGTCAACATTTTTTTAGCTGGGATATGTCATTTGATTTCATTGTATTTAATGCATGACGAATATTTATAATCATTCTCCTCACACTTCAGTCACGATTCCTGCCTTTCAACTGGTTTTAAGCAAGTTGTTCTTAACTGATTAAAAAAAAAATTCCTTTTTGAACACAGTCATCAAAATTATCTCTGCACTCATTATCTAACAACTTGCCAATGTATTTTAAACACAACAGCTTACTCATTTTCAGACTGCATAAAAACTTTTTTAAAAAGTTGAGTATGAGAACATCGATTTTCTCACCTGTATCGTGTCAGAAGCACGTCTTGCCCCCTCTCCCCCCCCCCCTCCATGCAGGCAGTTGCAGCATCAGTGGTAGGAACAAACTGTTGACAGATTCTCCAACACAGCACTGAGGTCTGTTCCTGATGAAATGCAGGTCCTGGGAAGGTCTTTACTGGCGCTCAGTTCTTTTCTCTGGATAAACATGGAACAGTGTCTGGCGATAGTCGGCTTCGGTGGCACTCTATCGGTTCACAAGGTACCTGGTGAAACAGATGTACATAACATGAATGATAGGGAAATAAAAAAGAGGAAAAAAGAGCAGAGTAGTAGATGATTAAAATAAAAACATAAGACTAGACCATCACAGGTCATTAAGAAACGTACGCAAGTAAGAAGACAGGTGAGAAAATATAACACTAGTAGGAATAGAGTCTAAAAAAGTGAACATTTGAAAGTCTGAAGTAACAAACCTCTTGAAATTTAAGGAGCACGAAAACGCTACTATGGACAGAAACAATGAACAAGTGACTCACAAAAATAATCGGACTGAAAAAAATCCTGTCGGAAAAAAAACAGATTAACACGTAATTGTAAAACTGACTCACCTTTCTGTCAGAAAGGGTAGGTCCTGATGGTTGCCCTCCCTTGTCAGTTCAGGTAAAGGGCACTTAAGGTAGGTCCCCATGGCTGCTCTCACACTTGCCAGGTCACAGGCACGTATGATCCACATGACTTTAACCACCCGGTAAGGACCCATGTATCAAAGGATAAGGAGGAGGAGAAAACTGACTAGGCAACCATGCACAACAGACACAGACCCTCAGCTATGGAGCACAGCACATCTCCGAAAGCTGTCAGCACAGCACATCTCCGAAAGCTGTCAGCACAGCACATCTCCGAAAGCTGTCAGCACAGCACATCTCCGAAAGCTGTCAGCACAGCACATCTCCGAAAGCTGTCAGCACAGCACATCTCCGAAAGCTGTCAGCACAGCACATCTCCGAAAGCTGTCAGCACAGCACATCTCCGAAAGCTGTCAGCACAGCACATCTCCGAAAGCTGTCAGCACAGCACATCTCCGAAAGCTGTCAGCACAGCACATCTCCGAAAGCTGTCAGCACAGCACATCTCCGAAAGCTGTCAGCACAGCATATCTCAATCCTGAAGCTTACGATCTCATGATCTAATATTCCAGATCCAAAGAAGATGTCCCTTACCCTCCATTCTTAATCCTTTGATAACATGGGCCTCACAAGGTTAAGTTTACGTCATGTTTCACACTGTACAAAATTGATGGAAGTTTCTGGAAAACAAAAAATGTCTAGATATGACACTGTCTAATAACAGGGCCAGTGTGTGTGTGTGAATATCATATTTGTGGATGTTTACAGATGTATGTGTCTCAGAGAGAGGAGGGAGAGGAGAGAGGGAGAGAGAGAGAGAGAGAGAGAGAGAGAGAGAGAGAGAGAGAGAGAGAGAGAGAGAGAGAGAGAGAGAGAAATATCTATGATATTGGGTAATAACTGAACTGAGGAGAGAGAGAGAGAGAGAGAGAGAGAGAGAGAGAGAGAGAGAGAGAGAGAGAGAGAGAGAGAGAGAGAGAGAGAAGAGAGAGAGAGAGAGAGAGAGAGTTCCAACTAAACCCCTCCGATACCTTCTGCTCACCATAAAATTCCCTTTCTTTAGCCAATCTAAATTCTAGATGTCTACAAAAAAATGGAAGAGGAGAGACATGAAGTATCATGCTTGGTGGCCATTGAACAGGAAGAAAAAAAAACGTTCACAATAAACTGAACAAGAAATAGCCATACAACTTAGCACCAGTTGAAATATACAGTTAAAAGGATACTGTATTTTTTTGTATAGCCAAAAATGGGGATGGGGGTGGCGAGGGTCTGCATAAACTTTTTTAAAAGTTGGAGGGGGGGAGGGAGAGGACAAGATACGCGGAATAATTTTGTAGTTTCGAAATGACATCCGCGAAGAATTCAATTCAGTGCCGCAAGATTCTGATAATAGACACCTAGTTAAGCCATGCAGCAATGGGAGCACACGGAAAGTTTGTCCCACTCATTCATTTTTTATCCCTGGTTTAAAAAGAATTAATGTTCATAATCTTTTCCCTTTTCAAGTTCTAATTTCACATGTGTAAAAGTAGTTATGAATAACTGCTTGAGGTCATAAAAGGAATGGCATCACTTACCTGTGTCCCCACAGCGAATCTACAAGGAGCAGCAACAGTCAATGCGTCTTGCCTCTTGTCAAGTTAAGCAGCGAACTGGAATCAACTTAACAGTGAAGTGCGCAGGCCTAGTTGGTCAGTGCCCTCTGACGGTGAACAGAACAAACTTTCCTCGTGCATCACGGACCATGGCCCTGCTGATGGCTACATCAATTTTTGTACTTGAACCAGCCGTCATGGTACAGTGGTTAGCACCTTCGATTTCGGACTGGAAGGGCACAGGCTCGAATCCCATAAGATTCATAAGAATTTTTCTGATTTTGGCTGGCTGCTACCCAGAGTGAGTGTGCTGTGGGCGCAATGGGAAGACTGGGACCACACAATGGAGCTTCATTCACTTTACAGATGCAAGTTTGAGAGTGTTGCTTAGACTTCTTGACTAACACTGCAGGTGTCTGTATCTCTCGGGCCCAGTTGACGCCATGATATATTATGATAGTAAGCGTAGAGTACAACTCTGTCAAGTAATCTTAAAGCATTTGTACTTCCACAGCAGCACCATTACATCACCCTCATTACCATCGATCATCATGCAATAAAACAAATGCTGCTGATTCAGTGACCCCCGCTGCTCTGGTCTCATGGTGACCTAAGATTTGGTTTCCCAATACACTTCCGTGCCTGTGGTGACTTTGTGTCAAAGCCTTTGGGGTTGCAGGTTCGTTGGAGAGACGTTGCCGTAGTTGCCACCTCGGGTGGGCAACTCACTCAGTCTGGCTCCGCGACTGAGCTAATACTGTCGTTAGTAGGGGGCTTAGTAGTTGGTGTTCTGCGTATTTTAGCTCAGAACAGGCACCATTGAACACCACCAAAGTGACCCAACAGCAGTACAGGGCCCCTCTGACTGGTGGCCCCACAGTGGCCTGATATTGATGGGCTCCCTGTGGACTACCGACCCTGAGGATGAGACATAACGAATCTGGGTATGGCTGTGGCTGGGAGATTGAAATGAGCGGCATGGGAACAGCGGGACAGGGACGTCATAGAAGATGACGCAGCAAAATAAAGCCCTTTTGGTCAGGAGTAATTCCTCTTGCACGGTGATACTGTGGACCATATCGATTATTTCTGGAAAGGGAAACACGAAGACACCACCATAATTATGTTTGGCAGAGTCATCGACAATCAATTATCAATCATTGCAATTTGGACACCATCAGCACTCTATAATCCTACCTTGAACGAATGTGCGACTTCTCAGGACAAGACAGTTAGATGACAAAAATACAGACAAGGAAAGAGGGTAGAACAAGGCAGAGGCTTCCATTGCTTTAGGATTAAAAAAAAAATTATATCGAGGATAATAGTATAAACACTCATGTCTTTTTTCATCCAGTCCCCATGTGTATGCAGTTGTGTAAACCTTGTCATTTGTTCCCACCAGAACAAATGGCCTACTCTTCCGAAAAGCGGAACAGGATTAACATGTGCGCCAGATGTTCTGCGTGTGTGGAGATGTAAACATAAACACCAGCAGGCTGAAACCAGTCATGGCTGTCATTGCTCTAAAAATTCCATCTTTTCTTTTCACTATTCTTCTTGTGAGTAGTAGTAATAGTAGTGTTAAATTATTATTATTATTATTATTATTATTATTATTATTATTATTATTATTATTATTATTATCATTATTATTGCAATTATTATTATCATTTATTATTATTAGCTTTTAAACATTGTTATCATCAATCTTCTAAATCTAAAAAAAAAATGTTTGTATAAAAAGGTGACTTTATAAGCAGGAAATTCCTGAAGACGTCGTGGATGTGTACACACCCATACTCTAAATGAGGCCGTGTCGATTTCAACATTAGAATGACGTCACTGTCCTGAGATGTCCCTACATCCTGGTTGCTAGGACACCTGTCCTTGCACTGAGACTTTTTGCTACCTGCTAAGCTGTGGTGGAACATGATAGTACTTTTCAGAGATTGAGGCAGTAAATCAAGTGTGTGTGTGTGTGTGTTCATGGATATGTACATGTGCGCATAGCATGTGTGTTTGTGTGTGTGCATATGCAGACGTATGTGTGTGTCTGTGTGTGGGCACGCATGCCATTGCATGTGTGCATACTTATGTGCATTGCATACGTGTGTGAATGTGTGTGAGTGTGAGAGTATACATGCATGCATGCATGCGTGCTGTGATTCAGACAGAAAGAGAGAGAGAGACTATATCATTTGGGTGTACTATGCCGATAACAACTTGGTAGCAATCTGTGTGTTGAAGAGCGGGGGAAAGAAAACGGATACAGATATTTAAGCTACTACTTTCTGAGTTTGTAAACTCAATGTTCTGAAATATAAATAAGCTTCTGAGGGATCAGAAAACATCACGCACACTGTCGGTCTCCCTCTCTCGGGCATGTGTAATGAGTGTCTTACTTCCTTCTCCCCCTCTTTATTGATGTAAAAAAAGTACATCGAACAAAATAAACAATATGTTTATTTGCTCATTCCTTCGAGGCATTTGTAAAAAAAAAAAAAAAAAAAAAAAAAACACAAATTTAAGCTAAAGACGTAAGGAAAAATTTTTAAAAAGAACGTAGTGTGTGTGCCTGTGAAGAGGGAATTGTCTTATAAAAGAAAACTTATTCTCAACCTTTTGACAGCAATGTTATTTCGTGCTCTTTTTTTTAACAGGCAAAGTATATATTACAAATTTAGAATTTCTGTGTAACGTGTGTACATTTAGACTGGCATATAAAAGTTACAGGGTTCAGAATCATCCTACTATCCTTTGGGGTAGGTAAAGGGGTGGGTGGGTGGGTATATGTGTATATATGTTCTATGGCAGCACACCTGTAGAAATAACAACCAGCTCTCTCCACTCCTTTCACGGCTCTGCCTTCCTCAAAGCTTGTGCAAGATTCCAGGTTTGCTGATGTTGTCCTCCTATCTCTTCGTTGGTCTGCCTCCTTGGTCGTGGTGTTCCCCCCATCTCTTCCTTGGTCTGCCTCTTTTTCTTCCTTCTTGGTGGGTAGCTTGCGTTATTATTGTTTCCAGATTGATTGTGTGAGTGAGTATGTGTGGTCAAATAATAAAGTGGTGAAGGAAAATGAGCGCAGTAAACCATAACAATTATTTTGTCATTGTGACTGCTTCAACATTTGCAACCTATATAACAAAATGATTTGCATGTTAATTTTTTGCAACAGGTTTTGAGGTTCTTTTACACTAAGAATCGTCTGCATTTACCGACCTGATTCATGTATTGATACTTTGATTCTTTGATTCTCACCTGAGGCTGGTGACCAGGCGGATCACACCGCCGAGCACGAGGGCCACTGCGAGGAATGGACCATGTTCTCAGAATGGGATATTCTGCTATCCCTATGGTTCTCAGAATGGGATATTCTGCTATCCACATGGTTTTCAGAATGGGGATATTCTGCTATCCAATGGTTTCAGAATGGGGATATTCTGCTATCCCAATGGTTCTCAGAATGGTGATATTCTGCTATCACTATGGTTCTCAGAATGGGGATATTCTGCTATCACTATGGTTCTCAGAATGGGGATATTCTGCTATCCTATGGTTCTCAGAATGGGGATATTCTGCTATCCCAGGGTTTTCAGAAGGGGATATTCTGCTATTCCCATGGTTTTCAGAATGGGGATATTCTGCTATCCCTATGGTTTTCAGAGGGGTGGGTCTTTGCCCTCGGACTGCCCTGTCATTTGCCTTTGTACCGTCACTGAGCACCAATTTCCTGATTGCATCCTTGATCCTAGCTAAAAGAGACTTAAATAGGATAGGACAGAGTAAAATAAAATAGAGTAGAATGAAATAAAATTCAGCCCAAAATGATAAACTAGAAAATAAAATATAGCATAGGTTTAGAATTAGCTTTGAAAAAGTAGTCATAAAATTAGATTTAAACTAAGGGAAAACATTAGTGCTTAGAGATCTGTGGAGAGCAATATCGGTGACAGTGATGTCTTGTGGTCCAAAAAGACCACCACATGCAAAGGCTTTGGGACAACGGTATGAGGAAGGTGACCTCGTCATTGGGACAGTGGTATGAGGGAATTCCTTCATCTTTGGGACAATGGTATGAGAGAGTTTGACTTCATCTTTGGACAGTGGTTATGAGGGAGTGTGACTGTCAAATACTGGCGTATATGGGCCGGTGGTCATCAAGGAGTGTGACTTGTCACCTGCTGGCATCTTTATGACAGTGGTCATGAGGGAGTGTGATTGCAGTTTCTTCGCATTTCCTTCAGCTTCTTCCTTTCCCCCCTTTACTTCACACGGGTCCTAACCTTGCTAATCATCATGTGGATCACATGAGATACGTCTCAAAAAATGGGGCTGAGTCGTTGGATCACGTGGGAGACGTCTCAAAAAAGCGGGCTGGATTGACCTTGAAATGGCAATGTTGCTGCAAATGGCTCGAACCCAGGACTCCATGGAGCCAAAGCCATACCGCGAGGAGGTGAAAACCACACGCCGAGGAGAGGAGATAGCCACTCCACTGATGAGAGGAGACCCTCCATGAGGAGAGAGAACCACTCCACTGAGGAGAGGAGAACACTCCAAAAGGGAGTGGAGAACCACTCCAATGATGGAAGGGAACCCACTCCACTGAGGAGAGGAGAGCCACTCCACTGAGGAGAGGGAAGCCACTCCACTGAGGAGAGGAGAACCACTCCACTGAGGAGAGGAGAACCACTCCACTGAGAAGAGGAGAACCACCCCGACAAGGAGAGAGAAACACATCCGCCGAGAAGAGGGGAACCACTCCGCCGAGAGAGGGGAACCACTCCGCCGAGGGGAGGAGAGGATGTGTGACGTATAGGTCGAATAGTCGAATGCAAGCGTTTGATTTGTTTTTACAAGATATAGCTGCTATATAAGTTCCATGTATTATTATTATTTTAATTATTATTATTGATGAGCCAATATGAAAGATCATAGTGAGCCTGGCATTACGTGTTCATCCCTAATACCTTATGGGGAAACACCCTTTTAAAATACATAGGTGTTTTTACTCTCACAGCAATAAAATAAAAATCATGTAGCCTACCTTTGCTGCCACCAAAAACTAATACTAAAAGAAGAAAGAAAATATACTTTAAAATATTGTTGCAAAAATGCCCTCAGCTAAATGAATAGAATTATACGTTATGAATTTTTTTTGTGACCCTACCCATGGGGATCCATAGGGATGCAGAATGTCATTTTCAATAGCTAGACTGATCAGCTCAGGTAGGGGTTACCCAAACATTGTCAGATCATTGAGGTCCAACAAAAAAAGGAGATGAAAAAAATGGTCCACATTTGGATCTTGAGAGGTACAATTCATGTCTTTAGAAAAGGAAAGTTTCATGTATTATTGAATTCTATTTATGATTATTATTTGGTAATTTCCTTACCTGGATAACTTTAAGAGATGCAATAAAAAGGTTTTACAGAAGGAATTTCCAGTCCACCATGTCTTATGCTTTTAGTTGTAACTTTTCTTGATATTCTACCCTGTTTACATCTCCAAACACACTTGAAATACTCCTTTTTTGAGATTTGCTATGATATCTTTTGGTCAATTGGTCAAACAAAGTCCACACATGTGCCAGTTTTGACAGAATGAATGATTTCAAAACTGTATTCTTCCTAGAGGTATAATACATGACTGACTCTTTCTTATGTTTTGTTGCTCTGTTCCACTTCTGGTTTATCACATGTATACTGCAGAGTCCACATGTAGACTCATGTGCTTATACAGAGTGGCACCAAGGTGCATTCAAGGGGTGGGGGAAGGGATGGAATGTTGTGACATCAAAGTAGTGCTGTTACATAGATAATCTGTGCTTTTGCATTCAAAGGGGGGAGGGAGGGAAGGTATCTTAAGTTTTTGACACAACAACCTTAGAAACGACAGATTTGTATGATTATTACAGATCTTCTGGTGATACTTATGCTATCAATAATTATTTGTTATCATTAATGTAGTGCTATCATCATCATCATCATCATCATCATCATCATCATCATCATCATCATCATCATCATCATCATCATCATCACCATCATCATCATCATCATCACCATCATCATCATCATCATTACTATTATTGTAGTTGTTGTTTTATTATTATTTATTATTATTATTATTATTATTATTATTATTATTATTATTATTGTTGTTGTTGTTGATTGTTGTTGTTGTTGTTGTTGTTGTAATAAATAGCACAGTGATAAACAAATGAACAGAAGAGGGCAAATTTACGTTGGTGCACTGTATAGTAATAAGCCTGTTTTTTCCTTTACTGATAGCTCCAGTGCATGTGTGTGTGTATGTTTGAATACATGTCTTTCACGC
>CM060333.1:40913173-40943173 GCA_030674155.1 Stramonita haemastoma | reverse complement strand
TTATTGTACTATTGTGGATCGTTAATGTACAGGGCTACTTTCTTTGTCTTGTTCTCTCTAGATAATTATGTACGCATTTATATGTTATATATAAATATATATTTGGTATATACGTATATCATATATAATTATAAACTATAGAATAAATAGGTATATATATAATATATATATATATCAGACAGACATATATCAAAAATTATGAGAGAGAGAACAGACACGTAGAAGAGACAGAAGATAGACAGACAGACAACAGACAGACAGACAGACAGACAGACAGACAGACAGACAGACAGACAGACAGACAGACGCGTGTGCTTGCTTGTATATCGCGTAGTTCCGCACTGGCAGGCTTGAGAAAGAAGTGCCAGAGCTCTTACAATGCTAAAGGAGCTCGACAGTTAGAGAGAGACAGGAAGAGGGCAGATTCTGCAAGTCACCCGGCACTGGAGCCCTCTCCATTAGCTGTCAAGGAGAAAATCCTCCTGCACTCCTGGAAGATAAGAAGAAAAGATAAAGAAAAAAAACCCTGAGTAAACGAGCAGAGAGTCTATCATGAGTGACAGGCAGACAAGTGTGCACTGGCTGTGTGTATACAAACCAGTTTACCCCACCTCAGGGAGCAGGCTCGTGGTTAGAGCTCTGTACTCCTGACCCATGGTAATCAAGGGCGTGAGTTCAAGACTCCACTCAAGTATTCGTTTGAGAAAATGTTTCGTTGGGTGTCAATCATTGATAAGAAACCTCTCTACCTAAAAAATCTTTGGATGAGAATGACACTATAAATAAAGACCCCGGTTGCGAATACATGCGGAACGAACATCTTTCACGTATGCTGAAATCCCTGTCATCAATCTTTCGAAGACGAATAAAGAGAGTATGGTTGGAGTAGAAAGCACGAACATACCCAGCATGCACTGGCCTCATACCTGCAGAAGGAGAGGGATAGAAGGTCAGGTTTCAGCTTACCCAGGCACACCACCTGACAAATTGTTACAGCGTCAAAATGACGACACAATAAGTTATGGGAGAATGGATGTAACCACAATACCTGAGAACACAGAATAATGTAACAGATCAGCATCATGTCGCTTAATTTGTTTATAGTTTCTCAGCTAGAGCTCGCGGTTCACCACTGTGATGTGATATTATTTTTGCGTATGCAGCGTCGATGCCCACCAAGAAGGTAGCTGCATGCCAATTTCAGGATGTTGCTGATTTAAATTGAACCTTTGGAGGCCATCCCTGTCCAGGCACTAGAACACATGCTCTGTTGTGTGTTTTCATCATTCATCTCACTGACCACAGCTGGCCTACTCTGCTACAGAACGCAGAGGGAGTTTACCCTGTGTGATAATGGCTCTGCAACATCGGATTCTGCTTTTAGGTTGAATCTCACTCTTAAAGTTTCACAGGGCCGAGTGGTGTATGAACTGCATTCAAACCCATGGTTCATAAAATTGTTGGGTTCAAGTTGTAAGCAGGACTGGTGAATTCAGGATGGGGATTTTTACGATCTCCCATGTCACTTTTAAGTGCAGACCTGACAGTACCTTCATTCCCTCCTTGTAGTATTGAGAAGAGATGCAAAATGCACTTTATCAAGTCAGCTTTTGGAGGTTACAAAAACACTAACACACCTTATACATCCACGAAGTCGGAATATGGCTGCCTTCATGTGGAAAAAAACGGTGGTATATGCAAAATATCACCATTGGTGAACCTGGAGCTCTAGCCGAGAAACGGTTAAAAAAACATTTGTTGGAGAGGAACCAGTATCAGTGCTAACTCTTGGGGAAAACAAACAAATCTCCTCCACTTGGTATTGAAAACAGGGGCAGAAACCCTAGATCTTAGATGCCAATCAGACAGAGTAAAATGCTCTATCCACTAGGGTATTCCTTTCATTGCTCTTCTCACCTCCCCATCCCCAAGTCTCTTACACATCTTCTCCCTTCCCTAGCTTGATACAATATGCATTGTATTGTATTGTATTGTATTTTATTTATTGTATTGAATTTTATCATAATGTATGTATATCATACCTTTGTAGCGAGTCTTTTGTATTGGCAGTTGAATTGTACTCTTTTTCTCTACTCCTTTTTCTCTCAAGGCCGCTCATCTGTCTCGTCGAATTTGTGCCTCTCTCTCTCTCTCTCTCTCTTCTCTCTCTCTGCTCTCTCTCTCTCTCTCTCTCTCTCTCTCTCTCTCTCTCTCTCTCTCTCTCTCTCTCTCTCTCTCTCTCTCTCTCTCTCTCTCTTCTCTCTCTCTTCTCTCTCTCTCCTCTCTCTCTCTCTCTCCCTCTCTCCTCTCTCTCTCCCTGGGGGAGAGCACGTCGCCAAAGAGCAGCGCCACCCATAATGTACGATTCCATAACCAGCCCCAGAATCTACCAGCGGACAGCAGTGTCCAAGCTCCAAAGCTAGTAGTCCACAGAGTCCTAAGATAACTGATGACACTCACATGGCAGAAGGGCAGGTGCATTAGTCACTGTTTCCGCTGATGACAAATTACTGGCTGGAGGTAGCAGCGCCCACGGCCACTGATTTGAGCAATGGCTATAGCAGGATAGTCCTTTTTGGTGTGGCGATTAAAGTCCTGTCTATGCTTATATCTCATTCATAAGGTTGTCTTCATTTAAGTAGTAAAAAAAATCACAGCCGTGCAATACAGATTCAGAAACAAAATCGGAAGCACATATAACTTCTACTCTTGGCTTTTATAGCCCCGTCGATCACAGAGGCCATTTCGGGCATGTTACTTTGTACAATTTAGAAGCAAGGCAACTGCATAAAGTTAAATATCAAATATGCAACAGCATGTCCCAAAAGGTTCAAGAATAATTTTATCATCACTTACTTCAGGCCCCACAATATTTAACAGACTCAGCTGGGGAATTAATTATTCGAAATTTTAAAATGTGCTTCATCTTGTTTGACTGCTTAATAAAATGTACGCCTTTATTAAGTAGGGGGGGGGGGGGTAGGGAATAAAAATACACACTGATATAATGCAACTTCAGCAGACTGAACACGTTTTGATTACAGTATACAAAAAGAAAATTCTTTCAGGCTTGACATTCAAAGTTCTACACATAGGAAATACACTCCTTTGTAGCAAAACTTGTTGAAGTTAATCAGGCAGACACAAAAGCATAAAGACTCATAGAAAACAGTGACAGAGTCAATATAAAAATGCAACGAAGAAACACTGACCAAGGACAATTAAACAGCAAAGAAAAACGCCACAGAGCTGGTCAGGAAGAAATAACACTGGTTTTTTTATTGTCTGCTAGCTAATTCCGATCTGGTCACGTTCAATATACACGTTTTAAAATTTTAATGTCCTTGCCAATTAGTGGAATAGATAAAAGAGCTTGAATCTTTTTTGATCATCAGAGTTGCTACTTTCAAAATGATGGAAAAAATCTTATCATAAAAAGTAGAGTCAAAAGCCTCGATCAGGATTAGACCCGCAAAGACATAGAAAGACATAGATAGAACATCTGCAAACAGAGAGATAAACCAACCGATCGATAGATAGATAGTGGAGTAATAGAGGGAGAGGTAAACCTACATAGAGACAGAGGATTAGCATCAAGAGAACTAGGCAGACAGATAAGCAGACAGATAACCGAAAACGAAAACGCCAGCCAGCCAGCTAGCCAACTAGCCAACCAGATAGATAGATAGATAGATATAGATAGATAGATAGATAGATAGATAGATAGATAGATAGATAGATAGATAGATAGATAGATAGATAGATAGATAGATAGATAGATAGATAGATAGATAGATAGATAGATAGATAGATAGATAGATAGATAGATAGATAGATCCAATCCAAACTTGTTGATATCCCCGTAGACTGCACAACAACAGCAGTAACAAAGTCAACAGAAACATTAAAATGATGACGACCACAACTACCAAAGCAACACTGTACAACAACAAAAAAGGAAAACAAACACTGTCAACAATAAAACAACCGCTATACCTAAACCACCACCACCACCACAACCACCCACTACCACCACTCTTATCACATCACCACCATAACAACAACATCACCACCACCACCAACAACAGCAACCACAACAAAGCTCTACAAATACACCCCACACATACTACAAGGCCAAGTTCATCATCCCTTACATCTACGCAGTATGTCAGCTTCTCCAGGATTGGAGGGTACTAATTTGGTTAGCCAATCAAATCAAGCTTCTCAGCCCAGACTCTGTACTGATTTTTGTTCGCGTCCTGTATGAATAGACGTAGGTGTTGACTGAACTAATAAGATATCAGATCTGCCAGGATGCTTTGGTCACTAGGTCAGACAGTTTTGTAAATGTCAATGACTTGGTCAGCATCTTTTGAGAAATCGAATCAATAAAACACTTTTAATTCGAGGATAGTTCTTTTCGTTGTTAAATGTTTCATACAGCAACTAATTTTGTGTGTTATATCAGCAAAAATGCCTCATGTGCGCTGCTGTTAAGCGCTTGAAAAGTCAAGCCCTGCGCATCTGACTGGCATGGGAGAGTATTGTCATATTTTAAAGTATTTCTAAAATGAACAAAAGTACACTGGATAGAGAAACAAACAAGTATATCACAAGTCATCTTGTCATACTAACATGATTTATAAAGTCCAACTTGTCACTATAAAGTATATATAAGCCCAAACTTGTCACTACACAGTTAAATATCATAAAAGCCCAAACCGTAATACAACAATTAATATCATAAAAGTCCAATCTTGTCACTACTAACAATTAGTATAAAAAAGTCAATTTGTCACTACTAACAATCAATATCATAAAAGTCAATTTGTCACTACTAACAATAATATCATAAAAGTCAATCTTGTCACTACTAACAATGAATATCATAAAAGTCCAATCTTGTCACTACTAACAATTGATCATAAGTCAGCACAAATATATCAAAAGCTCCAATCTTGTCACTACTAACAATTAATATCATAAAAGTCCAATCTTGTCACTACTAACAATTATATCATAAAAAGTCCAATCTTGTCACTACTACAATTAATATCATAAAAGTCCAATCTTGTCACTACTAACAATTAATATCATAAAAGTCCAATCTTGTCACTACTAACAATTATATCATAAAAGTCCAATCTTGTCACTACTAACAATTAATATCATAAAAGTCCAATCTTGTCATACTACAATTGTATCATAAAGTCCAATCTTGTCACTACTAAAATTAATATCATTAAAGTCCAATCTTGTCACTACTAACAATTATATCATAAAGTCCAATCTTGTCACTACTACAATTAATATCATAAAAGTCAATCTTGTCACTACTACTAACAATTAATATCATAAAGTCCAATTGTCACTCACTATAAAAGAGTTCTTGTTATCTATCATCTTTGCTTGCTAATGTGACGACCATTCACAGCTTGTGGAGAAGGAGAGGTAGGCTACAGACATGACACTAGCTCCTCAGCCTCATCTCTTCTTTTCACCAGTTTTTTTTTCTCTTTCACTGACCAAGGTGGTTACAAGCCCTAATGGGATTCTGATGTCTCCAGGGAGACTGGTTGTCTGGTCAGGGATTTGGAAACACTGATGGATGCGACGGGGTGATGTTTTAGCTTCCATTGAAGGAGACATGCACTATTCACGACCGATGACCGTTAAAAGGTACTAATGATATTTTCAGCAGTCCATGTGGTGAATTAAACATAGACCACGAACGCCACAGCCGAGTGGTTAAGGGCGTTCACACTTCGAATCCCATGGGTTCATGAATTGTGGGTTTGCATCTTGGTGGTGTGTAGTGACTTAAGTGGGATTTAAAAAAAAGATTTCCAATGTCAGTTTCAGTGCCATACCTGCTAGTGACTTTATTTTCTTTGTTATACACATAAACAAAGATCAAATATGCACGTTTAAATCCCTTAATTCGAGACAATGGTTCTGTGGGTTTACGGAAACACGATCAAACCAATATATACCGTATATACTGCAAAGTCGGATTATGGCTTCCTTTATGATGGTCAAAAATGGTCGAATACGGTAACTTTCACCATTGGTGAGCCTCAGAACTATAGGTGAGGAGCAAATAATGGATCTTGGGGGTTAATGTTTTTTGACTTACCAGTTATTACTGTGCAGAATCAAGAGACACAAATGTGTGCATCCGTTATTTTTGATAAAAGAAGCTACAAGAAACGTTGCGGAAGTTTATGAACTAGCTGTAGATGATGATGATTAATTCTTTTGAGAGATTTAATCGGTTCAGGAACTCTGATACTGATAAACTGGTTCAAATCGAATCAAGTAAAAATATTGTAATCACCCATAAATGGCAATTACAACACTGACAGGCACACAATGAATAGTAATCTTAATCTCGAAAAGGCACAAGACAGCTACATTTTGTATCTGTGTAAATATTCCAAGATACCACACACACAACCACACCCCAGCAGCGCACGCACGCACAGCACGCAAGCACGCACACCCAACACGCACAGCACGCACGCAACACACATGCATCAACGCAAGCACGCACCACACACACACACACACATGTTGTGCGTTCCCCAGCTTAACACTCTAGGGATCACCCAGAATGTGCACTCTGACTCACTCATCCCACCTGGGAATTACTTGAGACTAAATTGCACTCTGGATGAGAAGTTTTACGTGTATTACTGTTTTCAAGTACCTCGCCATATAGGCAGCCATGCCCCGATTTAGATGATTTTTTTCTCCTTTAAAGAAGAGTGCAGGTTTTATATGTTAAGAGCTGTCATGGCAGAAGGAATATCAACATAACAATTTACAACATAACAACATTTCAGTGTAGGCCTTGGCAATTAGCTGAGATCAATAACTGGGACTGCTTTTGGCCTGGGCCAGGCCAGTATAGTTATATGATATATACAGTATTAGCGTCCCAGATCTTCAAGCAAGTCACTGCAGCTGCTAAACGTTAGGACAGGAAAGGGGTTGTATTGTTACTTTGAAAAAAGATATAATCCAAATCTTCGCCGTTGGTCATAAGGGTTTTTACATTGCAATTACATTTTACATGACTTTAAGTTTCGGCAGATTTCCCTGCATGAAAATTGGGCTGCTCTCCCCGGGGGTACGCGTCACCACAAGAGCAGGACACCCTTTATCTTTTTTTCCTGTCAGCAACTGTATTTGTTTCCGTGTAAGAGTGGCTTTTTCTACAGATTTTGCCAGGGACTACTCCTTGTTGCTGTAGGTTCTTTTACGTGCACTATTTTTTTTTGGTAAAACACGGGACCTCGGTTTATCATCTTATCCAAAAGACTAGCACCCAGACCACCACTCATGGCCTAACAAATGGGGGAAACGTTTAGCGCCCAAACGGGGTTTGAACCACCGCACACGTCCGACCTGGACTTACTGCTTTCTAGGCAGGTGCGTTACCTCTAGACCTCAAACACACTATTACCTATAGCAGCTTTGGGCTTTACTGCAGGGGCAACACAAAGAGAAAAGGATGCTTTGCTGTCTAAAATGCAAAATAAACTGTACTGTGGTTTGCTGGTCATGCCCAATTAACAGCAAAGTGATTGTTCCCAGCTAATGGGTCCATTAAAGTTAACGACGATAGTTAAGCACCTCTGGCATAAGAACATTTTTACCTTAATGGATCCAGAGATCTAGAAATACGTTGCTGCATCATGTCTATGTACCCATAGTCAGTGGCAAAGATGGACGGAAAACTTTGAGAAATCATAAAAAGAGTTTTCAACGACAAATGAAATATCATTGTTATTGTAGTTTAGCGTGCTAAGGTATGAATTAAAACAACTGCGTGGATAAATTCACATTTTTTCCTCATAGACAATGCTTTCTCATTTTGAATGAATTGTAAAGGTTAAGCACAGTTATATATTTATACATGTGCATTCTTCTGCTTTATGTGCTTTTATGATGCTTGCAATGTATTGTAGCGAATACAATAAAAGAATCACAGAGTGCAAATTTTTAGTAATGCAATAAGTAGCCTATTGTAGCATAATGAAATGGCTGTAGAGGGATTCAAATCAAATTAATAAACTGGTATTATTCAAAATGTTTTATTTTTAATTCTAATCCGGGATATTTTCTGCATAACATTTACAATTTACACGAAACGCTAGCTCAGTATAGAAAATACATTAGATAGAATATTTAAAAAGCAAAAAAGAAGCAACCAAACATTGAAAATAGCAATAAACAAAGAATTACCCTTGAACTTTTGCAAAAGATAATTTTACCACTAAACTTTCTTTTTGGTATCACTAAAACATTCTTGTTATCTTGTTTTACATTCAGAGTCTGGAGGACTCAGAAACAGTCTGTGGAGGTTTGAATACAAAAGATAAATGAGAATGCCAGGATGTCCAAGGCGTGACCCTGCCTAACAAGTAAGCCGTGAAGCTCAGGGTTCGATTTTCAGCCTCGCCCTTTCTTCCCAATTTGACCCCCTAAAATTGAACTGAATGCCAAACACTTTCGAATGGGACTATTAACCGAGACCCCGTGTACAAACGCATGAACAACATCTTGTCCATACTTTAAAAATCTGTTACATCTTTCGGAATAGTAGGCCATTGTGTGCCAGTAGGAATGGTTGCCCCCCAAAAAAACAACAACAACAACAACAACAACAACAAAGCAAAACAAACAAAAAAAAACGCATGCACACTGGTGTCTTGTTTAGACGCCATCCCCGAAGTCGGAAGGAGACTACCTAAATGGTGTAAAACAAAATCGGTCACATACACACAAAATTCACCATTAGAGCATACCTCTAACCGTGGAACAAAAAAAAAATTAAAGCAAAAAGGATCCCCTTTTCATACTTAGCCTATACTAAGTCCCTGTTTTGACTGCGTTCTCTCTCACTGACCAAGAAGGTTTCCCACCTAATGGGGTTTTGATGTCTCCAAAGAGGAGACAGGTTTCCTGGTCAGAAGCTTGAAGCCCTGATAACTACGTGCGGTGTGGTAGTCAGTTTCCATTGATGAGGACCGTCATAGGCTATTCATGGCTGGTGATCATTAGAGGTACTGATGGGAGATTGGTGCTTTGAATGTATGATTTAACTATAGAAAAAAAATGGGTGCTTCGTATGTATGAATTAACTGTAGAAAAAAATGATGCTTCATCTATATGAATTAAACTATAGCAAAACAAGAACGGATGATGCACTAGGGTATAGCCGAAGAGACATGATATGTAGGCAAAAAAACCCTTGTGGCCGCTTGTCAGCATGCATTTAGACAGAAACAAAGAAGTTCAATATTTATAACCATGAATAGAGTTGTTATGATTGAGTACTTAGGTTCTCTCTCTGTCTCTGTCTCTCTTTCTTTCTCTCTCTGTCTCTGTCTCTCTGTCTCTGTCTCTGTAGTGTGACTCGTGTGTGTGTGTGTGTGTGTGTGTGTGTGTGTGTGTGTGTGTGTGTGTGTGTGTGTGTGTGTGTCTGTGTCTGTGTCTGTGTCTGTGTCTGTCTGTGTCTGTGTTTCTCTATGTCTGTGTCTGTGTCCGTGTCTTTGTGTGTGCACAGAAAAACGAAACCAAAAATAAATATACAAACAGACAAACATAAAAAAGACCAAAACAAATCATGAAAATTGAAGGTATGACCCAAATATTATCAGAAAGGAAGGTGTTATGATATATCGCAGAGAAACAAAAAAAAAAGGACCAGAGTATATGATTAATAGTGAGCCTTGGCTGCGGAAACCTGCTAATGGGACTGTCTAGACACACACACACATACACACGCACACACATACACACACACACACACACACACACACACACACACACACACTCACTCACTCACTCACTCACTCATACAAACACACAAACACACACACACATACACACACACACATACACACACACTAACACACACACAAACATACAATTCACAAACAAGCACACACACACATACACACACACATACTTCAAAATGGACCACAGACCTATTCCCCTTGCTCTGGAATCACGTGTGTGTGTGTGTGTGTGTGTGTGTGTGTGTGTGTGTGTGTGTGTGTGTGTGTGTGTGTGTGTGTGTGTGTGTGCTGCGCGCGCGCGCGCGCGCGCGCGCGCGCGCGGTGTGTGTGTGTGTGTGTGTGTGTGTGTGTGTGTGTGTGTGTGTGTAGATACTTTAGCATGCTTCTTCCTAGGTAGCTTACTTATCTTCCCACACCCTTCTTTACCTGTCTGTCTTTCTGTCTTTACGTCTGACTAATTGAATCTCTCTCTCTCTCTCTCTCCTCTCTCTCTCTCTCTTCTCTCTCTCTCTCTCTCTCTCTCTCTCTCTCTCTCTCTCTCCTCTCTCTCTCTCTCTCTCTGTCTGTGTCTCTACTGGTCTTGTCCTTTTCAAAGACTATTCTACAAAAAACCCTCTGAACTGAGAGAAAAGAAACCCTGGTACAAAGAATGGAAGAGAAAGACAAAAAGAAGCAGAGAAAAGGACAGAAGGAGAACAAAAAAAAGAATGGGTAGACAGAGAAAGGGATACACAAACCCGCAGAAAAAACTGGCAGACGTACATAAAAAACCAAAGTTCAACGAACCAGCCAGCTAGGTGCATTGTGTTGTTTTTGTTAGGCGTTCCATAGCTTAGTACACATCGGGTGTCACCCAGAATAGGCATTGTGTGTGACTCGTCTCATCTGGAACTCACTGTGAGACCATTAGTACACACTGGGGAAGATATGAATAGAGTGAGAAATAGACAAACAGACACAAAAGAAAAACAAAGACAGACAAGCATGACTGATAAACAGACGAAAAGACAGACAGCCTGGAAATTAGGTAACAAACCTATGGGGATCACTGTAACACCTTAAGTATACACAGGGGCAGATACAAACAGAGTAAGAAAGAGACAGACAGACAGCGATAGATAGAAGACAGACAGACAGACACACACAAACACACACACACACACAAACACACAACACACACACACACACACACACACACACACACACACACACACACACACACACACACACACACACACACACACACACACACACACACACCACACACACACACACTCACACTCACACTCACACTCACACACACAAAAGACAAACAGACAGAAAGAGATAGACAGCAACGAAAATAGTAAACGAGTTCGGTACATTACGAAACTCTGGAAATCGCTGTGAGACCATTAGCACACACGGACTAATATAGAAATAAAGTAAGAAAGAGATAGTCAAGAAAGATAAACAGACAGACAGGCAGGAAAAGAGTAAACAAGTTCGATTCAATACGAAAACCTGGGAAACATTGTGAGTCAGTACGTACACAGGGACAGACACAGAAAAATCATCAGAAACAGACAGACAGACAAGACAAACAAACAGACATAGACAAACAGAAAGAAAATAGTTTAAAAGTTCAATACAGTACGAGAAAACAAGAACGAAAGAAGTTTCTTGGAGAAAATGCTGAAAAACACTGAGTGTGTTCATCTCTTGATTTCTACCAGTGAAATGACCTGTATCCAAACACTGAATCATTTACTGCCATCTCCGCTCACCCTGCAACTTTACCGACCTGATACTGAGACGCCATCTTGTCTGCGAGATTTCCTAATATTTCAGATGAACCGGTTTGCTGAGTGTCAAAGTCGTGACAATCTGCAGACTAGATAAAGGAGCAGGGAAGGGGCTAGTCTTTATATATTTTTACACTGCACGTAGATAAAGAAAGTAGAGAGAAACTAGTACATCTCATACAGCTGCTAGAGTTGTGCACTTTTCTGCAACTGCAAAAAAAGGACATTATTTCGACAGGGTTCTCTTTTAGCATACTTGAATATGTTGACGAAACTTTTTGTCTTTGTTGTTGATGGTGTGGTGGTGGTGGTGGTGGTGGTGGTGGTGGTGGTGGTGGTGGTGGTGGTGGTGGTGGTGGTGGCGGTTGGCGTTGTTGTTTTTTGTTGGTGGTGGTGGTGATGGTATTGTTGTTGGTGTTGTTGGTGTTGTTGTTGTTGCTGTTGCTGTTGTGCGTGTTCCAAAGCTTAATACTGTGAAGGTCACTCAGAATAAAGATATTCTTGTCTCTATTATACAGCGGAAAGTTAGTGTGAGAAAGGTGAGTGTAAAACCGGTGATGAAGTTTTGCGTGTGTGACTGTGTTCAGGTATCCCGCCATTACAGGCTGCTATACTTCGATTGAAGGATATTATCTTTTGTACAAGATGTAAGACATATTAGTAACAAAAAACGCAGTATACAACTGGGACGTTCGTTATAGCATTTTCCAAGTGTGAATTTGAAATCAAAAGCTGTTTTAAATTATGGCCAATTCATCCATTATATCTAATAAACCATCAGAAATACTTGTTTCTCTAAAAATAAAGTGGGAATGCTCACAAATAACATACATTCCAAGCAGAGGTACGTCATAGAGCTTGTATACGGAATTGAAACTCAATAAAATGCTTACACGTTAATACAGATAATTATAGATTGTATATATAAATGAAGAGACAGATTCACACACACACACTCACACACACACACAACACACACACACATTCACTCTATCACTCACTCACTCACTCACTCACTCACACTCACACACACACACACACACACCACACACACACACACACACACACACACACACACACACACACACATCACACACAAACACAACACACACACACACACACACACACACACACACACCACACACACACACACATACACACACAAAGACGCACGCGCGTGCGCGTACACAGAGAGAGAGAGAGAGAGAGGAGAGAGAGAGAGGAGAGAGAGAGAGAGAGAGAGAGAGAGAGAGAGAGAGAGAGGAGAGAGAGAGAGAGAGAGAGAGAGAGAGAGAGAGAGAGAGAGAGAGACAGACAGACAGACAGACAGACAGACAGAGACACAGAGACAGAGACAGAGAGACAGAGTGACAGAGAGACAGAGACAGAGAAAAGAGAGAGACAGACAGACAGAGACAGAGACAAGAGACAGACACAAACACAGACACAGACACAGACAGACAGACACAACAGACAGACACAACATACAGACAGACAGACAGAGAGGGGAGAGAGAGAGAGAGGGGGGGGGAGACAGAGACACAGATAGAGACACAGACAGAGTGAGAAGACAGAGAGAGAAAGAGACAGAGGCAGAGCTAGAGAGAGAGCGAGAGAGAGAGAGAGAGAGAGAGAGAGAGAGAGAGAGACAGAGAGAGAGAGAAAGAGACAGAGGCAGAGCTAGAGAGAGAGAGAGACAGAGGCAGAGAAAGAGACAGAGATAGAGAAGATGGGGGAAGGGGGAGGGTAATGACCAGACAAAAAGTGTGAAGGAAGCTACACGGTGCTGGCTTTTGATGTGCTCCTAGCCTCTGTGAAGTCTGCAAGATAATGCCTTATGATGATCATCATTTGGGAAACTTCAAAGTTCACTCCTTCTTTGTCTCCATCTCCATCTCTGTCTCTGTCTTCGTAGTTTTGTCTCTGTCTCTCTAGCTCTCTGTGTCTCTCTGTATCTGTCTTTCTGTCTGTCTGTCTATCTGTCGGTTTTCTTCTTTGTTCTTCTTCTTTGTTCTTCTTCTTTGTTCTTCTTCTTGTTCTTCTACTTCTTTTTCCTCTTCTGTGTTCCTCTTCTTCTCCTTTGTTGTTGTTGTTGTTGTTGTTGTTGTTGTTGTTGTTGTTGTTGTTGTTGTTGTTGTTGTTCTTCTTCTTCTTTCTTCTTCTTCTTCTTCTTCTTCTTCTTCTTCTTCTTCTTCTTTCTTCTTCTTCTTCGTCTTCTTCTTCTTCTGCTTCTTCTTCTTCGTCTTCTTCTTCTTCTTCTTCTTCTTCTTCTTCTTCTTCTTCTTCTTCTTCTTCTTCTTCTTCTTCTTCTTCTTCTTCTTCTTCTATTTCTTTCTTCTTCTTCTTCTTCTTCTTCTTCTTCTTCTTCACCTTCTTCTTCTCTTCTTCTTTGCATTCTTTGCAATTCTTCGCAATTCTTCCTAATTCTTCTTTGCAAATCTTCTTAGCAATTTTTCTCCTCCTTCGCAATTCTTCATTGGAATTCTTCTTCTTCGCATCTCTTCTTCTTCGCATTATTTTTCTTCGCAATTATTTTTCTTAGCAATTCAATTTGCAATTCTTCTTCTTCGCAATTGTTCTCTCGCAATCCGTTTTCTTTCCATTTCGTCTTCTTTCCAATTCTTGTTCTTCACAATTCTTCTCAGCAATTTTTCTTCTTCTTCCCGATTTCATCTTCTTTTAGAAACCTTTCTTTCTATATAACTTTCTTTCTCTCTATCTTACAACATACATGTCTTGAAAAATTGTAATAGGTCCATCTAAAAGTAATTGAAGATTTTTCATAACTTCAAGCAAAGGATTCCCAGAACTGGGCTTCTGGAAGGCTGCTGCATCTGTCACAAAGCCATTAGGTCTCCACTGTCACCTCGAGGTGAAAGAAAGAGAGAAAGAAAAAAAGAAAGAAAGAAAGAAAGAAAGAAAGAAAAAAGAAAAAGGAAAGAAAGAAAGAAAGAAAGAAAGAAAGAAAGAAAGAAAGAAAGAAAAGAAAGAAAGAAAGAGAAAGAAAGAAAGGAAGGAAGGAAGGAAGGAAGGAAGGAAGGAAGGAAGGAAGAGTAAGAGTGAGAGAGTAAGAGACAGAAAGACACACACACAGACACACAGACACGCAAACATACAGACAGACACACAGACAGACACACAGACAGACATACAGACACTCAGCCACACAGACAGAGACAGACACACAGACACACAGAGAGACACAATATCACACAGACACGCACAGACACATAGATACACACATACACACACACAGACAGAGAAAGAGAAGGAAGCAGAGACGGAGAAGGAGACAGAGACAGGAAAAGAGACAGAGCTAGAAGTAAAGACAAACAAGCACAGACAGACATACAAGCACATTCAGACAGACACAGGCGGACCAACAACAAAAAAACACCCTCTCTTTTTACTTCCATCAAAAAAGAGCTTAAACCCTCTATGATGATAGGGTTTAAAATATGGAGAGGGACAGAAATCTATGTCCTGTTAGGAAAATGATGAAAGAGAGAGAGAGAGAGACAAGGCAAGGCAAGGCAAGGCAAGGCAAGGCATAGGATAATAGATAAGCACTCATGTGCTTTTTTACATCCAGTCCCCGCCCCTTTCAGGGATAACATCAAGATAAAAAGACAGCCTCAACTAAAACAAGAACAATTATAATGATCCAATTACCAAGAGCAAACCATACCAAGTATCAAACAACAGGTAAGAAATAAGACAGAGATACAATATTAAGGTAATGTTATGAAAAAGGCACTCATTCAAAAACGAAAATAAGAAGTACGAATCAATGATGATTTTGATTTGAATAATAAACAAGCAAACAAACAAACAAAGAAACAAAAAACCCCAAAAACAAAAACAAAAACAAAAAACAAAACAAACAAACAAGAGAGAGAAGAGAGAGAGAGAGAGAGGGGGGGGGGGGGGGGGGGTACACGTGCTGAAACACAAGGCATAAACAGAAAAGGGGAATTATGCGATCCAGCTTTTTTCAAGATGGGGGTATGAATCAGAGTCCAATGTGTACACAAAATACCTGATTAAAACCCCATATGTCCTAGAAACCTTGTTTGTTTGTTTTTTTTCTAGATGAATAAATAAAACCTGGATATTGATAACACGAAAATACATACTGATAACATGTTGATAACACGAAAACATCGGCAACTTGAAGAAGGGCCGATACCCTTTAACTACCTTACATACCACTACTTGGGAAACATTTCAGTACAGTAACTCCACCACTTACTTCTGAAGGATTTCAAAGAGAATTCAAATAAATTCAACCCAAGTCAACCCAAGTAAGGCGCTAAAGGAAAACGGTCAAACGGTAGATAATTATAACCAAACTTCCTGAAAACTCAAGTCACGAGAAATCAAATCAATTCAACACAAGTTACCCAAGTAGGAGGATAGGAGAAATGTCAAGAGCAGATGTGAGCCACCAAACTTTCCGAAAATTCAGCAGATATCTCTTAGATCGTACACTGTCTCTGGTGCCACACTTTTCCAAGCAGATTCTGGGTTTCTGGCTCGTTACCAGGTCTTTTGGTATCTTCTTTACAGAACTAAAGACTTCCTTGAGAGAGCAGGAGTGCATTAAATTGAGGTTGTGGAATAACACACTGTCTGAAACTTGCCTTGAACAGCTTGCAGCGAGTCTGAGGGAAAAATGCAGATTATGGGCAGATTATGGCTTAAGCATTCCATTCTTTAGGGGGGGGGGTATCTTTTCGAAGAAAGAAATAATGGATTTTAACTTTAGATTTCAGATACGAAGGTAGCTATGGTTAAAAAACCTGGCGGGGGGAGGGATCAGAAGAAAGATAAAAGCAAGAAAGTAAGAAAGGAAGGAAGGAAGGAAGAAAAAAAGAAAGAAAGAAAGAAAGAAAGAAAGAAAGAAAGAAAAAAAAGAGAAAGAAAGAGAAAGAAAGAGAGACAGACATGCAGATAGACAGACAGACAGACAGACAGACAGACAGACAGACAGACAGACAGATAGATAGAAGATAGATAGATAGATAGATAGATAGATAGATAGATAGATAGATAGATAGATAGATGATGAGATGGATGGATGGATGGATGGATGGATGGATGGATGGATGGATGGATGGATGGATGGTTTGGATAGATATAGATAGATAGATAGATAGATAGATAGATAGATAGATAGATAGATAGATAGATAGATAGATAGATAATAGATAGATAGATAGATAGATAGAATAAAGACAGACAGACAGACAGACAGACAGACAGATCAAGGAAGACAGACATACAGACGGACAGACAGACTGAGATAGAGAAAAGGATACAGTATTTTTTCCGATACACACACACACACACACACACACACACACACACACACACACACACACACACAACACACACATATATATATATATATATATATATATGTATATATGTATATATGTATATATAGCATATATGTATATATAGCATATATATATATAAACACACACACACACACATATATATATATATATATATATATATATATATATATTAATATATATATATATATATATATATATATATATGCATGTGCGATAACGCAAATGGCGTATAACATAGACATTTCTCACCTAGATTTTACCCCTGGAGTGTTTTAAACAAACAACATAACACTGCCTCCTTAACCTACACAAGTGCCAATACTGGAGAAGCCAGAGAGCCTCTAACCCTTTCAAGTCTTCCAGCGGTTTATCAGACCTCCCTGGATCATAAACTGTCTCCGCTACCATACTGAGCTCCAAACACGGTGAGTTACTCGCGCTGACCCCTTGTTAAGATCCACTGGCCTTTCACGGCCCTGGTTCTAGAGCCGAAAACTGCAGTGTGCTGTGATTTGCAAGCCAGTGTACTGTGTTGGTTATGCACAGTTCCTCGGGGAGTGAGCGTGAGATAGAGAAAAGATAGTGGTTTTTGTTGTTGGTTTTTCAATGCACAAGCACTTGGGGTTAAAGTTGAGACAGAATGATGATTACGACTACCAATCTTCTGCTGCTGCTGCTGCTGGTGATGGTAACGGTGGCGGTGGTGGTGGTGGTGGTGATGATGATGGTGATAGTGATGACGATGGTGAAGATGAAGATGATGACGACGACGACCGACGACGACGACGACGAACGATGATGATGATGATGATATGATGATGATGATCATGATCATGATGCATACATGATCATGATCATGATCATGATCATGATCATGATCATGATATGATATGATGATCATGATGATCATGATCATGATCTGTTGTGGTGGTGGTGGTGGTGGTGGTGGTGGTGGTGGTGGTGGTGGCGATGATGATGGTGATGATGATGATGATGATGATGATGAGACGACGACGACGACGACGACGACAACGACGACGATGAAGACAACGCCAAGGAAGATGATGATGCCATACTACAAGAGCACGCAGACTATGGGACAGCTCTGTCCCTACACAGCTGACAGGGAAAGGGATTGCTACAGGGCCATGAAGATCAGAGAGAATCCATCACTCTCTGGATCCTATTTTTTCTCTCCAGCAGCCAAAGAGAAATCTTGGACAACAGTGCAATGACAAAGGAGGGTTTCTTTTTGCTTGTCAGGAAGATATCTGGCTCCTTCATTGGGCTTGTTCAGTTTGGATTTTTATACTTGGAGAACGTCTAGTTGTTTTGGAGTGAGGAGGTATATAAGGTTTTTTGTTTTTTTTTAATCGTGATTGAATTTTTGTTTTGTGCTGGCATGTGTGTGTGTGTGTGTGTGTGTGTGTGTGTGTGTGTGTGTGTGTGTGTGTGTGTGTGTGTGTGTGTGTGTGTGTGTGTGTGTGTGTGTGTGTGCGCGTGTGTGTACTAATTCTGCTTGTGTGTAAATATATTCTATGATTATGCTCAAACATCTTTTATAAATTTTTAAAACACATTTGATGTCCTATTTCAAATATCACCCATTCATCAATTCGATATGCCGATTCCACAATGCTTTTAAATAGCAACATGCAACACTAACATATATTTTTACACAAACAACTCCCCCTTTTTTATTGTTTTAATGCTATAGTGCATTAGTTTGCAGACCACTATAAAGGCGACAGGCACGTTTTATTTCTATAATTCATAGTCTGTATGACGGTTCTGTCATTATAGAGGTTGGGGGATGTTTGTATCTAGAATTCATATTTTATTTAATAATAATAACACATGGAGTTTATATAGCGCTTAATCTTGTAATGCAAACAAATCAAAGCGCTTGCATTCAAATCAGTCACACGCATGCAACCATTCACTAATGAATTTAACAAATTATATATCTACACAACCTCAAAACAAACAAACAAACAAACAAACAAACACACACACACACACACACACACACACACACACACACACACACACACACACACACACACACACACACACACACACACACACACACACATACGATAACGCATGGGGATGGAGATGGAGGAGGCTGAATGAAAATAGGGACATATGTGAGGTGTAATGATGGAGGATTTGATAGGTCTATCACTATAGATGTGACAGTGACGTTTACTAGTTCATATTCTCTGTGACGGTTCTGTCATTATAGAGAATACAGTGACGTTTATTTCTATTGAAACATCCATATCAGAGTGGATAATCTATTATCCTTTTTTTTCAGGCAAAGCAATGCTTATAACGTAAGTTACATAGATAAATGAATCAGGATACTCATTTAACTGCTTTGAAGGTCTGGTAAAATTTCGTTCTTACATAGTTTGAGAACAAAATGTGTTGATTTAAGGTGAGTGTAATACAGGTCTCTACCTCTGCATGATGTATGCATAGACATACACACGCACGCACGCACGCACGCACGCACGCGACGCACGCGCGCGCACGCACGCACGCACGCACACACACACACACACACACACACACACACACACACACACACACACACACACACTCGAACACAACATCTGAAAGTTCACGCGTGGAAACTTCACAGAAAAGCAAACCCCCTAAAGTGAAATAATGATACAGTTAATCCTCGCAAGCTGTGTCATACAGAGAGTATCTCGGCAAGCTTCAAAACACTCTCCACTTCACCTTTACCTCCTGCAACTACCACTCTTGGGGAAACAGCGCAGTGTTTCATTCTGTGACTTCACTTCCCATCTAGCAGACATCACTGCGTCGTAAACTGTCTCCCTCACCTTGCTTAGAACCATTGTTAGGAGGTCGTGGCTCCCTGGGAGATGTACATTATTTTGTAACCTGACTGACTTGATACCAAAAAGACAGTATCGTGCAGTATACAGTGAAACCAGAGCAGAGCATTGTCTTGTCTATGCACATGTTCAGTGAGTGCAAAGAAACTTCTAACATGGATTTCGCTACAAAATATGTTGTAAACAGGTTTTGGTGGGAAAAAAGAAGTTACAAAAAGTAAAATGTCTGAGACGATAGTACTGACACCGACGATGACAACGACAATATCTATCATGCTATTGCTGCCTCTGCTGCAGACTGCTGCTGCAACTCTATGGGGATGCTGGGAGCCAATAAATACAAATAGCATCCCCACCTTTTAGAAGCCATGTACTAGAAAATTTCTTTTTTCTATCTCTCTCTCTCTTTGTTTTCACCTCGCTCTTTTTCTTCCTGCCACATCCTTCTTGTCTATTTTTCTACCTCCTTGGTCCACTCCCCTACCTTTACTTCCATAAAAACAAAGGCAACAATTCTCTCCCATCCGAATAGGGATGTGCAGGGTCTTGCATGTCAGGCATTTAACGGCAGCGCAACGCAGTGATTTTTCACTGATATGATAAGGGCCGGGGATAGCTCAGTGGTCAAAGCGCTCGCTTTTCCCCAGTCAAGCTAAGCAGCGTCGAGCGAGTTGCCAGTTGGATGGGTGACCGTTTGCGCGCCTTGGCTTCAGTACAGTTCCCCCAATTCACCCAGCTGTCAATGGGTACCTGCCCTCTTTAGGGTCAGGGAAGGTAAAGCAGCGAGGGAGAGGGTAGAGAGATGGGCACTGCCCTCAACATGCTGGCTCCTAGAGAAGCTGAGGTCTCTGATGCCTCGACCCCTACGACCACACAGGTTATGGGACACCTTTATATTTTACCTTTATGACAGTCAACAATAGTTGCCGTCTGAGCATTCGTCGACGACGAAAAATCTCTACTGTCAACTGTTCCTATTCTAGCTGCTGAACGTTACCCTAAACTTTCCTCCACGATACAATTCGATGAATTAAGATCGTACACTAATCAACACCGAGGTTCCTTGTTTCCACTTCCGCTGCACACTTCCGGTATTGACTCATCAAAGCTGACCTCGTTCCCATCTTGCAAATCATTCCCTGAGACTAAGGAAGCGGGTACATGACCCTAATGATGATTGGAACTGAGTCGTGGTCTGCATAGTCTCTGATTAATTCTGGTTATGGCTAACGAATTTTTTTATGAATACCATCGACTGGGCATGTTCTGGCAAATTGGACATCCCGTAGATTTAAGTGTGATTATTAAGGAAAAAGCATAAAAGAGAGACAGTGTCTCTTTTGTGAGGACTAAGATGCAGTGCGATGAACTGTTTATCAGAACCTATCAAAGACAAGAAAGGTGCGTAAACGCACAGTTCCTAGCAAACGCTTACTTCTGAGGTGAACAATCTCTCTCTATCTCTGTCTCTGCTCTGTCTCTTCTCTTCTCGTCTGTCTTCTGTCTGTCTGTCTGTCTTCTTCTCTTCTCTCTCTCTCTCTCTCTCTCTCTCTCTCTCTCTCTCTCTCTCTCTCTCTCTCTCTCTCTCTCTCTCTCTCTCTCTCTCTCTCTCTCTCTCTCTCTCTCTCTCTCCCTCTCTCCCTCCCCCCCCTCTCTCTCTCTCTCTCTCTGGATCAAGCATACAATTTTCAACAATGCTTCTTTCTTAGCCTCCCTAGTAGACCATTTATCAAACGGAACTGACAAATAGACCTGATCAAAATCACGAAACACCAGATGGAATGAGTACGCAGTCTATGTATAGACAATCGTATCAAGTTATTTGCAAAGGGCAATCGAAATGGGAAAAAAATGATGCTTTTTTGTGTGCAATATTTCAACAAAGCCGGGAGAAACGTGAGACAATTGATAAATTTAATGATAGTGTTGTTTTGTTGTTGTTGTTTTCACTAGAAATGCGTGCTGTTGTTTATCAAATTGCAAAAGTTCATAATAGGATATTCTTTTCTTAAATGTTATTCCGAAGTTTGTGTGTGTGTATGTATGTGTGTGCGTGCGTGCGTGCGTGCGCGCGTGTGTGTGTGCGTGTGTGCGTGCGTGCGTGTGTGTGTGTGTGTGCGTGTGTGCGCGCGCGCGTGTAGGCGTGTGTGCATGCGTGTATCTGTGGGTGTTTACGAGTGTATAAATGCGTGTGTTTGTGTATGTATTATGTGTGTCTGTATATCTGTCTGTCTGTCTGCCTGTCTGTTTCGACGCATGCACACAAGTTTTCGACAAACCCTGCACCTACTTCGCAAGCAAAAAAAATCCACCAAGCTATACACACTTAACCCTATCCAGCCACTTGCTTGGGGTAGACAATGCACTGCAGCAGACATTTAAACACCACATCATTTTCACTCCATCCCCAAACGCCCACGAAGTCCCCCTAGTAATCACGGAACTACATTGTTTAATACCGTGGCAAGCTCCTTGGCAAATTAAGCAGACATCGCCGCATCATAAACTGTCTCTAGCACCATTCGCTTTACAAATTGGTCTGAGGTCCTGGCCTCTTACAATATCAGCATCCTACTCTGAAGCAGTGGCATTTTACTCCAAGACAGCATCGTGCAGAGGACAGGCAGTGCCAAGTTAGCGTGGTAGGTATAGTATTGGCTGTATAATAATGATGTAGAAGCAACTTTGTTTCAGAGTGTTGAGGGAGAGGCAAAGTATCGATGCGATTAATCTCCAGTATAGCAGATGTTGTAGTTGTATTTTTTGTGGCGAGGAAAATGAAAGAATATAATTATTATTTTTATTTATTTATTTGTTAAGAGGATAACAGAATAAGCAATCATGTGCTTTTTTTATCCGGTCCGTGGCATGCAGTTTGAAATTCACTGTCCACGCACACGATGCCTACTCTTACGAAAGCGGAACAGGATTAACGTGGCAGATGTGCGTGCGTCGCACACGGCTCGTTTAAAGTCTACCGAAGACTTTGGGAGAGTGGAGTCACACTGATGTTAACTCCAGGAGAAATTTCTCGACGACCGAACGTTAAAGTGAGCGAGTAGTGCAAAGATGAGACAGACAGACAGCAGACAGAGACAGAGACAGAGAAGAGACAGAATAGAGACAGAGACTGAGACTGAGATGACACTGAGATAGACAGACAGACAGAGAATGAGAGAGAGACAGAAAACTGAGACAAAAGTGAGATAGATACAGACAGAGCTGGACAGAGGCACACGACAGACAGGATTAGGCAGGCAGCAGGTAACAGACAGAAACATTCAAAGACAGAACATAGACGAGATCATAAGATACCAAATCTTTAAAGGCAAATACCCCCAAAAAAAGAAAAAAGATAAAAATAAAACAAAACAACCAAACTTGGAGCCAAGGTTATTAATGATTACCTTCATGACAACGACGGTGGAAATGTCTGCTTTTGCTGCTGCTGTGTGTGTGCTGCTGTGTGTGTGTGCTGTGTGTGTGCTGATGATATGTTATAATGATGATGATGTGATGATGATGATGATGATGTGATGATGATGATGAGATGATGATGATGATGTGGTGGTGGTGGTGGTGGTGGTGGTGGTGTGGTGATGTGATGGTGATGTGATGATGATGATGATGATGATGATGATGATGATGATTGATGATGATGATAAAGAAGAAGAAAAATGATGGTGGTGACGACACACAACGTTAACGTACAAACAGTAATTATGATAACAAAACAACATCAATAATACTATATCGGAAAGAAAACGCAAACGAACAAACATATATTTTGTAGATTCTTCCCAGCTTTAGTTCCCTGAAAGTCTCTTGTGACACTATCGTCTCCAATCCACAAGAAACTTCAGGAACCCAGAAGGCTACACTAATAATGAAGGTGCGTGGCTGTTTGCACTTCTGGCCCTAACTATTGGTACGGATTCATCAGGAGATGACACCGCCTCCATTACGGCCCCATTTTCTGGAACCGCTAATAAGGAAGCTGGTACCTAATCTTGGTTGGCACCAAGCCACATTCTCTGAAAGGCTGATCGATTTATGCTGTGGCCATGATGATTTATGATTCATGCTGTTGGCTGGTTAGGTGGTTGGTTGGTTGTCCCTGCTTTTTTTGCAAATGGGATTTTTTGGAGCGTAGAAGTATCAAAAATGGAAGACTGACATAAATGATGAATGAGGTTCTTTTTTTCTTTCTTTTTTTTTTTTTGGCTGTGTAAAGGGATTGTAGTGTTAAAAGGGTTTCTGGTCATTGCCCGTTGGAGATCAAAACATTTCCATTGATAGATTGCGCTATAAAGATGTTTACTTACTAAACTTTTTTGAGAAATAAATTTCATGTTCATATGTTGTTTTCTTTGGGAGGTGGGTTGTTTCTTTTTACTGAAACAGTTGTGTAATTTTTGTATTCTCTGTCTCTGCCTCTGTTTCTCTGTTTCGTCTGTCTTTGTTTCTCTCTCTCTCTCTCTCTCTCTCTCTCTCTCTCTCTCTCTCTCTCTCTCTCTCTCTCTCTCTCTCTCTCTCCACGCACACACACATATACACACACACGCACACATACACACACACCTATACGTACACAACCACACACAGAACTGTCAACATCACTGCCAATAATTCATCTTGCTACAAACTTTACCATGAAGATGAATATGACAAATATGAAGAAAAGAAATATGAAAATTGAGAATGAGAAGAATTGCGAACAAGAATTGTGAAAAACTAGGAAGAACTGCGGAGAATTGTAGAAGAAGAAGAAGAATTGCGAAGAGGAAGGATAATTGCGAAGAAGAATTGCGAAGAAGAAGAAGAAGAAGAAGAAGAAGAAGAAGAAGAAGAAGAAGAAGAAGAAGAAGAAGAAGAAGAAGAAGAAGAAGAAGAAGAAGAAGAATTGCGAAGAAGAAGAAGAATTGCGAAGAAGAATTGCGAAGAAGAAGAAGAAGAAGAAGAAGAAGAAGAAGAAGAAGAAGAAGAAGAAGAAGAAGAAGAAGAAGAAGAAGAAGAACAAGAACAATAACAACAACAACAACAACAACAACAACAACATTAACAACAAGAAGAACAAGAAGAGCAAGAAGAACAAGAAGAACAAGAAGAACAAGGAGAACAGGGAGAACAAGAACGAGAACAAGAAGAGCAAGAAGAAGAAGAAGAAGAGGAAGAACAAGAACAACACGACCAAAAATAAGAAACAGAAGAACAACAGCAGCAAGAACAAGAAAAACAAGAACAATAAGAACAAGAATAACAAGAACAATGAGAACATAATGAACAATAAGAATGCAAAGAAAAAGAACAAGAAGAACCAAAAAGAACAAGAACAAGAAGAAGACGACAAGTAGAACAAGAGCATGAGCAACAACAACAAGAGCAACAACAAGAACAAAAAGAAGAAGAAAAAGTTAAACAAGACCAGTAACAAAAAGAAATGATGATGATGACGATGACGATGATGATGATGATGATGATGATGATGATGATGATGATGATGATGATGATGATGATGATGATGATGACGACGATGACGACGACGACGACGACGACGACGACGACGACAATGATGATGATGATGGTGACGACGACGATGACGACGACGACGACGACGATCACCGAGGCCCCTTAAAAGAAAAGGTTACGCGGAGAAAGTAGAAATAGAATAAGAAAGAAAAAAAAAAAACAAGCAACAAAGATTGATAAAATTCTAAACAAAGATAGCGTACCTTGACAAACAATATGACAGAACTTAAGTCATACAAAAGCAATACTGTGTTACATACATAGTTTTCGTCGATTTTCCTTCAGTGTATTTTAGGACTACCATGACATGACGAATGATGATACATACTCATGACAGAGCCCCCATAACTGCTCAAACAACCGATACACGTGTGTTTACTAGAGTGTAGTACTGGGAATCATTCATCAACCGTTAAAGCAATTCCCACCTTGACAACAGTGACAAGGAATACCAATCAAAATTCGGAAAGAAGGACATTTTTCCAGCCCACAATCTCATAGAGACTTTGATCAGTACTTGCTTGAAGAAAAGCTTTGCTACATAGCATTTCTGGTTGTCTTTATTTGACAAACATCATGACCTTATACATATTAAACTCTCACAAAGAAAAGCTTCGATAAAAAGCATGTATCGCGCGGCTTAAAGCCTCATGAATTAGGGGTTAGACATAGACATTAAATTAATCTTCTTTGTCAAACGATTTCGAAAATAGAAGGACTTACATCTTATTTCCACTGGACACGACCTGTGATAAGGTTCTTATGTAGCTTTTTCCAATACACCAAACATTCAGATACATATACCATACATTACTATCTTCTATCATCCTTGTCATTCATGCCGCCCCCCCCCCCCCCCTCCCTCCAATTCAAATTAAAAGAGGAGATTAATCCCGTTTAGAATCGTACATTGCTCTTTTAAGATTGATGTCTCACTTTCACAACCTGTTTGTTTCACAAATATTTTGAAGGGTCAATATCCTAGAGAATCGGAGGGGGAGGGGGGGGGGGTGAAGAAAGAGAGGTCTTCTTTCTCTCTCTCCTCCTTCCTCACTTTCCTCCCTGCTTTCTCTTATTTCAGTTTTGTTTGTTTGGGGTGTTTTTTTATTTTCGTCTGCCCACAACATCCCTTACCGTGGTGTCGTTACCCCCTCTACGAAAACAGTGCTGTAGTACATACAGTCTGATCATTTAACTAATTATGCTGTTTTTCATTCCTTGGCTAAAGCTTCAAGGTTCACCATTACTGAGATTTTTGTGTATCTGACGGGTTTTTCCATTCCATGTTGTTAACTGCATACCGCGTCCAAAACGGTGTCTAAACACGACACCCGTATTCATACGTTTTTTTTAACTCCTTATATGTCATTTTTTCGTACCGTCACGAGATGGCCTACACTTTTGAATGGTGGAACGGGTTATGAACTTGTGCACAAGGTTGTCTGCGTGCATTTGCATACAGGGCTTCGGAATAAGTATGATCTGAAAGATATCGACAGTCACTTTTCGATGTTCTTATCAAACCGGGTAGAAAGGGCAAGGCTTAGAATCCAACCCGGAACCTAACGGATTAAAAGTTAGACAGGTGGGTGGCTTAGTCGTCCAACCACCTTCATTTTTTATCTGAACGATTTAACTACCATAAAAACTGAAAACCAAACAGCTAACATCCATATATATATATATATATATATATATATATATATATATATATATATATATATATATATATATATATATATATATATTCTCTCCGTGAAACAGAATAATCGAAAATGCTGTTCCCATACATACACAGAACATTAACAAATCAATCAGCAGATCAAATGAAAATGGTAATTTTCTGGTAAAAGACAAGCAGAGTTTGAATGAATAAAATTAATCAATAAATATATGACTGACTGAATGAATAAATAAATGACAGGAAATGACTAAATAATGACTGTCTGAGTGAATGAATGAATTAATAAATGAATGGATGAATGAATGAATGAATGAATGAATGAATGAATGAATGAATGAATGAATGAATGAATGAATGAATGAATGAATGAATGAGTTGAAATACTCTAACCTCTTACTTTTATGACTATGAATGCCTATATTTAGAAATTACACACACACACACTCCCACACACACTCACGCACATGCAGACACACGCACATACAATTATACACAGACATACACACACACTTTATACACCTACACACTTTACAACACACGCACGCACGACAGCACGCATGCATGCACACACGCACGCACTCACGCACGCACGGACGCACGCGCGCACACACACACACACACACACACACACACACACACACACACACACACACACACACACACACACACACACACACACACCGGTACGTTAAAAAAAACATCAACAAAAGACGACATGAAAGGGAAAACTCTAACATACGTCCCTCTATCCTTTTGTCTGTGTGCTTATCTATTCTCTTTGCGTGTGTCACATGAAACAGAGGAGCATTGCATTATTGATGAAACAAAAGCATAGTGTACCATTCTGTTTGCACAGATTTTACTCGATAGGGATGAGAAGAAACGGAAATAACAGACATCATGTTCTGTTATGCTCTGGCATCATATCTTGATGTACAGCTACTGCAGAAGCATGTGATAAAGCAGCAGCAGCACCAGCAGCAGAAGCAGTAATAGTGGTAACATCAGTAATAGTGGTAACAGCTGCAACAGCGGCAGCAGCAGCAGCAGCAGCAGCAGTAGTAGTAGTAGAAGTAGTAGTAGTAGTAGTAGTAGCAGCAGCAGCAGCAGCAGCAGCAGCAGCAGCAGCAGCAGCAGCAGCAGCAGCAGTAGCAGCAGCAGCAGCAGCAGCAGCAGCAGCAGCAGTAGTAGTAGTAGCAGCAGCAGCAGCAGCAGCAGCAGCAGCAGTAGTAGTAGTTGTTGTAGTAGCAGCCACAGCAGCAGTAGTAATAGTAGTAGTAGTAGTAATGGTGGTAGTAGCAGCAGCAGCAGCAGCAGCAGCAACAGCAGTAGTAGTAGTTGTGGTAGTAGCTGCAGTAGTAGCAGCAACAGCAGTAGTAGTGCTGGTAGTAGCCACAGCAGCAGCAGCAGCAGCAAACAGCAACAATAACAGCAGTTTTAGTAGTACCAGTACTAGTTGCCACAGCCTCAGAACTAATAACAATAGCAATGGATACCACCATTAATACCACTCTGCAGGCTTTTCTTGGTCACGTCCAATTAATGCCAATGTTCTAATCTTGTTCATAATAAATTATGTGGCCCGCCTTAGCACCTAACAGCCGCGAAAATGAGCTTATGTATTCATAGCCATTCTTTTATCCTTTTTTTCATTGCATGCATAGGCAGTTATCGTAAAACTTCAGAAATGAATCTAGCCATGTTTGCCGGCAACTCTCCAACTGTCCTGTGCATGATAATTATTATTATCTAAAACTCTAGATGTCCTACAGGTTCCTGTCCCTTGTCTCCGCGACCAACGTTTTCAGAATTCCCTGATTAGTCATAACTGCCATTGGAAGAATGTAATTATCTATTATTGATGACTCGCTTCTTAGAGGGCATTTGCTTGGTCCGTCTCTGCTATTTCCCGCGCGATTGTTGTCACGATGTGTGTGGTTTCGCGAAGGTTATTCTGCCTGTTTTTGGTTTAGCACGAGTGCAAATATGCACAAATAGGGCACAATAAAAGCTCTAGGTTCTAGTTTGTGTTTTCTAGTTTCGGGTATGTGTCGCCATTTGGCATAAAGTAAGTTGATGTTCTTCATGATTACACACGCATAAACACACACAAACACACACACACACATACATATACACACGCACATACATACACACGCACACACATACACACACACATACATACCACACACACACACACATATAGGACAAGACAAATGACAATGTGTAATGGAAGCATGCACTTTCCAAATGCAAAACCCGTCCACATTTCATGCAGGCAAATCTCTTCTTACCAGATATGTATTTAAGATAAGATAACAAAGATGCTTCTCTTTTTGAAGTTTGTTTGCAGTGCATCCCTGTGTAAAGGCTATGTACTCCCTGCTGTTAGTTTGAAAGTAAACACAAAATAAACCACTCAAAAGGTGCAGTATATGTAATAAATATGGACGGTTTCTTGTGCAGATAAGAGGTAGAGACACAGACAGAGAGAGAGAGAGAGAGAGAGAGAGAGAGAGAGAGGAGAGAGAGAAGAGAGAGAGGAGAGAAGAGACAGACAGACAGACAGACAGACAGACAGACAGACAGACAGACAGACAGACAGACAGACAGACAGACAGCAGACAACTGACAGACACACAGACAGACACACAGACACACAGACAGACACACAGAGACAGAGACATAGAGACACAGAGACACAGGAGACAGAGAGAGTGGGGAGAGAGAGAGACAGAGACAGACAGAGACAGACGGACAGATATATAGATAGGCAGAGTGACAGAAATATACAGATAAAGAAACATGCAGAGAGACAGACAAACGATAAGAAAGAACGACAAAGACAGATACAGACAAACATGCAAACATAAAAAGAAAAACAGAAAAAACGACATGCACAGAGAAACAGAGCCTTAGACATAAAAGACATCGACAAAGTCAGACAAACAAAACAAA
>CM060333.1:40905673-40908173 GCA_030674155.1 Stramonita haemastoma | reverse complement strand
CTCTGTTTAAAAGTTTTATTCTTTGTGGAGATAAAGAAAGAAGGAAAGCTAATGGTGACACAAACAGACAGACAAACAGACATACATACAGACAGACATACAGACAGACAGAGACTGAGATGTATAGAATTACACTCGTAAAATGAGGAAAGATAGGGGTTGAGAATAAAAGACAAGAGCAGAGAGAGAGAGAGAGAGAGAGAGAGAGAGAGAGAGAGAGGAGAGAGAGAGAGAGAGAGAGAGAGAGAGAGAGAGAGAGAGAGAGAGAGAGAGAAGAGAGAGAGAGAGAGAGAGAGAGAGAGAGAGTGAGACAGACAGACAGACAGACAGACAGACAGACAGAGACAGAGAGGCAGAGACAGAGAGATACAGGGACAGAGACAGAAAGAGGCAGAGACAGAGAGAGACAGAGACAGAGAGAAACAGAGAGACAGAGACAGAAAGAAAGAGACAGACAGACAGACAAAACAGACAGACACACACACGCACACACATGCGCACACAGAAACATACACACACATACACACAGAGATAGATAGATAGACAGACAGACAGACAGATCTCTAGCTCTACACAGACACAGAGAAACACACAAGACAAACAGACACAAAGATAGACACACACACACATACACACATCAGACACAAACACGTATACACACAGAGACAGAGAGACAGTCAGACAGGAACACAAAACAACATAGACAGATTGAAGGGCAAGAAAACTTACGCAATGTACGGTCTGGTAGACAGACAGACTGACAGACAGACAGACAGACAGACAGACAGACAGACAGACAGACAGACAGACAGACAGTTCGAAATCTTGTCAATGCAGTGAGGGACAAGCAGGCAGGCAGGGCAGGCAGGCAGGCAGGGCAGGGTGGCAGGCATCCATGCATGCATGCCTGCTACATCAGTATCACATAACAGTATGCTTCGCTTCTTCCAAACTAGATTGAGGGAGCCCCGAAATTACATTCCACTGTGCTTCCTGGCATATTTTAGCCCACTTCAGCTTTTACCCTCTGTGTGTGTGTGTGTTGTGTGTGTGTGTGTGTGTGTGTGTGTGTGTGTGTGTGTGTGTGTGTGTGTGTGTGTGTGTGTGTGTGTGTGTGTGTGTGGTGTGTTGTTGATATGCACGCGCACGCGCGAGCGCGCGCGCGTGTGTGTGTGTGTGTGTGGTGTGGGTGTGGTGTGGGTGTGGGTGTGTGTGTGTGTGTGGGTGTGTGTATGTGTGAACGAGCAACCTAAAAGTACCCATACATATTTGCTTTTACAACTTTTTGTCGATTTAGTGCGACTATTTTTTCGTATAATTTTGTTCTTCTACTTTCTTAACTTAATTCTCATCTTCTTTTCCTGATCTTTTTCCAGTTTTACTAATTGTTTATAAGCCTGTCTCTCTTTCTTAGTTCCTTTCTGTCTTTGTTTTCTTCTTTTTCTTTTTCTTTCTTTCTTACTTACTTTCTTTCTTTCTTTCTTTCTTTTTTCCCATTTCTTTCTGAATTTTTTTGTGTTTTATTCTTTATCCTTTTTGTATATTTTCTTCTTTTTTGTTCCATCTTTCTTTTGTTCTTTTTTCCTTTTTGTGTTAGGTTCATATCTTTATAGTTCCTGTAGGTCTTTTTTGTCTTGTAATTGGCTTTTGGTTCTTTCCCTGTCTTTCTTTTGCTCTTTTTCTTCCTTTTTTTGTTTTGTTTTCCGTTCTGTAGATCGTTTTTTGCTTCCTATCTCGTAGTTTTTCTGCTCTGTTATATAATTAAAGGATTTTAGACAAGCTTTTTTGTAGCTGTTGGTTTTGTATTTTTGCTATCTTCCTGAATGTCTTTTGTGCGTTCTATCGTTTTTTTTAAAAATATTTTTTCTCTTTTTATTTATTTTTTCTTACTTTTTTATTCATTGCTCTTTTATTGTGGCTGAATATCTTTTGTTTGTCGATTTTTAACCTTTTCTCTCTCCATTTTTTTTTTTTACTTCTTTCTTTCATGATTCTTTGTTCGCTTTGTATTCTTCAATTCTCCCATTTAGCTCCAGAGGTCTAAGGCTCTGTGTATCAATGTCCCATTCGTCTCATTTATTTTCTCTCTGTGTCAGACACTTGGGGCAAACAGGTTTGCACAGTGTGCATTTTGCAAAGTGGAATTTGGTGTTTTGTTCTGTCGCTGTACATCTGCTTTGGCTGGCTGGCTGGCTGGTTGGCTGGCTGGTTGGCTGGCTTGATGACTGGCTGGCTGGTTGGCTGGCTTGAGACTGGCTGGCTGGTTGGCTGGCTTGATGACTGGCTGGCTGGTTGGTTGTCGGGTGGGTTGGTTCTCTACGTTTCTGCCTCGCTTCTGTCTGTCTGTTTGTATGTATGTCTGTCTATCTGTCTGTCTACCTCCCTCTCTGTTTCTGTCTCCATCTCTTTTTTTCTCTATGCACCACATTACGAAAGAAATCGTTTGGTGGAAAGTATCAGAAGATAAAGTAGACAAATTGTAATCTTATCTTTCATAGTG
>CM060333.1:40900673-40903173 GCA_030674155.1 Stramonita haemastoma | reverse complement strand
GTGTTTAATATGTTTCTGGTGTGTATGTGTGTGTGCGCGAGCATGCGTGTGTTTGTGTGTGTGTGCATGCGTGTGTTTGTGTGTGTGCATGCGTGTGTTTGTGTGTGTGTGTGCATGCGTGTGTTTGTGTGTGTGTCTATGTCTGTGTCTGTGTGTCTGTGTCTGTGTCTGTGTGTGTTGTTGTTGTTGTTGCTTCGATTTTACGTCTGTTCACTCAAAGTGATATTAGACGATGGGAAGGGAAGGGGAGGGTCTAGTATGTTGATGGGTGTGTGCAGTAAAATGGGTGTCTTTTTCTTAATAATGTATACAGTACATAGATTTGGGCTAAACAGAAATAACAACAAGTAAATACATAACAAATGCTAGTATGACTTAAAACTATAACAAATTTCCTAAAGAACTATTCATTAAAGATTTTGTTATACGAAATGCCAAATTAAGATTTTAAAAAATCTTATCCAAGGATTTTTCTGAGAAAGAGGGTAAGAATGGTTTTAGACTCTTACATTCAAAAATTATGTGATTGTTTGTAATTTTCTCACCGCACAAACATTTTATATTTTTGCTATATTTAGTGATGAACGCATTCAGTTTTATCCGGAAAAATAAAGCCCTAACCTTTCTTGCCGTGAAAAAACTTGTATTGGTCTCAGAGCGATCGATATCCTTTAAATTAGGGACAGTGAATGAAGACCTTTCTGATATGCGCTCCTTTGGATAATAAGCCTTTTTGGCCCTGCTCCACGATGCCTCTTCTAGTAAGTGATAGCCTTCTTGTAAAGATAATGGAACGTGTAGTTCTACAGAATCCTCTCCATGTTTTGCACCTCTCTTTGCAGCTCTGTCAGCCCACTCATTTGGTAAGAATCCCACATGAGAAGGTACCCAACAGAAAGTGACACAAATACCCCTTAAAGCTAAAACATGTATAACATGATTGATCTCTAATATAACTTTAGAACTTGTGGATTTTAATGCGTAGAGTACCGATTTAGAATCAACGCAAAGTAAAGTTTGAAATATATTCAGCGGAAGATATGTTTCAGACCTTTTTGAAAAATCTGGAATCAATCAACATATCATGGACACTCAAACTACAATTCTTCCTTATCCCTTATGGGAAATGAACAAAGCAATTTTTGATATAGAATACACAAATATGGCTAAGAGTGAAAATCAAAATATCATGATCTCTAAAGTCCGATCGCACATTCATGAGAAATATTGTCACCATCTAAAAGTCTGTGTGTGTTTCTCTGTGTGTACGCATGTGTGTGCGTGCGTGCGTGCGTGTGTGTGTATGGATATCCTGTTCAACAAACAGTTTAGCATAGATACGAACGGAAGCAGCTCCTGTGGGTGAGAATGGTGATAATATATACCTTTGCTTTCCATGGCGAAAGTTTTGAAAACTATAAAGTAAAATAGCTTAAGGATGAACATTTTCGAATGAAATAAGGTTTATGAAGCAAAATAGATTGTCAGGAATATAATGTTTATATATGACCTCTGGTGATTTGTGTTGAAGACAAGATTTGGAACGAAAACCTGGACATTTTCGCCTCTGGTTTTAATACTGTCTTTTGGGCACATAGTCTGTTTCGTTTTGTCTATACAGGCAAATGCTGGCTAGCGTAGTTTTTTTGTTCAGTGAATTTCTTTCTACTCGTGTGAGGTTTTTTAAATTTCTTTCTTTGTTTTGTTTTTTTGCTTTCTTTTTGGCTTTCTTACTATCTGTTTTCTAATCTCTTTTTCCTTTTTTGTTTGGGTTTTGTCTTTTCTTTTCTTTTTTTCATCTTTTTTATTTTTTCATTAGTTTTCTTTTCTCTTCTTTTTTTTCATTTCTGTCTTTTTATGTATGTCTTTTCTCTCTTTCTCTTTGCTTTGTTTTGCCTTTTCATGTTTCTTCGTTTTATTTGTCACCTTGTCTGTTATTGTTTCTCTTTACTCTTTTTTCCGTCTCTTTCGTTTTTATTTCCTTTTCTTTCTTCCTTTTCTTCCTCTCGATTTTTTCCGTCCCATATGTCTTTTTTTCCTGCTTTGGGTATGTATTTCGTTGCGCACGCCTGCACTTCAGTCTTGGTGTCTCGCCTAATACTGCGTGGTTGGATGCCAGCCAGTTGTTCCATAGTTCTGATGGGGGTAGATCTCATAGCACCCGAGATGAGTCGCAGAGCTTGATTCTGTACTTTATCCAGGACTTTCTGGTGGGATTCTGCTGTCATTGCCCACGCTGGAGCAGCGTATTCCAAGTGGGGTCTTACAGTTCCTGAATATAATCTCTTGAGAGTCCTTTCATTGGCACCTCAGTTGGTTCCTGCTAGCTTCCGCAGGATTGCCAATTTCTGTCTTGCCTTTCCTTCAGCTTTCTCGATGTGAGGTCTCAATGTCAGGCGTTGTTCAACTATAAAACTAATGTAGTTTGCTTTGTTGTCATCTTAAGCCCTAGCCCTATGTTGCCAAATTTGACAGGTTGTGGTTTCTGTTTTGGTGAGAG
>CM060333.1:40875673-40878173 GCA_030674155.1 Stramonita haemastoma | reverse complement strand
GTGTGTGTGTGTGTGTGTTAGGGACTGGAAAAAAGGGTGTGCATCTCATCACATGAAAAGGTCTAATACTGGTGTGTGGCTAAAGAGCGTAGTGGTTGTTGTTGTTGCTGTTGTTGTTGTTGCTGTTGTTGTTATTGTTGTTGTTGTTGTTGCTGCTGCTGTTGTTGCTGATGATGATTATGGTGCTGCTGCCGTGGGTTTGAGGAGTACAATATTGTGAATAACTCTCTTCATTCTTATATCTGCAATTAATCTTTAGCATAAATTCTTTCACAATCTTTTTTCTTGGAATGTATGCCTTTCTGTGTCCACTTTTAAGCGTCACACTGAGTCTGTCTGTCTGTCTGTGTCTGCACCTGTACGTCTGTCTGTCTGCGTGTTTGTGTGTCTGTATGTTTTTTGGGTCTATCTATCTAGCTCTCTGTCTGTCTAGTTGTCTCTGACTGTCTGTCTCTGTCACTGAATCTGTCTCTCTGTCTGTCTGTCTCTTTCTTTTTCTCTTTCTGTCTCTGTCTTTTTGTCTGTCTCTGTCTATGTCTCTGTCTGTCTGTCTGTCTCTGTCTCTCTCTGTCTGTCTGTCTGTCTGTCTGTCTGTCTGGCTGTCTGTCTGTCTGTCTCTGTCGTCTCTCTCTCTCTGTCTCTGTCTCTGTCTCTGTCTCGCTCTCTCCTCTCTCTCTCTCTCTCTCTCTCTCTCTCTCTCTCTCTCTCTCTCTCTCTCTCTCTCTCTCTCTCTTCTCTCTCTCTCTCTCTCTCTCTCTCTCTCTCTCTCTCTCCCTCCCTCTCTTCCCCCCCCCCTGTGTTTGCCTGTCCATCTCTCTTTATTTCTGTATAGTTTCTTTTAGTTCAGTCTTTTGATGGGTAACCCAGGAAGTAGACATCTTCAAAGCTAAGCAACATTTCCCATCTCTTTCACTTGCACAGAAAGATGAAAATGCCCATGCCATCTTCAAAGGTCAAAAACCAGAATGTCATCGTTTGACATGAATTGGAATTAAATGTCCTCCTACATTCAGTTTTCGTTTTTTATGTTTTGTTGCTATTTGTTTTTTTTTTTTGTCTTTCCAGGTGGGTGGGTCTTTTTTTTTTTAGTTATTTTTTGTTTGTTTTTGATTTTGTACCTGCTTCTATCTTATTTTTCACCAATTGCTAAAAACATTTTGAACCCCTTCTTGTTAATTAAACTCCTGTACCTATTTTGGGGATCAAAAATCCGTTTTGACATTTTCTTGTTTTTGCTTATTGCAGTCATTAGTGTTTAGGCATTTGCTTTTTATATTTGTGAGCTTGTTTGTTATGTTTTGCTTGTTTTTGTGCTATCATGCCTCTCACATTTAAACCTTCGTTTTAAGGAAAATGTTCAGGATCGATTTTGTGTTGCTCAGTCTGAGTGTTTTTTATATGTCTATCGGTCTATTTGTCTGTGTCTGTTTCTGTCTCTGTCTCTGCTCTCTCTGTCTGTCGCTTAACGTCTGTCTATCTCTGTCTCTCTGTCTGTCTCTCTATCTCTGTCTCTGTCTGCTTCTTTCTTTCTTTCATACACACATCATATAATGTATAATGACAGATTTGACAAGGTAATATAATATTATTATATTCTATGGATGGGCGCATGTATGCGTCTGTGCCTGAGCGTTTCTGTGCTTTTGCTTCATTCATCTATAATCATATCTTTTTTTTTACCTTGTCAAATCTGTGCATTGTGAAAGGATGAGAAGAGGAAAGAAGGGAAGGGGGCGGGGTAAAAGAGGTTGGGGTGGAGAACAGGGAGGCATTGAGAAAGAGACCTAGCATGCACAGAGAAGAGGCAGGCTTCATCTACTTTTGAAACCAGAAACTCTCCCTCCCTCTATAACAAACATATTCTTCTGGCCGAGTTTCGATCGATTTGGAGGACTGGATACAAGACCTAGCCTCTAGCCTGAGCTGCCACCCTTAGCTTAATCCAAATGGAGGAGAGACCTCCCCCCCCCCCTCCGCAAAGTTTGATTCAGACGTACAGCCCTATTCCTCCCCCCCTCCACCTACCACCTGCCTGAAAGACAACGACTATTGTCTAAACCTTTTTTTTCTGACTTCTCTTTTGTGCATCGTTCGGTTATTTGCCTGCTTTGTTTTTTTTAGGTTTTTTTTGTTGCTTTTTTTGTTGCTTTGTTTTTGTTTATTTTTGTGGCTGAGTGGGTGGGAGGGGAAGGGGTACGTGGGGGGTGTACAGGTGGTGGGGGGGAGGGGGTCTGTTGTTTCATATGAGAACGCAGGAGGCCTTTAATCCACTAATTTCACAATGTAGATATTTCTGTTTTGTATGGAATATGCTTTCGGGCAGAGAGAGGGGGGTTATTTTGTCTGTTCAACATATTTTTGTTTTATTTATGAAATTTAAACCTGTTGTTCTCCGTGTTTTTTGACAATTTAGTGTGTGGGTTGTGTTCTTTATATTATTTTCTCCGCTTTGGTTTTTGCCGTTCTCTTTCTGACCCTGTTTCTTTGTTTCTTTTTTTTT
>CM060333.1:40851094-40856094 GCA_030674155.1 Stramonita haemastoma | reverse complement strand
GCTGTCATTTTTACTCAGCTTCACACTTTCCTTAGTAAAATAATGTCTTCTGTATTTTGTGTGTGTTGTTCAGCTATGCTGCTATCATTCTTTTTGATAAAGTTCTGTATTATCTTGCAGAAGTCACTCTGAAAGTATAAATATTGTCATATCATAATATCGTTATTTTTGGACCCATCTACTTATTGAATTCTTGCACTCTTGAATACTTTAAGGTACAGCGCTGTGTAAGTTTGCACTAACATGACGTTGCATTAAGGTACATTACGGTACAGTACAGCACAATACAGCACAGTACAGTACAGAAGTACAGCACAGTGCTGTGCAATATAGTACAATATAGTACAGTACAGCGAAGTGCAGTAAAGAACAATACAGTGCAGTACAGTACAATATAGTACAATAATAGTACAGTACAGCGAAGTGCAGTAAAGTACAATACGGTACAGAACAATACAATGCAGTACATTACATTGCAGTACAGTGACAGTACAATACAGTACAGTACAGTAATAGTACTTACAGTTAAGTACAATACAGCACAGTGCAGTAAGTACAGCTGGTCGTACAGTAACAGTTAAAACCACTATATGAACACACTTTGTTGATCAACAGAATACGGGTCAGACATACAAGATCTACATCTCTCCATTTCTTCTTCCTAGTCCTTCTCTAGCCCTTCCTTTCCTTCACTCTTTTCATTCCTCTCTTCACTTCTCCTCTTTCTCCCTCTTCTGCTACGTCTATCTATCCTTTCCCCGATCTCTCTATCTGTGTCTTCTTCTGCCCCTCAGCTCCAAACAAATCACTCTGTCTGGCAGACACAAAGCAGCTGCCTGGTCAAGATAAAGGGTGTGGTGGTCAGTGCGCTGACCCCTGAAGTCCCTGTCAGTGTGGGACCAAGGTGACCAGGATCCCCTCATCATCCTCATTTATGTGGTGTAGGTGTAGGTGTAGGTGTGTAGGTGTAGGTGTAGGTTGTAGGTGTAGGGTGTAGGTGTAGGTGTGTGTGAGCATTTATGTTACATTTTATCGCAATGCTATACTTACAGATCTTCAGATAAAAGTTCAATATTTTCAAAACAGCTCATTATCCACTACAAAAAAAACACAAAACTAACACATACATTCAACACCTATCACGAAACTCATCAAAACAACCTTCTCGATGATATATCTTGTCTTATACAATAAACTTTGAAATCACCCAAAAATGTCAGCAACTTTTATGTAAGATATCAAAATGGATATCCATCCTTTTGCTGTGGCAGTTAACAAAAAAAAATTGCACACACACCCTTTACTCGCACAAGAGGCAAATGGAATGGATTCATCCAAGCCCTTGTATGTCTTCTCTCCCATCCAGATCCTGTTAAACATAGCGTTTTCTCTGCTGCTACTGACAGCTAAATATCTAGTGAAAAAGAACAAGAATAGGATGGAATTTACTGAAGCATTGGAAAGAAATCTGGAAGCATATCGATTTTCTGTATGTTGAATATCTCTGGAGCTTAAAGAGATGGCTTTGGAGTTCTCACTTAAACAAAGTGTTTACTCAGAAAATGTATTGCAGTTGTCAGTTCAGATGTGTTGAGTTTGTTTGTCCGTCTGTTTGTTAGGCTGACTCTACGTTGGATTTTGGAAACTTGTCAGTTTTTGTAGTCCTTAATGTGTGGTGTGTGTGCGTGTGGTGTGTGGTGTGTGTGTGTGTGGTTTTGTGTGTGTGTGTGTGTGTGTGTGTGTGTGTGTGTGTGTGTGTGTGTGTGTGTGTGTAAGTTTGTCAAAGCACAGTGTTTAAAAGAAGAAGAAAAACAGCACAACAACAACAACAACAACGAGAAAAGGAAAGAGAAAGAAAAGAGAGACAAGAGGAACAAAGAAAAAAAGAACCAAGAACAAGATCCAGAAACAGAGAAAAACAAAAAGAAGAAGAAGAACAGAGCAAGAACAAGAACAACAAGAACCAAAGCTAGAAGAACAAGGAAATACTAAACACCAGAAGACTGACAGCAGACGCAAAAGAAGAAGAACTCGCCCAAAAGCTTAGAAGAACGTGACAGGGATATCCTATAATCTTTTTTTCCACGAAGAACTGAAGCAAGTCAAGTTTATGGGTATTGGGATAGTTAGATGCAAGCTAGCGTGTGTTCCCTACCGTCTACAAACTGCATATCAGACTTTCCTTCTGTCTATAGTCATTCAAATATATATCTCTCTTCTTCATATTTTGATTATGCTTGTTGTTGTTCTTTCATTCGTTCTGTCTGTGGTGACAGCTTTTTAATGGTTTTTTTCGGGGGGGGGAGCGAGGGAAGGGGTATGCTTTTGTCAGTCGTTTGAGTTAAACTTTTCTTTTCTGACTCTTTTGAGGTTAATAGATATATATTATGTCATATTATATATATTATTATGCATATATATATATTATAATGTGTGTGTGTGTGTGTGTGTGGTGGTTGTGTGTGTGTGTTGTGGTGTTGTGTGTAGTGTGTGTGTGTATGTGCGTATGTGTGATTGATAGATAGATAGAGAGATAGAGAGATAGAAGATAGATAGATCATAGATAATAGATAGATAGATAGATACATAGATACATAGATACATAGATACATAGATAGATAGATAGATAGATAGATGATAGATGATGATAATAGTAGATAGATAGATAGATAATAGATAGATAGATACATACAGACATACATACATACATACATACATACATACATACATACATACATACATACATACATACATACATACATACATACATACATACATACATACATACATACATACATACATACATACATACATACAACATTTTATTACAAAATTCCACAGAGGATTTCAAAAGCAATTATTCTCCAAAAGTATTGATGGGTCTCTAGGTCGTTATTTATTGCCCTACACCACCTTTACAGGAAAATGGACAGAATAGCACAGTGGTTAGAGTGTTGGGCTCGTGATCTTTGAAAAAACTAAGTGCGACGGTTTAAATCTCCACCGAGGTGATTATAAAGAAGAATGCAATAAAAAGAGGAAAAAAAAGATTGCCAAGAAGAGGAAAATGTAAAAGATGAAAAAGAATAACAAAAAAGAGCCAAGCTACGCTAGGAAGCACAGAGAAGTGTGATGCGGAATTCTGAGAATCTTCCTTAGAAGAAGTGAAGCAAACAGTTATGTAATACTAAGGCGAAATTCATGCAAGCATGTGTCTGTGCGTGTCTCCGGCTGCCGCTTTGGGATCTGTTTTTCTTTGAATGGCTGCTCTCACTGCATAATCCCTTCTCTGTCCTCTCTCTGTGTTTCTCTGTCTTGTCTGTCTGTCTGTTTTGTCTGTCTGTTGTTCTCTTTTTCTGTTGTCTGTCTGTCTGTCTGTCTGTCTGTCTGTCTGTCTTCTTCTCTTCTTCTGTCTTCTGTCTGTCTGTCCTGTCTGTCTTTCTCTCTCGTTGTTTTTTTTCCATCTTTCATTCATTTCTGTTATGTCTTTGTTCTGTTGGCTTTTCTTCCGTCTATCTTTTATTCCACCTAGGTTTATTATAATTTTTTGTTTTGATTTTCATTATTCTATTTTCTTCTTTTTCTCCCTTTTCTAACTTTCTCCTTTTTCTTTCTTTCGTTCTTTCTTTCATTCTGGCTTACTTAGTTTCTTGCTTGCTCCGAATTTGTGTCATTTTTGTTTCTTTTTTTTTCTTCATTTGTTTTCTTTTTGTGACTATGTTTTTTGTGTTTATTTATATCACTTTTTAGATTAAAATAAACCATTTTTTCTTCAAATCTTACCTAAAAAAATTTTTTTAAGTCCCATTAATCCAAATAGAACGGTAGGTACGAAAACACTAACTACACATTGAGACAAAAAATATCGAAACCGCAAAAGAAAACAACAAACATGTTTAAACTCATTATCATTCCTCTGAAAGTCGGAGTATGGCTGCCTATATGGTGAGGTACTTGAAAACAAGTCATATACGCAAATTTCTCATTAGTGTGCAGTTTCAATCTCACGGTGATTCCCAGGTGGGATGAGTGAGTCAGATTGCACATTCTGGGTGACCCCCCAGAGTGTCATACTGGGGCAGGTACTACAACAATGAGGACGGGATAGCTCAGTGGTCAGAACGCTTGCTTTCCCCAGCCAAGGTTAAGCAGCATCGAGTGTGGTTGCCAATGGGATGGGTGACCGTTTACACGCCTTGACTTTAATACAGTTCCCGTGTTCACCCAGCTGTAAATGGTACCTGCCCTCTTAGGGTCAGGGAAGGTAAAGCAGCGAGGGAGAGGAGATGGGCGCCGCCCTCAATATGCTGGCCCCTAGAGAAGCTGAGGTCTCTGACGCCTCGCTTCCCTACGACCACAAAGGTTATGGGACACCACCTACCACAACAACAACAACAACAACAACAACTCATTATCATTGTCATTGTCTGTTAATACAGGCAGATTATTCGGAGATGGTGATAAGCACCCAGGGATGGAGAACACACAGCAACAACAACAACAACAACAACAACAACACAACAACAAAGCAACAACAACAACTCATGATCATTGTCATGTTCTGTTTACAACAGGCGGATTATTTAGGGATGGGGACGAGCACCCAGGGGTGGAGAACACGTAAAAACAACACCAACACCACCACCAACACCACCACCACCAACAACAATAACAACAGCAACAACAACTCATGATCACTGTCATTAGTTCTTACTATAGGCGGACTATTCGGAGATGGGAACGAGCACCCAGGGGTGAAAAACACACAACAACAACAACAACAACAACACCTTCACCACCACCCACCACCAACAACAACAACAACTCATGATCTTTATCATTCTCTGTTTACTCCAGGCGGATTATTCGGGGATGGAGACGAGCACCCCGGGGTGGAGAACGCCTTTCGCTATGCCGTGTACCGCATCAACCATGACCGCCAGCTGCTGAAGGACACCCGTCTGGCCTACGACATCCAGAGACTGCCCGTCAACGATGGC
>CM060333.1:40833594-40846094 GCA_030674155.1 Stramonita haemastoma | reverse complement strand
ACGGGGCTATCCAACCTGCTCTGAAGTGCCTGACGTTATGTTGAATTGCCTCGTATATCAGGCCAACTCAAGTAGACTTCCATGAATGATTGTCTGGTGCCTCTCCCTTTGGGAAGAGTATGTCGCCACAAAACAAGCGCCACCCATCAATCAAGAAAAATACATCCATCCCTGTCTGCGACTGTATTATTTTGTTTCCCAGTGACATTGGCTTTTACTATATAATTTTGTCAAGGAATACTCGATTTTTGCTAGGAGTTCTTTTACTTGCGCTAGATCTATATGCACGCGAGTACTCGGTTCGTTATATCATTCAAAAGACTATTACCCAGACCATTTACACAGAGTCTGGTAAATGGGGGGGAAAGTTTGGAAGAAAAGAAAAAAAAGAACTGCAGAGGTATCTTACCACTTCTATCCGTTACCCCACCACCCACCACCACCACCACCACCACCACCACCACCACCACCACCACCACCACCACCCACCTTCCTTTCTTCCTTCCTTCCTACTTTGGGATTACCTCTGTAATCCTTTGACTTTTAGCTCCGCTGACCACTATGTTCTCAGCTCACACCTCTTCATTCTCCCTGCTGGCGTACGTGGGTGAAATGAATGGCTTGGACAGTGACACCCAAGGGGAGGCAGTGACCTCCCAGTCCCAGATTGTTCTGAATTATTCACGTTAGCGCGCGACACCTTCCAGTTAGGGACAGAAGGCGTTTCTGGACAGAACACGGCGTGTGTTATGTATGGGCTCAGTGGGAAGAGTAAGATGGACCCAACAACGCGTTATCTTCTCTCTTGATGGCGTTTTTGGAGAACGCAGGTCAATTTTCTGACTGGTAATGCCAGTGTCTGACTCCCACGAGTGGTTAGTTAGTTAGCTGATGCCAAGATAAAACTAGGAAAGAATGTTTGGCCTGGAGTACTTTTAGTCAAATATGAAAGCCTTTACTATTTACTGCAACATGACTTTCATTCTTATCATAATTTGTTGTAACAAAAAGTTGGATATGATGTTTTAGTTCTTTAGCTGTAATTTTTTTTAGTGATTTTTACACCGGTCTTGATTTTTTTTTTTTACAAATAACCATTAAGCGGGGTTTAAAAAAAAACTTTTAGGGTTTTCTAATCAATAAAATACGGTGAGGTAAAATATGTAACACCGTTTAATCTTTCGCAATAGACAACAAATAAATCATTGTCAACAACAGATGGCTTGGAAGACTGTGAGCTATCTGCACTGGATTAGAACCCACGTGATTGGTTTACACATTCAGTCAAAACCTCTCTGGTTAGTAAACTACATTTCAGAGAGGCCAGAGGATGACATGTTTGTAAACTACTGGATACAGAGAGAAACTATGAGTTGGCGTACAAGGCAAGAAAACGAGAACTGGTGGGAGAGTTGTGTCAGTAATGCGTCCCAAGATGATGCAAACAAAAACCCAGTTTGTGTTTTCTAAAAACAAGGGACTCTTTCAGGGGGAACAACAAAACAATAAATAGCAAGCAAAAACAAAACAAAACGGCATCATTCGAATTCATCAGCCTTACCATCTTCTGACAATGGTAAAATCCATGGTGGCTCTATGGCAAATGTCTCCTTGCTTTGATGATTTTTTTTATGTATGTGGTACTATAAAGGTAGAATACATTATGTGCATAACAAAGTGGAATTTTTTGTTTTATCAAACCAACATGCAGTCTCCTTGTGGACTTGTTTTATTACATCAACATCAACAACACAAAACCCACTCTTCCTTTAGCATGTTCTTTCACATCAGCATCAACATCAACAACACAAAACCCATTCTTCCTTTAGCATGTTCTTTCACATCAGCATCAACATCAACAACACGAAACCCACTCTTCCTTTAGCATGTTCTTTCATATCAGCATCAACATCAACAACACAAAACCCACTCTTCCTTTAGCATGTTCTTCAACATCAACATCAACATGACAAAAATCCAATCTGACTATAGCATCTTCTTTCATGACATCAACATCAATATCAATATCAACAACACGAAAACCCAGTTTTCCTATAGCCTGTTCTTTCAGAATATCAACATCAAAAATACCCAACCTACCTGTCTTCCATACCCATTCTTCAACCCTCACCCTCCCTCTTCCTGCCCTTCCCCATCCCCTCCCACCCCTCATCCCCTAAAAAAAGAGTGACCTACCATTACTCTTTTGTAAAATTGATATAAGCCTGTGGATCGATAAACACACACACACACACACACACACACACACACACACACACACACACACACAACACACACACACACACACACACACACACACACACACACACACACACACACACACACACACACACCACACACATACACACACACACACACATACACAACACACACACACCAAAACACACACACACACACACATACGCACACACACACATACACACCCCTCCCTGCCCCCCCCCCCCCCCCCCCACACACACACACACAACTAGCTTCTACAGACTAAACTCTACGAACATCCTTCCTTTCCCCCTTTTCTTTTTCCTGGGCCTTCCCTTAGTCTGCAGTTTGCTGCGGCAGACATGACTGATTGGACAGTAATCCCTCAAGAGCAAGGGGGCCTACTGTACAGTGTGCGTGTGTGTGTGTTGTGTGGTGTGTGTGTGTGTGTGTGTGTGTGTGTGTGTGTGTGTGTGTGTGTGTGTGTGTGTGTGTGTGTTGTGTTGTGTGTGTGTGTGGTGTGTGTGTGTTGTTTGTGTGTGTTTGTGTGTGTTTGTGTGTGTTTAGTGTGTGTGTGTGTGTGTGTGTGTGTGTGTGTGTGCGTGTGTGTGTTAGTTGTGTGTGTGTTGGGGGGGGGGGTGTACCCACACCTCACTGATGCAAGGAAGAAAGGGGCAGCAGTTACTAGACAGGTTGTAGAGGAAATCATTTATCTTTTGCAACTTTGGTTTGCGTTTTTTTTTCTCGCTCTCCCTGAAGATTATCTGCCTTTGAGTAGCTAGGTACTTTAAGGAAAGGGCAGATAATTTTGCTAAAAAAGGTACAGGGAGACGGTTTTTAAACTGTCACTTAAAAATTGATTGAATGGATGAAAGAATTTACCAAACTGCATACACATGGGGACTGGATGTAAAAAAAAACACACGAGTGTTTGTTATATTATTCTCGAAATAAAAGGAATTTTTAGAAAAATCACGAAATGGTTTTCTTGACAAGAAAGCCGTGTGATTTTTGGTGGTATTTTCTTTGTGAAATCAGAATGGATACCACTGACTTAAACGAAGAGATTCAACATTAGCCCTCTTTAGCTAGTGGTCCTTTGGCAAAGCAACATCATAAAGAAGAAAAAGCATTCATACAAATCAATATTAAATAAGATACTAGTTCCACTTATTCCTTCCAATCCATCCCTTAAGATCCCCCCCCCCCCCCCCCCCCCCGTTAAAAAATAAAATAAAATGGTGGCCTTCATATTTTTGATTCATAAAAACATGATCACTACAAAAAAACAACAACCAGACTGCCGTCAAAATAATAAACCCTGCAACACCGTTCCCTTCCATTTTGTTTTTCTTTGAGATTTCAGTTGCTGTGGACATGAAGGATTAGACTGTAGCCCCTGGGAGGAATGGTGCACTGCATCACACAGGCTATCCTCACTTCACAGCTGTAGGGCAGACACTGTGGAGCCCCTGGCTACAGCACAGGCTTTGAGCAAACCCATTTATTCATTGCCCTTCTTTTCTGAAAGGCTGTTTGTCTTGCCAACCCACTTGGAAAATGATGCTGTTGTTGTTGTTGTTGTTTTTGTTGTTGTTGTTCTTGTTGTTGTTGTGCGTTCCCCAGCTTAACAATCTGAGGGTCACCCAGAATGTGCACTCTGACTCACTCATCCCACCTGGAAATCACTATAAGACTGAAATAGTACACGGAATGAGAATTTTGCGTGTATGACTGTTTTCAAGTGCATCAACATATAGGCAGCCATACTCCGACTTCAGAAGAGGTAGAAAATTAAAATGGCAGGTACCTGAGGTAAACAAAGGTACTATGAGATAACTCTCGAAACGTAACTTGAAAATTGATGTCACGAGAATGGTTCATTACTAGAAAAAAGAAATCTGTGTGACCAAAAAGCATCAAAATGTTTGTGTGCAAAATTAGAATGGACATTGTTGACTTACACTGACTGTGATTCAACATAAGTCTTTCCGGCTTGTGGATTTTAGCAACTCTATATCCTATGCAAAAGAACACCAAAAAATCAGCGGTAGTAGCTGAAACACTCAACCCACTAATTTCTTACACATATCTGAAAGCTGCGCCCTCTCCTCCCCTCACCAACTTTTCCAAAAGTCTGGGACATTAATCTTTTTAAAACTAAAACCAGGCTAAGGGATTGCTCGATATGTGCACAAATATCCCATGTCCCTTTTTATAGTTTTTTTTTTATAAGTTTATACCACTTTAAGTCACGGTAGATTTATCTGCAGGAAATTCGGGCTGCTCTCTCCGAAGAGAGTGCGTCGCCACAAGAGCAGCGCCCCCCCCCCCCCCCCCTTCCCAAGTCTTCAGTTGCTGTTGAAAGGAAAGATCAGACTGTAGACTATCCAGAGAAAAAATGCTGTAAATTAGACAAGTTATCCACACCTCGTTGCTGTAAGGAAGAAGTTGTGAGCTCAGCAGTTACCCGACAGCAGTAGAGGAAATGAATTGTCTCTCGTGACTATTCCATGGAGGCTGTTCGTCTTAAGCAGACCACCCTAGGTAGCTTACTGTTGATTTCTACCATACGTTATCTATGAAGAAAGGATAGAGGGTGACTTTTTCTTTAGAAAAATACAAAACGAAAACAGCAAAAATGGTAGTAACAAAACAAACGAAAGTGAAAAGTCTGATTATTTGAACTAGGGATAGTTGGGTGTTTTTATTTTTTACAGAAAATCAAGACACTTTCAAACTCAGATTTTATCTCTTGCTCTTAAAAAAGAAAACATGGAAAACACAAGATTTGCAGAAAGCTTGAAATGTAAATGAATAACTGATACCCTGCTAAATCACTTAAAGTTGCGTGATCTCAAAAGAGCATGTCATCTGATTGTAAAATATAATGTGACCAAAGCGATGGAGTGTGTGTGTGTGTGTGTGTGTGTGTGTGTGGTGTGTGTGTGTGTGTGTGTGTGTGTGTGTGTGTGTGTGTGTGTTTTATTATTTTTTTTTTATTCTTTTATATCGAGGATAACAGAATAAGCAATCATGTGCTTTTTTTCATCCGTCCCCGTGTGTATGCAGTTTTGTAAATATTGTCATCTGTTCCCACCGGCACACGATGGCCTACTCTTACGAAAAGCGGAACAGGATTTAACGTGTGCGCAAGATGTTCTGCGTGCGTTCGCACACGGGGCCTCGGTTTAAAGTCTCATCCGAAGGACTCGTGTGTGTGTGTGTGTGTGTGTGTGTGTGTGTGTGTGTGTGTGTGTGTGTGTGTGTGTGTGTGTGTGTGTGTGTGTGTGTGTGTGTGTGTGTGTGTGTGTGTGTGTGTGTGTGTGTGTGTGTGTGTGTGTGTGTGTGTGTGTGTGTGTGTGTGTGTGTGTGTGTGTGTGTGTGGTGTGTGTGTGTGTGTGACTGTAGTTGAGCGTGCGTCCGTGCGTGCATGCGTCCGTGCGTCCGTGCGTGTGTGTGTGTGCGTGTGCGTGTGCGTGTGCGTGTGCGTGTGTGTGTGTGTGTGTGTGTATGCTTGTGTTTGTAAATATCCATGCATACATACATCATGTCATAAATATAATAAATAAATAAATCAACAATTCTTTACAAGGGGCAGAAACTGTCATCGATCATTGGACACACTTCCAAAGCCTAACATTCTACTACCTCCTCCTTCCTTCCCTTCCCTTCTCTTCCCTTCTTAGCATCCCACTGGCTGCTGACAGGAATGATGGGGCAGTAACCCCGCAGGGAGACAGGCTGCCGTGAGTTATACACAGTCTTCCAGCTCACTTCACAGTCGTGTGAGAGAAGTTGTCTAGCCAGCAGTAATTAACAAGCGATTCTTTTCTCTCCCATATTTTCAAAGCATGTCATTTGTCTTGTATAGATCCCCTGTAACACGCTAGCATTATCCGTGCTAAAATAGGCAATACAATAATTATAAGGAGTGAACACAATCAGCCCACCCGCAAGACAAAAATATTGACACATAAAATAAATGTGTTTATATGTTTAGAAAATGCAGGATTTTTTTATCATTTTTTTTACATTTTACTCATTAAAACATTGCTTCCTTTCTAGTGACTAGAACGTGAGTGTAGATGACACAAGACAGAAGTAAACAGTAGTTCTCTAGTTCCTAGATAATGAAATAATAGAATACTACCTTAAACCACCCAAGTAACACAACTATACATAATTTTTCGTCGTCAATTAACTAAAACAAACAGGCCTGAAAGATTAAAAAAAAAAAGCTTAGCTCAGTTTCAATTGTGAAAAAAACACCAAAAAGTGTATCTGTACTACATCATTTATGCTAAGTGATACACAAATAAGAGAATGTAAAACTGATACTAAGTCAGCAAATAAATAGATAAAAACTAACTTAATACAATAATAATGTCGAAACACAGCCTCACGGCCAGTTAACACTGTAATTCTGCCACTGGATCAGCAGACGACCTTTAAGAGAAGAAGAATCCTCTGCTTCCTTCCTTCCTTCCTGTACAGTTCTTTCCTCAAGCTCTCCATTCCAGTGGCTGCTGACAAGAAGGATGGGACGATAACTCCTGCGGGAGAGAGGCAAGGCTGCACAGAGTTCTCCACCTTGTCTCCACCTCACAGCTGTACGAACAGGGAGCTTGTCAAGCCAGCAGTAACTAGGGGAAGCGATCCATCTCCTCCAACGCTTTCCGGGGAGGTTATTTGTCTTGGGCACCACCTTGTGACAAGGTGATTAGAAAGGGCAAGGTCTGCTCAGCAACTGAAAATGAGTGAGCGAGGAGGGAAAAGAGTTGAACAAAAAAGAAATTAATCAGTAAAGACACTCTGAAAGACAAGGGATATTTGTTACAGATATACAGCATTTTAAAAATCAGCTTCCCACGTACACATTTTATTAATCACACACATTAAAATTGTACCTGTATTCTGCCTTAAACAAATGGTACTTTAAACAGGGCAGCACCAAACGTAAAAGACTATTTTCCCCTTGAATGATATTCGTAAATTTAGTAGAGTTTTCTCTACAATGATGAGAACAAACCGAGGGCAGCTAAAAAAAAATACTTGCAATATTAACTCCACTTTAAAATGAAGTCTTAGACTGTAAAAAAAAAAAAAAAAAAAAGCAAAACCAACCCAGCTTGTTAGGGTTGTTTGTAAGTATGGATTTCAAAAGCCTTGTATACCAAAGTATACCAAAGCAGGTAGGTACGCATCCGTCAGTCTGGGAAACTATGAGCTCTAGAGCGCAAAGACTGGGTCAGTAAGTATAAAGGGCAAGCTGTTACCCATGCATTACACACACAAACATGCATTATTACTACAAAATACCCTATTGAACAGACAGATATTATGTACTCTGCAAGAATGAACTTTGAAGATGTTCCTGTTCAGTTCATATGGACGATTATGTGGCTGTACAAAGCCAAACATGTTCAACAGCTAAATGACACAAGCGAGATGCCAAATCCTACATAAACATGCTGATATGCTTTAAAAATGTTATGTTAAGATTGTATAAACATGCTGATATGCTTTAAAATGTTATGTTAAGATTGTATAAACATGCTGATATGCTTTAAAAATGTTATGTTAAGATTGTCTTTAGCCATAACAGCTCTTAGTGTCACAAAGTGTACACCTATCAAACAGAAAAAAATGGACTAAATTAAACAGAATAGTGTTAAATACCACTTTCAGTCACTTTAATTTTGTGTGTGCGACATCCAAGCTGCTCTCCCCTGGGAAGAGAAAGGACAGTGCCACACGTATTCTCTTTTTTTTGTTTGTTTTTGGGTTTGTTTGTTGTTGTTGTTTTTTAACTTTCCTGTTTGCACAAGTATTTATTTCCCTCTCAGAATTACCTTTTTATACAAAATTTTGCCAGGGACAACTCCCTCGTTGCAGTCATTCCTTTTTCGTTCGCTGAACGCGTATTGCACACGGGGCATCGGTTTATCTTCCTATCTCAAAAACGATGGCCCAGATCACCACACAGTGCCTAGTGGCTAGGTGGAACATTTTGGACACAAACGGGGAACAAACCCGTGCTTTTCGCTTTCAAGGCAGATGTGTTGTCTCTCGTCCCCAAACCCACTAAAAAGCATGGGAAATTAGAGTACGGCTACCTACAACTCCAACAACAAAATCAATGATAAAAACAACAGCAGCAGTAACAACAACAGCAATTCCAACAACAAAAGCATCAACAAAATGTCATGTTCATGTTATGATTAAGCACACAACGACAACTACAACAACAATAGCAAGAACAACAATAGTAGCAGTAAAAAAAAAAAACAAAAATAAAAACTCAACCCAACAACATTGCAGAGTGTTTTTTTTGTTTGTTGTTGTTTTTTTGGGGGGTTGTTCACGCTGACAGGCGGAACTGAACATGACTGCTAGTGTGTTCGAAATGGAAGAGTGGGCATGTATTTGTGAATGTGTGTGTGTGTAGTGTGTGTGTGGTGTGTGTGTGTGGTGTGTTGGTGTGGTGTGTGGTGTGTGCGTGCGTGCGTGCGTGCGTGCGTGCGTGCGTGCGCGTGGGCAGTGTGCTGTGCAGTCGTGTGCGCGCGTGTGTGCGTGTGTGTGTGTGTGTGTGTGTGTGTGTGTGTGTGGTGTGTGTGTGGTGTAAACCAGTTGCAAGATATTGTACAAAGCCAGTCACGGACAAGCAGACACAAACAACCAGATAAACTGAGAAGATTAAAAAAGAATTTGAACAACAGCGCACTCCTTAAAGTAAACAGAAAATATGAGTATTGAGTTTGTTGAATGTTTTGTATTGTTGTTTTTTAAGTCCTCTCTTATTGTATAGTTGTTGTTTTTTAATTTTGTATCAATGTTTTCAAAACAACCTTTTTTTCTATTGTTTAAGAAGAAATGAGGTTTATAGCTTATTTGTTTTGCATATAATGGACAGAAACAAAAAAAGCAAAACAGACACAGAAAGTTCAAAGTAAACAGATCTTTGTTCTATTTTCCGCGAGGTTAATGGTAAAATGACGATTGTCTGAATCTGACTTTATTCCAATTTATATTTTTGTAGCAATTCAAGAGCTTGTTTAGACAGAAATGGGTCACCGCCATATCTTTGTGCTTATCTGTTTGTTCAGTTGTTTTGTCTGTCTGTCTGTCTGTTGTTGGCTGGCTGATATCTATCTGTTATCTATCTGTCTGTTTGCATGACCATATAGCGTGGAATGTGTAGTGCCTGGTCTTCTGCTGTGCCTGTTACTCTGTAGGAGGTCTGCCCGCTGGCTTTTGGCAACACGCCCCGACGCGACGTCTGGGCAGCTCATGAAAGAGTTGATAGAAAAAAAATTATTTCAGATTTTCCTGTTAAAAGGCAGGAGAATAGACGGGGACGGCAGACTATAAGCATGGAAGAAACAGAGAGAGAGAGAGAGAGAGAGAGAGAGAGAGAGAGAGAGAGAGAGAGAGAGAGGAGAGAGAGAGAGAGAGAGAGAGAGAGAGAGGAGGGGTACTTTTTTTCGTGGTTTGTTGGTTTGGCTGAGTTTTTGTTGATTTAACTAACAGGAGGATGCATACAATCCCTGATAACAGTGGACACTATATTATTTTCAGTTAAAATACACCACGCTTATTCATGATCCTTGAATATAAATATAGATAGAATGTATTAATATTATGCATCTCTTGGTGTGTTTCAGTGCACACAGTGTGCAGATGCAGCATAACTCAGACAAGGGTCATGGCCCAGGGCTTAAATAAGCCCTTCTTTTTACCAAGTAGGAGCATGGACAGTTTCTACTATAATCAGCATCAGCTGGGATGGAATGCATAGCATAGCCGCTGAGAGTAGCTGAAAAGTGGGGGAAGCTGACAGCTGATGCCCTTGACCAATAACACCAAGAGCATCAGCACTGATATCAGGGTCAATGATCAAAAGCTGGAACGGTTTAAAGCTTCAAGTACCTGGGAGCCGTTGAATCAGACAAGGGGTACAAGCCAGAGGTAGTATGCAGGATTGCACAGACAATAACAGCACTGTCAAAACTGAACACCATCTGGAAAGATACAAAATATTTCACTTAACTCCAAGATCAGACCAATGCGCAAGATCAAAAAGACTTGCAAAAACAATACTGCAAGGCACTGTCCAAGGAGGAGGAAAAAGAGGCAGACCAAGGAAGAGATGGGAGGACAACATCAGCGAATGGACAGGCCTAGAACTCAACAAAACTTTGAGAAAGAAGAACAGAAAGAGAAATGGAGGGAATTGGTTGTCAAGTCTTCAGGGGTGCCCCCATGTCTCCAGACTAAGGGATAGATAGAAAGATGGAGCATAGATCACACTGACATTCAAAGTTAAAGTCAAAGTCAAATCCTTTATTCCACAAGAAACCTATTTGTTAGGAACATGGTAATGGATTTTTAAAAAAAACCCACATCTATTTGAATTATTTATTTAACATTAATCCAAACACACCAAAATACAAGAAAAATAGACTACAACAGCTTCAAGAGCAAAACAAGGCTGCAGCAATAGCGGCAAAAGCAACAACAACATCAACAACAACGATCACGGTAACAACAGGAGCGATAATAATTTAAAAAAAATGACGATAACAACCACGTCAGCAATAAAAAAAAACAAACGAATGTCAAAGAAAAAGGAAGAAAATGTTGCTGCCATCACATAGTCTAAACGACATTAGCAGTTATGTATTTTTTATCAGATTTTTACTCTATCTAAAAAAAAAGAGTAAACAGCAATGTTAAAAAAGCCCTAGGGATCAGAGTTCTTCGATTCATGTAATTTATCCGTGAGGTATCTTTTACTGGGGAGGGCGAAGGGGCGGAATATCCCCCTGCACCCTTCATCGCCTTCCTCAAAAAATTGTCTCTGGGCATTTTATGTAGAGCCATGACAAGAATATAAAATAAAACCGATTATAAAACGAAATAAAAAAAACTTAAAATACTTACAATGAAGTTTTCAGAAAATGAAATAAAGATTGAAAAATCCCATACATGTTAATAAAAAATAATGTAAATATAAATGCGGACGAATCAAGACGCAAAACAAATAGAACAAACTTTAAAAGAATGAAGAAAATGATGTAAAAGTGAAAGAAACAGAATATAAAATTACACAACAACGTTAACGAAAAGAAAGTAGGAACAAAATTATCTCCGGAAAATAAGAAAGTTAGACACAAAACAAAACAAACAGAAAGATTTAAACAGTGAACTAATTAAGCGAGTGAAACAGATAAATGATGAACAAGTAAATACGTAGTTAGATTAACGAACAAAGAAGCGAGTAAATCAATAAATAAATAAAATAATAAATAAGTATATAATAAATAAATAAAATAAACAAATACTAGACAAACAAAACTAACAAAAAATGATAACTAAGTAAGTAAATGAATCAATCAAAAAGTAAATAAAGAAGTAAACAAGTAAACACATAAGAGTAAAACAAAATAAAACCTTAAATACAAAAACAAATCCAATAAATGCTGCATTGTAAGCATATGGATTAGCCATGTCAGAGAGGAGAAGAATAGCCCACGCGTGTTGAGACCATTAACACTTGCTACTTACTCAGCATATCTTCTTTTTTCCCTAATATTTCTCCTTTCATCTTCTCCCTCTATGTCTCTTCTCTCTTTCTCTCTGTCTCTCTTTCTGTTTCTTTCTCTTTCTGTTTCTCTCTGTCTCTCTGTCTCTGTCTGTCCTGTCTGTCTCTGTCTGTCTGTCTGTCTGTCTGTCTGTCTGTCTGTCTGTCTGTCTGTCTGTCTGTCTGTCTGTCTGTCTGTCTGTCTGTCTTCTGTCTGTCTCTCTCTCTCTCTCTCTCTCTCTCTCTCTCTCTCTCTCTCTCTCTCTCTCTCTCTCTCTCTCCTCTCACTCTCATCTCTCCTCTCTCTTTGCCGTCACTTTTACCCACACTTTCAACATTTTTGTTTTATTCTTTTACATGTAAGAACAAAAAGATGAAGACGGGTTAAAAAGCTGGAAATACGGATGGAACTGATGATGAACAGTTAGCAGGCTTCATCTTCTCTGCTTGTTTCTCGTACATGCCAAAAGAACAACCAAACAAGCAGTAAATACAGTCGGTAGGGTTTTAAAGAAAGTATCGATAATTTTCACGCAGGGAAGCCAGGGGGTCTGGTTTGTCAGTATAAACAGTTTCCCCTTTTCTGGAAAAGCTGTGCTAGGAATTCCCTCTTTTCTATCTCCTCTTTGTTTCTGCCGCGTACCTTTTCCGTCCGTCACCTCTTTTGATCTATCTTCTACCTTCGTGGTCCATT
>CM060333.1:40821094-40828594 GCA_030674155.1 Stramonita haemastoma | reverse complement strand
TTCTTTCTTTCTTTCTTTTCATGTCTTATTTCTGTCTGTCTGTAATTCTTTTTTTCTCTCTTTCTTTCTTTCTTTTTTTTGTTTGTTTTTTTTTGTTTCTTTCTTTTTTTTTTCTATCTTTCTTTTCCTGTCTTATTTCTGTCTGTCTGTAATTCTTTTTTTTTTCTCTCTTTCTCTCTTTCCAGTCTGTTTTTCCTTCTCTCTTTATATTACATTTCTAGCTCTCCAGTTTTCTTTCTTTCTTTCTTCTTTCTTTCTTTCTTTCTTTCTTTCTTTCTGTCTTACTTTCTTTCTTTCCCCTTCTTTCTTTCTTTCTTTCTTTCTAACTCTCTCTCTCTCTCCTCCTCTCTCATCTTCTTCTCTCTCTCTTCTCTCTCTCTCTCTCTTCCTCTCTCTCTCTCTCTCTCTCTCCTTTTTTTCTTTCTATTTTCTTTTTATTATTTTTATCTGTTTTTCTTTCTTGTTTTTCTTTCTTCCTTCTCTTTCTTTCTTTCTTCTTCTTTCTTTCTTTTCTTTTCTTTCTTTCTTTCTTTCTTTTCTTTCTTTCTTTCTTTCTTTTTTTCTTTTCTTCTTTCTTTCTTTCTTTCTTTCCCTTTCTTTCTTCTTTCTTTCTTTCAACTCTCTCTCTCTCTCTCCTCTCTCTCTCTCTCTCTCTCTCTCTCTCTCTCTCTCCTCTCTCTCTCTCTCTCTCTCTCTCTCTTTTCTCTCTCTTTATTTCTTTCTATATTTCTTTTTATATTATTTTTATCTGTTTTTCTTTCTTGTTTTCTTTCTTTCTTTCTTTCTTTCTCTTTCTTTCTTTTCTTTCTTTCTTTCTTTCTTTTCTTTCTTTTCTTTCCATCTATCTCTATCTCTCTTTCTTTCTAATCTGATTTTAGTCTCCCCCACCTACATTTAACTTTTATTTGCCTTCCTTTATTGCTTTCCGCGGTTCATCTTATGGTATTCAACCTAGTTTGGACTTCTGAGGTTGTGATCGATAGTAAAACTTTAACTTTTTTTTTTAAGCCCCAAACCGTTCCTGCGTAGTTGTATTGTTGAAACTCAACTACATGAAACCGTATGAAACCGTTTGAAAATGCTAAGGTTGAAAATTTGCATAAGATCACGCGGTTTCAATCCGCCACGAACGATAACCTTCAACAGCACGCGCATAATAAACACACATAGTTTCCTGTTTCTTGTATGTTAACAGTTTTTTAACGATAAACGTACTCCGGACGAAAAATAGGAGGTGATTGAAATAAATGACATAGATACACTCTAGATAAATTGAGTATTTTATAATTATATAACCCAGTGCTAGAAAAACAAATTAAAAGGTTATGATAGACAAGTAGTTGTGTGTTCCTCAGCTTAACACCTTTGGGGTCACGCAGAGTTTCTAATCTGTCTCTCGCCCCTCCCCCCACAACTTCCCCCTCTCCTTTCCCCTCCCTCTGCGAGTCCCTAAGAGACTAAAATGAACACTGCAGGAAAAGTGTGTGAAGACAGCTGTTACATAGTTTTTTGCCATACACAAATTTCAGTTGACTATTTTTTTTTCTCTTTTAAAGGAGCGTGCAGGTTCTTAAGCCAAGAACTTGTCATATTTGAAGACAAGTTTAACATATTAATATTTTCAAAACAAAACAACATCTTAATGTACAACTCGGCACTTACAACTTAATAATTTTTTATAATTATTTTTTACAGAATTAATAGATAATAGATAGATAGATAGATAGATAGATAGATAGATAGATAGATAGATAGATAGATAGATAGTAGATACGAATGAATAGTATAGATAGATAGATATAGATAGCGAGATAGCGAGATAGCGAGATAGCGAGATAGAATAGATAGATAGATAGATAGATAGATAGATAGATAGATAGATAGATAGATAGATAGAGTAGATAGATAGATAAGCCTTTTATTACAATAAATCAATATCCTCAGATGTGAAACCTTTTATTGGTAACCTAAATGGATTTCTCTGTTTGGGATACTCCAGTACTTGAGATTGGTATTGGAAAAAGAAACTTTCAGGGGGTTGTGTAGATTGTGTATAATGCTTTCTCAGAAGAATAAAACAGAAGTACTAGAATCTAATAGAATACTTCAGGGAAAAAAACGCAAACAGTTAACAGTGGCGCAAAAAACACTATTTAAAAAAAAAACAAAAAAACAGCACACACAACAGGCAACATTTTTTTTTTAACACCTCACAGACTTCCTCGCTAAAAAGTTAGGCCTAGTTCCAGCTAGTAGCAACAGACCATTTTTGTATTTATTGTAGATCTACTTGAGGAAGGCTTTTTTTTACGTAGAGGGCTTTTTTCTTCGAATGACGTCATTTCAAATGACGTCATTTACCGTACACTAGTCTCCTGAGTTCTTTGTTTAGCAGTCCGTTAAGGCTATTCACGACTCCAAAAAAACCGGTGAGGCTGTAGATCTATAGGTTTGTTCTTGGTTTATTTGTTTTCCATTGGTTTTCTTGGGTTTCTTTGGTGGTGGGTTTGTTTTCCATCTAGCACATGAATGTATGTGCGTTTGCCTATCTTTCAGTCAGTTTTCTATCTATCTATCTATCTATCTATCTATCTATCTATCTATCTATCTATCTATCTATCTATCTATCTATCTATCTATCCATCTATCTATCTATCTATCTGTATGTCTGTCTGTATGTCTGTCTGCCTGTATATGTATCTATCAGCCTACCTATCTTTGTGTGTGTGTGTGTGTGTGTGTGTGTGTGTGTGTGTGTGTGTGTGTGTGTGTGTGTGTGTGTGTGTGTGTGGAGAGAGAGAGAGAGAGAGAGAGAGAGAGAGGAGAGAGAGAGAGAGGTGTGTGTGTGTGTGTGTGTGTGTGTGTGTGTGTGTGTGTGTGTGTGTGTGTGTGTGTGTGTGTGTGTGTTTCTTTGTGTCTGTGTTTTTGTCTGTGGCCGTAACCTTTTGCAATAACACTCTCAATGTTTAAAAAGATTGCTGAAAACAAAAAAAAAGGTATATTAGAACAAAAACACAAGTATCTGCGTATACAATCTAGTAGTCTCCCGAAAGCAATATTTGGCCATTGGTAGATCCCAGTCTAGGAGAGAAAGATGTAACAGACAAAGCACTAACAGAAAACATTTCATTAAAAGTCCACTTCTAAAGAGTATAACCTCTACTTCCAGTATACAATAACAATCTTGGACAGTAGTAACACCAGCTAAGGACACTAGGGAAACTCGACATTACGGGCAACAGTAGGGAAGAGGTCTGAGCTTATGTAATAGTATCAGTCCGTCATGAAGAATATAGAAGTGTGTGTGTGTGTGTGTGTGTGTGTGTGTGTGTGTGTGTGTGTGTGTGTGTGTGTGTGTGTGTGTGTGTGTGTGAGTGAGAGAGAGAGAGAGAGAGAGAGAGAGAGAGAGAGAGAGAGAGAGAGAGAGAGAGAGAGAGAGGTGTGTGTGTGTGTGTGTGTGTGTGTGTGTGTGTGTGTCTGTGTCTGTGTCTGTGTCTGTGTTTCAAAGTCAAAGTAAACTTTTTATTTCCAGATGGTACATTGAATGAGCATCGATTTGCTTTTCTCCATCAGTTTTAGGGGGATTCTGTGTGTGTGTGTGTGTGTGTGTGTGTGTGTGTGTGTGTGTGTGTGTGTGTGTGTGTGTGTTTGTGTGTGTGTGTGTGTGTGTGTGTGTGTGTGTGTGTGTGTGTGTGTACGTGTGTGTAATGTAATGTATCTTCAGTTTAACGTCTATTCACATTTTGTGATTTTAGACAAACAAAAACAAGCAAACAAACAAACAAAAAACAAAACAAAACAAAACAAAAACCTGAAAGAGTTAACAATAAACTGAAAAATGTCATTTAACAATGCTGAAATAAGAAACTAATCCTAACACTACAAAAACTGGATTATTGGACTTCTTTTCAACGCTAACACAATGTCCAACAGCAAAGAAGGTTCAGACAAAATCTGATCCAGTGACAAACTAGGTACAGCAGGTGAAAATGTTTTTAAATGTTCACAATTGAAAATGACATGACTATTTGTAATCTTCTCACCACAAATACAGTTTACATCTTTCACGTATTTTGTCCTGAATGCGTTTAGTTTAAATCTATAAATGAGGGATGACACATTTCTCCGATTATACCAACCAGAAACTTTGTTACATACTAAAGCATTCTGAAAATCTATCACATTGCTTGTGCGGCTATTATACGGACAATAGCCAGACTCATTTATCTTCTTTCTGAAATGCTTCCAGCAAGCGTTTTGTAGCAAGTTATATCCCTCATGCAGAGATAAGGCAACATTTATTTCACAAGAATTATTTTTACACCTGGCTCCAAACTTTGCAAGGCAGTCAACTTTTTCATTAAAATAGATACCAGTATGTGAGGGAACCCAACAGAAAGTAATAGTGCTACCTCTTAAAATCAAAAAGTGTACCAGATGTCTGATTTCAGTGATGAGGTCTTTTCTTACTTTAGAAGTAGAATTGTTTAAAGCATGCAAAACCGATTTAGAATCGACACACATAAGGATGTTGAATATGTTTTTAGGGAAGTCAAGTACATGGTATAAAAATAATAATGCCAACAGAATGGCAGTTAGCTCAGCTGTAAATATAGATTTATTTTTTCCCAGGTTGAAAGATCGTTCTACTTTCAATGATGGGATAATGAAAGCTGCACCTGTCTTATTAGTATTTAGAACAGACCCATCGGTATAGATTTTGAGATGATCAGGGTAAGTGGTTTGAATATGTTCCTTTACTAATGATGTAAGAATGTTAACATTGTCAACTTTTCTTACAGAAGAATAATTAATGTCAAAATGAGCTTTAAGCAGTTCCCAAGGTGGACAGGGAGCTGACTTTACCTCTGATTTAGCTACTTCATTTGGGTTAAGTTCTGAATGTTTAAAAAGTGTAGAGGTATACGTGCTAATTGTGGTAAGTGAGCTAATAGTTCTTGCTCTTTTCGGAGAGTGAAAGTCAGACTTTATCTGGACTTCTTTTTCAACATTGCTATCATTTGCTGTACTTCTTAGAACATATTTTGCCACAGCAAGTTGTCGATATTCATTCAGAGGCAGAACCCCTACTTCTTTATATGTGCCTATAGATGAGGCATGAGGTGGTACACCTAAAGCAAGTCGAAAAGCTTTACAATCAAGACTCTGGATTTTCTTAAGCAAGTAATTTGGAGCACTGATAAAGACTTATTGTCCATAGGACAGTCTTGAGCGCACAAGGGACAAGGATAGATGCTTTAATACAGAAGTATCTTGCCCCCATGGTTGTTTACTGGTAACTTTTAAGAAGTTAAGAACTTTTTTAGCTTTAGTTGCCAAGTATTCAATATGTTGATTCCACATTAACTTAGAAGTAAGGTATACTCCTAAAAATTTCACTGCTTGTTTGTATTCTAGATCTTCTCCATTAATTCGAAAATTAGGTAAATCTTGTGGGTCAAAACCGTTGTTAAAAGGACAAGGTTGGTTTTTTCAGGTGAAAGTGAGAGACCATTTTCAAAAAGATAACTACTGAGTTTGTCAATTTCTTTTTGATATACATTTTGATAGAACTTCAACTGTCTTTTGGGTGTTTTCTTTTTCATTGTAACATCCATCCACATGCATATGTCGTCAGCATATTGTACAAGAACAGCACTGCTTGATAAAAGTCTAGGAAGATCATACAATAAAATATTGAATAGATAGGGTGATATTACTGAACCTTGTGGGATACCCATGTGTGGTGATCTTGGAGTAGAATAACAATTTCCAACTTTAGCTTGAATGATTCTTTCTGACAAAAAACTTTTAATATAGAAGTAAATACTGCCAGAAAGGCCAATAAATTTCAGTTTATATAGCAATCTCTCATGCCACACATGATCATATGCTTTATGTACTTCAAAAAAAGTGGCTAGTACATTCTTCCTGCGAGCAAACTGATGTTTTACATGAGTCGTTAGTTTTACCAAATGATCAACTGTAGATCTACCCTCACGGAAACCTGCCTGATTTATAGGTATAATTTTATTTTTGTCACAAAAATGTGTCAGTCTGTTTAAGATTATTTTTTCCATCAACTTTCCTGTATGAGAAGTTAGTGCAGTTGGTCTATAGTTATTTTTATCACTCTTGTTTTTTCCTTGCTTTAATACTGGTATCAAAATAGAATGTTTCCATGATTGAGGTATAATTCCAGTTATCCAGCAGTGCTGAAAAAGGTCTGACAACAAGATTAACCAGTTATTAGGCAGATGCCTTAGTAATTCATTCGATATGGAATCTTTACCCACTGATGTCTTTTAGTGGGCAGAGAAAAGATTACATCTCTTACTTCTTGCAACGTAATAGGGGCATTCACAAAGTGTGCATTATCGCATTCTAGATCTAAATAGTCATCTTTCTGTACCTCAGTTTCTCTAAAAGCTTTAGATTTAGCTGAAAGGTTTTCAGTGCTCATAGAATCAGAAAACATATTCACGAAAATTTCAGCTTTTTCTGAATCAGAAAGAAATTCATTTTCCTCTATTTTGATTGGACAATTCTGTAAACAAACCCCATTTTCATGTCATTGAATTTTTTCCACACCTTTTTTAGATCTGTATAGTTGAAAACATTTTTTGTACAAAAACTACTCCAAAAACTACGCTTAGCTTGTGCTATAATACTGTTGCATGCAGAGTTTGCTCTTATCATTAAGAGATGATTATGTTCATTACGCTCTTTAATATAGTTTTCATATTTTTCTTTTTTCTCATTTACAGCTTTCTGGCAAGAATCGTTCCACCATATATTACCTGAGTGTTTGTTGGATTTCAAAGATGAAAATTTTGGAATTGACGCATCAGCAGTTTCTAAAATTTTATCTGTAAACTTTTTGTAAAAAATATCAACGTCATCATCTTTAATACTTTCTGTATTTACTGCTGCTAGAAAAGCATTAAATTTATTCCAATCTGCAAGACCATAATTATATTTTGGGATAGCATCTTTATCATTACTAAATCGACAGGAGTGGTCATTAAGGGTAATCATAATTGGTAAATGATCACTCCCTAAAGTGTTGGTGTGTGTTTCCCATTTACAATTTGAAACAAGCACAGGAGAAATGAAAGACAAGTCAACGGTGCTTGCCCTATGACTTGCAATATCTGGGATTCTTGTTACACTAGCATTATTTAATAAGTAAAGGCAAGAATCTACTATATTTTCAACAAATCTTTTGCTAGTTATTGACGTGCAACCCTTATCCCAGAAAGGAGAATGTGCATTAAAGTCACCTACAACTAGCCACTTTTTATTTGAATCTTGCAATGTACGAATCCATTCAGTATTTTCCTCATTTGGTCCTTTAGGAAGATATACAGAAACAACCTTTATGATGAGATGACTATCGACTTTAACATTTGCTGCACAGGAATATAGATTCAATATATTAGATGGTGCTGGTGAGATACATGAACTATATTCCATGTTTTCACGTATGTATATAGCGGT
>CM060333.1:40811094-40818594 GCA_030674155.1 Stramonita haemastoma | reverse complement strand
GTATAACTTGCCAACAGTTTGTTGTTGTTGTTGTGCGTTCCACAGCCCAAAACTCTGGAGGGTCTCCCATACTGTGCACTTTGACACATACCACCTGTGACTCAGTTTGAGATTGAAACTGTACATTGAATAAAACATGTGCGTGTATGACTGTTTTTCATACACCTCGTTCATATAGACAGCCATACTCTGACGTCAATGGATTTTTTTTCCTCTAAAAAAGGTTGCTATTGCTTGCTATAGAGATTGTTGTGGCTGAAGGCAATCTCGACACAACATTTTACATCATAAGAACACTTTGGGTAGGCCTTGGTTATTAGCCGCATAACATTGGTAACTTACACAGCTTTTGTCCTGACTCAAGCACACAGTTTTATTTTGGTAATTTGTTTTTAAATATTACACACACACAAAACACACACCACGCACGCACGCACGCACGCACGCACGCACGCACGCACGCACGCACGCACGCACGCACGCACGCACGCACACACACACACACACACACACACACACACACACAGATATATACGGAATTTCCGAGGAAACGTTTTTTCCCTTAGACATGATAAAACATATCGTGTTTCTTATATCAGAATACGTAATACTTTCTTTTTTAAGATAACACTATCGTTGTCAGAGAGATACAAACACTAAAAAAAAAAATCAAGGACTCAAGCAAAAAACCCCAAACAAACCCCGAAACAATCTTCCCTAAAAAAAACCGAACACTACATTAAAAGAATCAAGGACACGAAGAATTTACAAAACAAAAACACACAAAAAAGTTTGACAACTAAAAAAGCATCACGAGAATTACCCCCCCCCCCCCCCAAAAAAAAAATAAAAAAAAAAATAAAAAAATAAATAAATAAATAAATAAATAAATAAATAAATAAATAAATAAAATAGAATAAAAAAAGGAAAACAAAGTAAAACATCAAACCAGAAAAAAAAAGAAAAAGAAAAAGACATACTAGATCAACCTTGTTGAAATAGCTAAAGGTTTGGAAACATGACGTTTTCTTAGTTCCAACGGTCTTGGAGGTTTTTTGTTTGTTTGTTTGTTTTGTTGTTTTGTTGTTGTTGTTGTTGATTTTTTAAGCTTACGGTCGTATTAGCACAGCCGCCAAGGATTAAATTCTGACATGAAGTGACAGCAAGCCAGTTTGTATACAGATACCTACAATCACAGTGAACAATATTAGCGTGGGAAACAATGAATCTGTGCCCCCAGGAGTTATGGTAAACAGTGAAGTTATGCAAGACTCCTGGAAATGAGCAATTTTGATATTTTAAACCCTCCATATCCCCATCCCACCTATCTAATCCCCTCTCCAACCCCTACCTTTCCTCCCCCTACCTATCCCCCCCCTCTACATCTCCTCCCCCTACCTATCCCCCTCCTCCACATCCCTCTCTCCTTCCCCCTGCCTCTCCCTACCTATCCCCCTCCTCCCCCTACCTATCCCCCCTCCTCCCCCTACCTATCCCCCTCCTCCCCCTACCTATCCCCCTCCTCCCCCTACCTATCCCCCTCCTCCCCCTACCTATCCCCCTCCTCCACATCCCTCTCTCCTCCCCCCTGCCTCTCTCCTACCTATCCCCCTCCTCCCCCTACCTATCCCCCTCCTCCACATCCCTCTCTCCTCCCCCCTGCCTCTCCCTACCTATCCCCCTCCTCCCCCTACCTATCCCCCTCCTCCCCCTACCTATCCCCCTCCTCCCCCCTACCTATCCCCCTCCTCCCCCTACCTATCCCCCTCCTCCACATCCCTCTCTCCTCCCTCCTGCCTCTCCCTACCTATCCCCCCTCCTCCCCCTACCTATCCCCCTCCTCCCCCTACCTATCCCCCTCCTCCCCCTACCTATCCCCCTCCTCCACATCCCTCTCCTCCTCTCCCCCTGCCTCTCCCTACCTATCCCCCTCCTCCCCCTACCTATCCCCCTCCTCCACATCCCTCTCTCCTCCCCCCTGCCTCCCTACCTATCCCCCTCCTCCCCCTACCTATCCCCCTCCTCCACATCCCTCTCTCTTCCCCCCTGCCTCTCCCTACCTATCCCCCTCCTCCCCCTACCTATCCCCCTCCTCCCCCTACCTATCCCCCTCCTCCCCCTACCTATCCCCCTCCTCCCCCTACCTATCCCCCTCCTCCACATCCCTCTCTCCTCCCTCCTGCCTCTCCCTACCTATCCCCCTTCCTCCCCCTACCTTGCGCACACGTTAAATCCTGTTCCGCTTTTCGTAAGAGTAGGCCATCGTGTGCCGGTGGGAACAGATGACAATATTTACAAAACTGCATACACACGGGGACCGGATAAAAAAAAGCACATGATTGCTTATTCTGTTATACTCGATATAAAAGAATAAATAAATACATAAATACCTATCCCCCTTCCTCCCCCTACCTCTCCTCCCCCCTCCCTATCCCCCTCCTCCCCCCTCTTTTCCCTACCTATCCCCCCACCTCTCCTCCCCCTCCCCCTCCATCCCCATTCCTCCCCCTACCTACCTACCCCCTCTCCACCCCTCCACCCCTACCCCCTCTCCTCCCCGTACCTCCCTACCTACCCCACTCTGCCCTATGGAGGGGGGATAGGAGAAGGTTATGTTTGGTCTATGATAAGTGGTATCATTGTCTCAATCACCCTCTGGCGAATAAACATTAAGTAATAAACTAAGGAGAAAAAACCAACAAGCAAACAAACAATGAAGGCATCTCTGGCTTTATATTTATAATCACTCAGAAGGCATGTCTGCATGATAGAAAAAAGTATTTAAAAAGTGGAGAAACTCATGGACAACATGATGTTTCCTATGCCAGTATTGTTCAGGAGGGTCAAAAGTATGTGTATGTTAGAAACATGCTGTCACTCTCATTTGCAAGTTTTGCCCAATATCCTTGCATTAACCATTGGACTATAATTATGTATCCATTTGTCTGTGTGTCTTTCTATGTGTCTTTCTCATTAATTTATTTTGTTCTCTTTGTCTATCTCTGTCTCTTTCTCTCTCACTATCTCTCTCTGTCTCTCTCTCTCTATGTCTCTCTCTATGTGTGTGTCTCTCTCTGTCTCTCTCCTTTCTCTGTGTCTCTGTCTCTCTGTATCCACTGTCTGTTTCTTACTCTGTCTCTCACTCTCTTTGTCTGTATTTCTATCTCTGTCTTTGTCTCTCTGGTTGTCTCTCTCTCTCTTTGTGTCTCTTTCTCAGTTTGTCTGTCTGTCTGTCTGTCTGTGTTTGCCTGCCTGCCTGCCTGCCTGCCTGCCTGCCTGTCTGTCTGTCTGTCTGTCTGTCTTTCTGTCTGTCTGTCTGTCTGTCTGTCTGTCTGTCTGTCTGTCTGTCTGTCTGTCTTCTCTCTCTCTCTCTCTCTCTCTCTCTCTCTCTCTCTCTCTCTCTCTCTCTCTCTCTCTCTCTCTCTCTCTCTCTCTCTCTCTCTCTCTCTCTCTCTCTCTCTCTCTCTCACGCATACACACTCAAAATTGAACAAACTGAGTACAAAGGTTCACTTCTGTTCCCAAACTTTGTTTTATAGAGAAAACCTTGTATTTACTTTAATTTTACAGATCTTCTCTGTAAAAGGATCTCAGATGGAATTGGCAAAAATGATTGCCTTCATGTCTGAATTTCACCTGCATGATGTACAAGGGTAAATCTGTCCCGTTTTTTGTTAATAACGTCATTTTAAATGACGTCATCTGAAGCACCTTTATTCTCTTTTTGGGTCCCCTTGCCTTGTTCATTACATGTATACCTGTATTAATGTCAGTGTGTTTGTTTGAACAGTTGCTAGGGTGTTGAAATAAAATGTCAGATTATGAGAGAGAGGCAAGGCAAGGCAAGGTAAGGCAAAGTATTTTATTCGAGGATAATAGATAAGCACTTGTGTGCTTTTTTACATCCAGTCCCCGCCCTTTTCAGGGATACATCAAGTTGAAAAGATACTAAACAATAAAGCTTTACGCAAACCAAACAACACACAAGAATAAGGACACTATATATGATAAGGTAATAAAAATGCACTCGATCAGAAGACAAAAATCAGAAGTCACAATAAAAGATTTTGATAATGAAAGAATAGAAAAGTGTTAATAGGTACAGAGCAAACAAGAGAAGAGAATAAACAACTGAAAACATCAATCCACCACCATCTGTCAAAAATTATACACGTGATATAAATCATACATTTGGATAAAAAGGGGAAAATTTAAAAAAAACAAAAAAACTAATATCCTTATTGGAGGGGGGGGAGATACTGCCAATGAAAATATAAATAAAATCAACAATTATAATGATCCAAATACCAAAAGTAAGGAACCATACCAAGTATCAAACAACAGGCAAGAATTAACACAGAGATACAACATTAAGATAATGTTATAAAGTCACTGATTCAGAAACGAAAATGAGAAGTAAGAATCAATGATGATTTTGAGTTGAATAAAGAAAGCAAGAAAAACAAAGAACAAACAAAAACAAAACGAAACAAAGAAAAGGCGCAATAATTAGGAGTAAACATGAAAATATGAGGTTAAATGACTGAAAACATCAATCTACCACCATCTAACATCAAATAAGTCCGATAAAACAAGATTTTGATAAAGGGGAGAAAGAACAACAACAACAGGTAAGGAATACGACAGAGATACAATATTAAGGTAATGTTATAAAAAGGCACTCATTCAGAAACAAAATATGGAGTAAGAATCAATGATTATTTTGATTTGGATAATAAAACAAAAACAAAACAAACAAAAAACAAATAAACAAACAAAAACAAAACAAAGCACAAAAAAAGAAAAAAAAAAAGGCGCAATGATTAAAGAGCAAACATGAGAATATGATGAGGTTGAATGACTGAAAACATCAATCCACCACCATCTGTCATCAAAATAGTCCCATACAACATAAGTTTTGATAAAAGAGAGAGAGAGAGAGAGAGAGAGAGAGAGAGAGAGAGAGAGAGAGAGAGAGAGAGAGAGAGAGAGAGAGAGAGAGAGAGAGAGATTTAAGGTATATTGAGATTGACATTTCTTTTGTTTGACTTCCTCTTGTTGATTTTTTGGGTTATTTTGTTTTAGCTTTATTGTGATTGCCTTTCGTCTTTCTTTTTTCGTATATTTCTTTCTTTTTTTTTTTTTTACTTTCTTTTTCTCTCTCTTTCTTTCTTTTTTACTTTTCTTTCTTTCTTTCTTTCTTTCTTTCTTTCTTTCTTTCTTTCTTTCTTTCTTTCATTCATTCATTTTACTTTCTTTCTCTTTTTTTTATTTTATTACTTTCTTTCTTTCTTACTGTCTTGTTATTGTTCTTTATATTCCTTTATTTGCATTCCTCTGATCTGAACATTCTTTACCTGCATGATCGTCTTCATTAAACCACAGTCTGTTGCCAATCTGTTTCCAACCTTTCCTTCTGATGTTCCATTTTTTAGGGGGAACTCTCCTTTCAATGTCCTCCCCATTAAATTCTATTTTCTAAACGCAAATTGGGGAGGCTGGAATCAATACAGAAATAAAGAACACCCCCTCTTGCCTCTGTGTCTGAGGTGCAAGGAAATCAATGGTTGCCATTGATCATTAGGGGAAATGCAGATTTAGATCAGGTCAGGATAGGCCCTACAGCCCAGTGGGTAAGACTTTTCCATTTCAATCCCTTATACCCTTGAAGTCTAGGTTCGAATCTCAGGGTCTTGTACCAGTAAATTAATGGTGAGGAGTTTTAATATCTCCCAGGACAGTTACAAGTGCAGACGTGGTATGGCCTAAATTTTCTTAGCATATATCAAAACCAAATGCAGAAGATGAAATATGCAAGTTAAACATCATGTAATTCATGACAGTGTTGGTTTGGTTATACAACACACCTAGCAAATGCCCTTCAGAGTTGGGATGCAACTACCTTCATGGTGGGCAAAAATTACAACAGTCGCATAGGAAAGATCTCACCACTGGTAAACCTCATATCTCTTGCTGAGGACAAAACATAGAGAAAGAAAACCTACTCCCAAGAAAGTTGATTAAACCGAAAACATTTTTTTTTTAATCCACCCAGATGACTAATTTTTGTTTCAATTCATCATTTTGAAAATTTCCATTTGGATTGATAGTTTCCAGAATTCAATTGTCAACCTCTGTCTCTCTCTGTCTTCTCTGTCTCTCTGTTCTGTCTCTGTCTCTGTATCTCTCTCTCTCTCTCTCTCTCTTTCTCTCTCTCTCTCTCTCTCTCTCTCTCTCTCTCTCTCTCCTCTCTCCTCTCTCTCTCTCTCTCTCTCTCTCTCTCTCTCTCTCTCTCTCTCTCTCTCTCTCTCTCAGCATACACACTCAAAATTGAACAAACTGAGAACAAAGGCTGCTTCTGTTCCCAAAGTTTGTTTTAAAGAGATATTCTCTATGTACTTTCATTTTGCACGTCTTTTCTGTAAAAGGATCTCAGCTGGAATTGACAAAAATGATTGCCTTCATGTTTGAATTTCACCAGTATGATGTACAAGGGTAAACCTGTCCCGTGTTTTGTTAACAACGTCATTTTAAATGACGTCATCTGAAGCACCTAGGTGTTTTTTTTTAATCTCCTTGTCCTGTGGTTTATTACAGTCTATTCAGGACTGCTGGGCATTGACATAAAAAGTTAGACAGAGAGAGAGAGAGAGAGAGAGAGAGAGAGAGAGAGAGAGAGAGAGAGAGAGAGAGAGAGAGAGAGAGAGAGAGATTGATTAAATGTATATTGAGATTGACATTTCTTTTGTTTGACTTCCTCTTGTTTTTGAATTTTTTGGTTATTTTGTTTTGCTTTATTTATTTCTTTTTCGTCTTTACTTTTTTCTTTCTTTTTTACTTTCTTTTTTCTTTTTTTCTTTCTTTCTTTCTTTACTTTCTTTCTTTCTTTTTTACTTTTCTTTTTACTTTTCTTTCTTTCTTCTTTCTTTCTTTCTTTCTTTCTTTCTTTCTTTCTTTCTTTCTTTTTTCTTTCTTTTTCTTTCTTTCTTTCTTCTTCTTTCTTTCTTTTTTACATTTCTCTGATCTGACATCCTTTACCTACATGGTCTCGTCATTAAATCTTCTCTTCATTTGTTGCCAATCTGTTTCCAACCTTTCCCTCTGATGTTCCATTTTTAGGGGGAAACTCTTTTCAATGCTGTCCTCATTGTATTCTATTTCCTGTACACAAACTGGGGAGGCTGGGATCAATACAGAAAAATAAAGAACACCCCCTCTTTCCTCTGTGTCTGTGGTGCAAGGAAATCAATGGTTGCCATTGGTCATTAGGCGAAGTGGGGCAGATTTATATCACATCAGGACAGGAGCTACTGCCCAGTGGTTAGGCCCTTTCGATTTCAATCCTATGGGCCCTTGAATTCTAGGTTCGAATCTCGGGGCGTCTGGTACCACTAAATTATGGTCGAGGGGTTGTAATATCTCCCAGGTTAACATCAAGTGCAGACGTGCCAGTGACTTATATCAAACAAATGCAGAAGATCAAATATGCATGTTTGGAAT
>CM060333.1:40803594-40806094 GCA_030674155.1 Stramonita haemastoma | reverse complement strand
CAGTAAAACATAAAGCAAGAAGGAAAAAGAATAAAAGATGAATATATCTTGTATCTCTCCCCATCCCCCAAGTTAAATCCATACAGGTAACACAGTTTTCAACATGATACTTTACCATGTCCACATGTTGTTGCGTCTGTCTCACAAAATAGACACACATTTCCATTGAAATCTCTTCAAACAACAAAAACCTTAATGAACCATAGTTTACGAGCTTTATGTTGGTCTAACAAAATAGAGAACAAATATAAAAGGAAACAAAAACTGACACTCCTACCCCCCTCCCCCCACCCACCCACCCACCCACTCTTCACTGCTATACTTACGAACTTGTACACAAACCAAACCCTATTCAAAGCAACCTTGAATCCGAATAAAAGAAAACTCTGCTTTTTCTTCTGTATCTCTATCCTTCCCTGTTGTGTTTCGGAATGGTTTTCTGTGTAAGAAGAACTGCTTCCTGTCTTTTATTTGTTTTTATTCGTTTGGCTGTTATTTCAAGGTTTTGTTTGTTTGTTTGTTTATGTGTGTGTTTGTTTTTTATATGTTATTTTTGTTGTAGTTTGTTTGGCTGTTATTTCAAGGTTTTGTTTGTTTGTTTGTGTGTTTTGTAGGTTGTTTTTGTTGTCGTTTGCTTGGTGGTTTTGTTTGATTTCAAAAGTTTGAAGACATCCCCTATCATGGACTGTGACTACAGGGTTTCACATGCGGATCTTCATTACTGCCTATTCACCGTTTGGGACAGATTACCGAGGTTTCTTCTGCACACTTGTCCATGCATGTGAGCAGACAGGAACCCAGACAGACACACATAGAGGGACGCAGAGACAGGCAGACAAACAGACAGACAGCCAGACAGCCAGACACACGCACACACACACACACACACACACACACACACACACACACACACACACACACACACACACACACACACACACACGAACACACACATACACACACACGAATGCACGTACGCACGCACGTACAACAAACACACACACATACTCTATATAATTAGTTAATAATCAATTGACTAATTAATGCATTCATTAATCAATTTATTAATGTATTTATTTATGTACATGTATGTACGTACGTATGTATGTATGTATGTATGTATGTATGTATGTATGTATGTATGTATGTATGTATGTATGTATGTATGTATGTATGTATGTATGTATACATGCATGCATGCATGCATGCATGTATGTATGTATATATGTATGTATGTATGCATGTGTGTGTATGTATGTGTGTGTATGTATGTATGTATGTATGTATGTATGTATGTATGTATGTATGTATGTATGTATGTATGTATGTATGTATGTATGGTATGTATGTATGTATGTATGTATGTATGTATGTATGTATGTATGTATGTATGTATGTATGTATGTATGTATGTATGTATGTATGTGTGTGTGTATGTATGTATGTATGTATGTATGTATGTATGTATGTATGTATGTAGGTAGGTATGTAGGTATGTAGGTATGTAGGTATGCATTTATGTATGTATAATATATGATCCAAATGCCGCAAGTATGTTTTATAAGCCTCTCCAAAGATAAGCCTCTTCATCTCTACCGCAGTACAATATTCCTTCTGAGAAATAACTGCAACAGACACATCAATGATTCCTTAAATTAGATTCAAATTTAACTTCTAACAAAATACCCCCAAAACTTTGACTTAAAGAGGCAAACTATTTTTTTTTAACATAAACACAAAATTTACAAGTATGATAGATATCAGCAGCCCAATCTGTGTTCTTAAATTTACATCACTTTAAATGACGTATTCACAAGCGTATTAATTTTGTTCTTTGAGTTCACCTCGTCTTGTTCCTCATTGCGGTCTATTCAGGTTGGTAGGCCTAAGAAGATCGATATGAAATATCTAGTTATGGAAACGAATGTGTGTGTGTGTGTGTGTGTGTGTGTGTGTGTGTGTGTGTGTGTGTGTGTGTGTGTGTGTGTTTCCTTCTCTGTTTACCTTTCGGTCTATGTAAATGGGGACAGGGTAGCTCAGTGGTCAGAGCACTCGCTTTCCCCAAGCTAAGGTTAAGAAGCATCGAGCGTTGTTACCTCTTGGATAGGTGATCATTTGCATGCCTTGGGTTTAGTACAGTCCCCCAGTTCACCCAGCTGTAAATGGGTACTTACCCCCCTTTTAGGGTCAAGGAAGGTAAAGCAGCGAGGTAGAAGAGATGGGAGCCGCCCTCAATATGCTGGCCCCTGGAGAAGCTGAGGTCTCTGACCCATCACTCCCCTGAGACCACATAGGTTATGGTACACCACCATTTTGTGTGTGTGTGTACACAGTGTGTGTGTGTGTGTGTGTGTGTGTGTGTGTGTGTGTGTGTGTGTGTGTGTGTACACACACACACACACACACACACACACACACGTACACACACGTACACACACACACACACACACACACACACACACACACACACACACACACACACACACAGAGGCTATGCACA
>CM060333.1:40786094-40793594 GCA_030674155.1 Stramonita haemastoma | reverse complement strand
TCTCAGAAATCATTTCATTATCTTCTAACCAACTGTATAATCTTGTATTTAGCACTGTGGTATAACACTTTGATACTATACTCAGTAAAGATACTCCTCTATAATTGTCTGTCTTTTCAGGATCTCCCTTTTTATAGATTGGTATGATAATAGCTTTGGACCATTCAGACGGATATACACCTGAGGTAAAGACAGTATTAAAAAGTTTTACCAGGAACCCCAACACACTCTTTCCCCCATTCTTTATCATTTCACCAGAAACACCATCCATCCCACTTGCCTTTCTTAATTTAAGTTTTGCAATAGCATGAGTTACCTCTTCTTCAGAAATATCTTTGTTCAAAAAATGATCCACATCATCCAAAACATCAACAATGACATCATCACTCTCACCAGTCTCCTCATTCATACAAAAAACTTTTTTAAAGTGGTTAAACCAGTCATCATTGCTGATGTTGTTGTAAATTTTGTCTCTATTGCCATATCCCATCCTTTTAATTTCTTTCCAGAACTGAGAAGAGTCTGCAATGTTTTCAGCTAAAAATTCTGTTTTCTTTTTCCTATAATTTAGTTTTTTTGCTTTCAATAACTGTTTATACTCTTTCCTTTTTTTCACATAAATCAACCTGTCTTCCTCATTTCTGGTTACTCTAAAACATTTTAACTTTGCTCTACTTTCTTTTTTTGCTATTTCACATTCCACATCAAACCATTCCGATTTTATAGTCTTGTGCATGGATACTTTTCTAGACATGCAGGCGCTTGCCTCTTTTAAGCATTTAACAAATATTTCCAGAGCAGTTTCTATATTGTCTTCTAAAGCATTTGTGGCGAATGTAAGTTTTTCTTGAATGTCTTTGCTATTTAGTACAGTTTCAAAATCTTTTTTCTTAGCTTCGTCCCACACTACTTTCTGACAAACTTTTTTGTTTAATTTCTGTTGAAATGTTGTTTCTGTATTACTGCCATTAGTTTCTATCTCCATACAAACTGGCAAATGGTCAGATTCTGTTAAGTTTTCAACCCGCAAACAGAGAACTCTAACTGAACTAACTAAACCCAGAGATGCAATGAAATAATCCACAACACTTGAACCTGAAGGTGAAATAAACGTATAGCTTTCATCAAATCCTGGATCACAAAGACCATTTAATATGACACAGTCAAACATGTTGCATAACTCAATCAGCTGATTACCAAAAACATTTGTGTACATATCATGTGACTTTCTGGGCACTTTTGAATTTGAATAATGATGTAAACTCTGAAAGTTATCATAGTCATCATCTACACTGTAATTTTCACAAGCGGTTCGTGCATTAAAATCCCCATCATCAGCAATCCAAAATCACCATATACATTCTGAAGATCTAATATACACTGCTCCAAAGCTTCTAAGCCATAGATATCTTGTGTTGTTTTCCAAAATGTAGATTCAGAAGGTGGAATGTACATGCAAATTAACATAGTGTCATTAGTGGTACCAAGCAAATCCTTGTGGAGTTTTATAACCACAGTATTTTCTGTCTCAACATGAACTTTTTCAAGACATGAAATAAATTTCTTTTTAACCATGACAATTACTCCACCAGAGTATCTCCCCTGATGAGATAACTTTTTTGCTTTAGCAGTAAAAATGGAGTAATCATGAAAAATGTGAGACTCAAATTCAGTCCCAATAAAAGTTTCTGTTAAACAAATAATATCATATGCAAGAAGGAAATTAATAAACTCTTTATTATCCAGTTTTGGCAAAAGGCCATGCACATTATAGTTGAGAAAACTTATATACAGTTTATTTACATTAAGATTGGTTCTTGTCATCCTGATAGTTGGGCATTCAATACTAGGCCCGTGATCACCTGTATTACTTTCACAAACTGTGGCCTGGCCGAATCCCTATTTTAGTGCCACTAAAGGCATCATTGCCTTTAGACTTAGTCCGAGGATGCATGTTTGAATTTGCCTGTTCTTTTGAGCTACAACAAGAATGTTGTTTGCTGAAAGAATCAGAGATGCTGGACTGACTTTTTGACCTTTCTGGTATTTTGCGACCTCTTTGTCTGGAGACACTTTGGGTTGTGTCTCGTCTTGGTCGCAAACCCTGTTTAGTGGACCTAGATGGTCTTTCCTGTCTTGTGGTTTGCTTTGGTCTTGTAACAGTGTTACCTGTGTCAGTGGATTCTTTGTTGCTCAGACCCATGAATAAATCACTGTTAGACATGTTGTCTGCATTAAGTCTGTGGTCACTAGTAACAACTTCACTTGGTTCAGTAATGTCTGTACTTTCTGTTTTGTTTTCAATATGAGTATCGTCATCTGTCTTGTCATCAGCTACATCTCTGCGAAGATTTGCTTTCTTTGATCCATCTTCTGCTTTGTTTGTGTCAGGTATGTCTTCATCAGTCCCTCTATGTTGTTTGTTTATTTTCCTGCAAAATGTGTCACCTTCATCTTCTTTGTCAGACATGTCAACACTGCTCTCATAATTATCAGGTGTGTCTTCATTGTCCTCTACTGTATGTGTATCATCCTTGTCACTGTCTTCATCATTGTCCTCTACTGTAATTGTATCTTCTTTGTCAGTGTCTTCTTCATTGACCTCTGCTACATCGGGATACTCCCTTTCACTGTCTTCAGTTTTGTCTTCTAAGGTCCTCTGTCCTGTCATATGCACATTTTCACTAGGGAGCCAAGTCCCACCAAGTCTTCTGATTCCCTCGGACATGACCCTTTCACGGTCATTGACATCCCATTCTGTGACTGTATCTGCAACAGATTCGCAGATTTGACCTGAAGATATAGGAGATCTTCTGCTCCCATTTTTCACAAAAATGATTCTTTTGCTGGGCTGGGCCATTCTCCCTTGTTTTACTGCTTCACTGTTGGAGTAAGGTCTTGGATTGACTGGAACACTTCCTTCCTCTTGTCTGTTTGCTCGGCTAGCAGGATTCCTCTGCACTGTCTGCTTGTCGTCCCTCATTGCAGTGTAGGGGTAGCTGGCAGGCTGCCCTCTGTGTGCTGCCTGGACACCCTGATGTGGCTGTGGTGATGCACTCCGTCGGGGTTGCCCTGGCCATGTCCTGCTGTACTGCAGTCGACTCCGGGGATTGTCATGATACAACTCTTCCTGACGGCGTGTATATAATCTGCCTTGTTGCATCTTCTGCTTCTCAGAGTGGTTGTTGTTCAAACAACCTGTATCAACTGTTCTGGTATATCTGCTACGTCTGCCATCTTGACCTGGGGGCCAGTGTTCATCTTGGGCAAGAGTCGGTTGACTGAAGTATCTTCTTCCCTCATGGAATGATGAAGGCTGCTGCTTTTCTCTGACATGCAGCTTCCCATGTCGGTAGAAGGCAATTTGTCCTTGCCCCCGATGCCAATCCACAGTTTCTCTCTGGTGCATGGTTAGGTCAGAGGCTACTTTGATGCCACTCCCTCTGAGGTTGTCTCGAAGCTCCGGGTCTCCCAATATGGCCATCTTGTCTGACCACCTACAGAAGTGGGCAATGATAGGCCGTGGTTCTCCTCTCCAGGAGCCTGGTCTTCCAATTCGATAAGCTCTTGAAATGTCTGCTTGTTGCCAGTTCATGTAAGGGGCATGGTCATTTAGAATATCAATCACATACTTTGCAGTTGTAAATTCACTTTCACCATCAAGTTCTTGCACATTGGTGAATTTTACATTACATGCTTTAGTGGCTTGTTCTGTGAATTCCACTTGTCTTTCAACAGCTTCAAGTCTGTCAAGAATAAGCTCTCTGTCCTCTCGTATTTCTTTAATGTCTTTTTTCTGCTGAATGACATATTCCTTTAAAGTATGGATTTCTTCAAAGAAGCTTGAAATTCTGGTATCCAGAATCTGGAATTTTTCGTCAATACTATTCTTTATGCCATTTGTGTGCATATGGAGTCCCTGTTGGATCTGTGAAAGACGCCAGTCAAGCATTTGCATTAACCCTGCTGGAGGTGGTATGAATTCGTGCTGAGACATTTCTTTTTCAATTTGCAATACCTGTGCTCAAGATTCAATAACTTGAATTTCTTCTACTTACAATCGAGAGAGAGAGAGAGAGAGAGAGAGAGAGAGAGAGAGAGAGAGAGAGAGAGAGAGAGAGAGAGAGAGAGAGAGAGAATGGTATTGACTTTTTTTTGTTTTTGGTGTCTTTCTTTTTTCTTTTTTTTTCCTTTTTTTGGGGGGTGGGGGGGGGGGATTACCTGGAATTACACGGAAGGCAACTCAAGGACACTACTGAGTTCGTTCCCCTTTGGCGCCCCTTAGTGTCTTTCCCTCCCTCCTTCTTATACTAACATTTCACTTGCATACGACATTTGATATGATAATGTCTGTTCAGTGGTTTTTTTTTTAGATGTGTTTTCTTCTTCGGTTCTCCTTTTAATCATAGCTGGGCTGTGGAGGGATCAGTGTGGATATCATGATAATATGGAAAGGTGACCAGGTGTGTGTCCAAAGTGGAATGTGAGCCTCCTGTTTATTCCAACGTTTCATCATTAAAATTTGAACAAACAGCAGCAGCCTTCGTCTTTGGTATTTCTTCACAGATTTGTGTATTTATTTATTTGTTATTTGTTTGTTTTGTTCTTTTATTAGTTAATGAACTAATTCATTTATTAATTAATTCAATTATGTATTCCTTTATTGAGTGATCCCTTTTTCACTTATTTATTTGTTTATTCATTTAGTTATTCATTTATATAATTATATGTCTGACGGACGGTGTACCTGGATGGTTAAAACTGATCTACTTCAATCCAACTGGTCCATGAAGTCGTGGGTTCGAATCTCGGCGGCGTCTAGTGAATGAAGAGCGGGGATTTTTATTTTAACGATTTTCGAGGTCAACTTCAGGCGCAGACCTGCCAATGCTTTGATTCCCTCCTTGTATATATACACACATGCAGAAGGTCATTATTATACACGTTAAAGATTCATCATTCCTGTCAGCGTCCGTTGGGTTATGGACACTTACGCATATATCCATTAAAGTCGAAATGCGCTACCTTCATGGTAGGCAAAAAAGGTGGCATACACAAAATCTCACCATTGGTGAACCTCGGATCTCTAGCAGAGGATCGAAAAAAAAAGTCTTTTTACTTATTCAGATCATTTATTATTATTATGGCGGGCAAAAACGGTGACATACGCAAAACCTTACCATAGGTAAACCTACAAAGCTCCTCCCTCACCTTTTGATATATACTAGACAGCAATATCGTTGTGGCAACTTTTCTCTTCTCTCTATTTTCTTTTTTCATAAAAACTCATGTATTGTACACATATTTAATTCACTACATCATTAAGTTTCTTGACTTCAGTCATTCCTCTCTTCGACCATTCGCCTCTCTTTCCCTCCTGTCAGCCATCAACCAATCAATATTTTGTTCGTTCATTTTTTCGTTCATTCATTCATTTCATCAACTTAAAGACTCTCTCCTTTGGAGAATAGACTATAAACCCTGGTCCGTGTGCCAACGCACACAGCATCTTGCTTGCACACACGTTAAAACCTGTTCCGCTTTTTGGAAGAGTACTCAATTGTGTGCCGCATGTGGGACAATAATATTAGAACACTAATTTTACAAAAGTGCATATATACTTTATTTCTATTTTATACAACTTTATGTCACAGCAGATTTCTATGAGTGAAATTCGGGCTGCTCTCCCGGGGAGAGCGCGTCGCCACAAGTGCAGCGCCTACCCATTTTTCCCCTCAGGGATGGTGTCTAAACACGACACCTGTGTGCATGCTGTTGGTTTTTATAATTTTGTCATCCGCGCCTACCGGCACATGATGGCCTGCTCTTCCGAAAGGCGGAACGGGGTTTTAACGTGTGTGCAAAATGTTCTGCGTGCGTTCGCACACGGGGCCTCGGTTTATAGTCTCATCTGAATGAGAAGTAGAAAAAACAACAACAAACGAGTGTTTATTCTATTTTCCTTGAATCAAAAAAAGAATAAATTATAAACAAAAACAACTAAGAAGACAAATTTTTGGATGGACGTTTGTGCAGATTTGGTGAAGGTACATAACGTGATTCGAGGCTACTTCGGGAGGAGGATGCAGGAGGATTACGTTGAAATTTAAAAAAAACTAAAAAGATAAATTTTGGATATATTATAATTTTATTTATCTATTTTATTTCTTTTATTTATTCTTTTATATCGAAGATAATGGAATAAGCTCTCATGTGCTTTTTTACATCCAGTCCCCGTGTGTATGCAATTTTGTACAAGGTGTCATCTGTTCCCACCGACACACGATGGCCTACACTTACGAAAAGCGGAACAGGATTTAACGTGTGCGCGAGATGTTCTGCGTGCGCTCGCACACGGGGCCTCGGTTTACAGTCTCATCTGATGGACTTTTGAAGGAGTGGAGTCCGCACTGATATTAACTCTAGAGGAAAAGTCCCCTCGACTGGGATTCGAACCCAGGTCGTCAAATTTCCAGCGCACTGTTCTGACCACTAGGCTATCCCGTGTGTGCAGACCTGGTGAAGGTGCAGAACGTGATTCGCGGCTACTTTGGGAGGAGGATGGAGATCACCCTCAGACAGGCTGATGGGCGGAACCTCCGGGATGTGCTGAAGGAGTGCAAGTACAAGAAGTGGAGGAACATGCTGGTGGACCTCAATGTCGACCTCACTGGACTCTTCCTCAAAATGGTACACCGCTGAGGGGTTTGTGTTTGTGAGCGTGTTGGGGGGTGGGGGTGGGGGCGGGAAGTGGGAGGGGGTGTACGTGTATGTGTGTGTTGGGAGAGAGGTGTGTGTGTGGGGGGGGGGGGGGGGCGTTCGTGTGTGTGTGTGTATGTATGTGTGTGTGTGTGTGCGCGTGCGTTTGTGTGTGCGTTTGTGTGTGCGTGTGAGTGTGTTTCAGAGAGAGAGAGAGAGAGAGAGAGAGAGAGAGAGACAGACAGACAGACAGACAGACAGACAGACAGACAGACAGACAGACAGACAGACAGACAGAGACAGAGAAAGAGAGATGTCTCTTTATCCTTCTTTCTCACTTTTTTGTTTTAGCTATTTGTAATTCTCTCTGCCTTTCCTGTTTCAGTTGGCATAGCTATGTCTTTTTGAGAGTTTCTTTCCGCTTTTTTTCTATGCTAATGAGCATCTCTGTATGTCACCGTGTCATCATGTATTTTCATCCATCTGTCTTGCTTCTGTTTGACCACCTCAGTTTCTGTGTTTCTTTCTTGTTTTGAGAGCAACAGATTGAGAAAAAAGAAAGATGGATGGATGGAATACTTTTTTAAAGATTGAAAATAATAAGACTTTCTTGAAAAGCACATGGTAAAGACATTGTTTGCTAGGAGAGAAAGTGCAAGTTTCGCTAAGGTGATCTGTAGTACACTTGTTCCTTCAGGTTTTAAGTCGTTTACGCTTACATTGCTAACCCCTTACTGCACCTTGATATTGTACAAACTAATCCTGCTTCCTGGATCTGTCGGTCCCATGTCTCATGTAATA
>CM060333.1:40773594-40781094 GCA_030674155.1 Stramonita haemastoma | reverse complement strand
GTGTACGTGTGTGAAAGATCAAATCATACACATTTAAGATCCCGTAATTCATGTCAACGTTTGTAGGTTTTTGAAACACGAATATAACAAGCATAATCTTTCGGATGAGACGATAAACCGAGATCCGGTGTGCTACACATCACTATTTAGCGCACGTAAAAGAACCCACGGCAACAAAGGCGTTGACCCTGGCAAAATTCTGTAGAAAAAGCCACTCTGATAGGGAAACAAATACAGTTGCATGCAGGAAAAGGGGGGGGGGGGGAAATGGATAGGCGCTGCACATGTGGCAGCAAGCTCTCCCCGGGGAGAATAGCCCGAATTTCACGCAGAGAAATCTGCTGTGACATAAAGTGATACAAAATACAAACTACAAATACATTATCAAAGTCGGAATGCGGCTACCTAAACATAGGATCACTAGTCAAGAAACGAACCAAAAATAACGAAGAGATAAGAAACACACCTTAAGGTCTATGCCAGGGTTGATGAATGCCAGCTGAGTTTAGAAACTACGCCAATGTGAAATATCTTGAAGGCTGTACATTGGAAAGTTGTCTCTTTGTTTAAAATAGTCTCTTCACATAATTGGACCGTGTTCTCCTTGATGTAGCTGCCAAGACAGATTGCCTTCTTTGAGCTCCTTTCGCCTGTTTTTAACGACTGGAGGTGAGGAAACAAGCCAGCACTGATTATCAATGGTTCTTCTGGCAGTTTATTTGGTTTTTATGGGTTTTTTGTTTCTTTTGAAAGAATTTACCTATGACGGTTCTTTTGATCGCTTGAATTTTGACGATGTTAGATTCCTTGGTCTTAGGGTCACTGAAAGTATTTTTTTCTGTGGCATGCATTTATATGATGGTAAAAGCTAATCCTAAGCAATAACGGGGATGGTGGTGTTCTGGCGAAGGCAGGAAGTTGAATCCCACAAGAGGAGCAAGAAGTGATGCATGAAGAAGCAAAGACAATAGTTGTAAAGGAAAAGAAAAAGAGAAGAAGGCTTCAGCAGCACCTTAATTTCAACAGTAAGGATGACTTCTGCCTCCTCCCCAGAGAAGACCAAGTAACAATATTGTGAGGCTGAGGACTGGACACTGCAGACTCAGACATTACTTGTTTACCCAGTTCCACATTGGTGATTCTGAGGCGTGCCCTTGTGGCACTTCTCCCATGACAGTGGACCACTTCCTCCAGACCTGTCCAACACACCCAAACCTGAGGGCCGTTATCTGGCCTACTGACCTGCCGATGAGGGACAAACGCTTTGGATCCCTGGAGGGCCTTCAGCGCACAGCAGCATTTTTCAGGGCCCCTGTTTTTGCTGTTAGAGCGTTCGACAAACAAGAACCAAAATCCCTGGTGTGCACTAGGGATATGAATGCCAGAGTAAATGTGTTTTTTAAAACAACATTTTTCTCTTTTTTTTGTCATTTTGTTTGTCACCAGGATTCTATCATATCTATTAAATTTGTAAAGCAAAAATGGTGTCCAATTTTTATTCATTACTTCAACATAAACAGATCATATCTAACATTAAAGGGTATACAGAAAAGCATGGGTTTATACAAAATTTGAACCAGGGATATCTAACATCCCGAAATCAATGTATAAGCATTTGACGAAGCATGTGTACGTGAATAATTATGTGCGTGTGTGGAAGCGTAGAGGTGTGTACATAAAAGAGCATCGCTAAAACGAAACAGACCGAAAGTTCAGTCAGGATGTTGCCCTCATTCTCGCTTTCTTTCTTTCTCTCTTATTTCCCTTTCTTTTTCGTTTTTCTCTCTCTCTCAATCTTTCTCTCTTTATTGAAAGAGAGTTTGTCTACGTAAGTACATATGTACCATTGTAACCAAGAGTCTATTTAGAGAGAAAATGAGCCATAAACATCTGGCCTCATAAGACCTGTGCACTAGCACATGGCGATGTGTAAACGTGAATGCCTGTGTGTGTTAAAGCAGGCATGTATACTGCAGTAAATGTGAGCACATGAAAGAGAGGTACCTAAAGGGGGAGAGGCGTAGGGTTCTTTAATGAAGCTCTTTATTTTCAGTAGATGAGGGGCCAGTTATGTAAACGTGAACTATCTTGTAGAGGTCGTGCGTTCGAGGGATGTCTGTTTGATGTCTTGCTGACATTCTTGGACTCTTTTCCTCCTTTTTCATTGATAATACAAGTATTTCGCTTGAAGTTTGTGAATATTTTTTGTAACTATTTTAGATTAAACCATCTGCCATGGCGCAGTGGTTAGCGCCTTGGATTTCGGACTTTAAGGTCGCGGGTTCGAATCCAATAAAAGTCATTGGGATTTTTTCGACTCTGGCCGGCTTCTACCTAGTGAGTGTTCTGCGGGCTGAGTGGGAAGACTGGGACCACACAGTCTAGCTTCATCCACAAAGGCAGTTTGTATATGAATTTCAGAGAATTACTCAAACTTTCCGACTAACACTGCAGGTGACTGTATCTCTGGGGCCCAGTTGACACCGGGATGTATTATTGTAGCGTAGTGTACTACCCTGTAAGTAGTCTCCTGCCGGGAACGAACTCCTATTGCTCTGAATACTAAGTAGAGTGGAATTCTTGAACCATGGGTCACTTGAAAGACAGATAGCTTGTGTACACTTTATTTGCTGCGTAAGCCAAATCTTCAGCACCGTTTAGGGAACAGAAATTTGAGTAGCAGGACTTTCGGAATCCACTTTTTCCTCTCCATGTTCGTTTATCTGGATTGAATGACGTGCTGTATATGCCCCTGGCATCGATCGTGAGACAAAACAGTTACAAAGCTTTTTTCTTTGTCATTAGACAAGCATGAGAGGGGTATAAAGGGAAACGTCTTGAAGGCCAATGTTGGAAAGACATCACTGTCTTTTTCATGTAGGAATCTATTGAACTTGAAGTCCTTAACCTTCTTTACAACCAGATTAGATTGAGTAGAAGGTGCGTACTATACTGTCTTTTTATTTCATTCAAAAGGTTCCCTCTTCTTTTCTGCTTCCTCGTCTTTCTTTCCTTTTTTCCCTTGATCTCTTGTTTATTTTTATCTATTTTTTTCTCTCTTACTTATATTTTCCAAGAACTAATCTTCAATATATCCCTTTCTTTTTTCGTGCTTTTGTTTTTGCAGTTCTTTCCATCTTTCATCTCTTTGCTTTTGTTGTGTTTGTTTTATCTTGTTTTTCTCGTAACTATTGATTCTTTGTTCTTCATATGCATCTGCTTTGCTTTCTATCTCTGAATCCATTCCTGCAAAATTCGATTCATGAATGCCTAGCCTTATAACACCAATGAGGTGTAATGTAGGAACATGTGTGTACGTTATAATTGCCAGTGTGTGTTAAAGTGTGCATCTGTCTAAGCGTAGGCGAGCAAGCATAAAAAAGCATCCCCTACACAAAGTTCGGAAAGAAGGCTGTTTCTTACAGCAAATGGGAGAGAACTATGTAAATGCGAAATTTCTGAAAAGCCTTCCGTTAGAAAAACGTTGATGTTATTGTGTTCTTCACATTTTTGTACTGCGTAGCATTCGTATAACTGACAGAGCAAGCTGGTTGTTTTCCTGTTTACTTTTTTTTGTTTACATTCTTACGAGGAATTTATATAAAGTTTGTCTATAAAACTGAGTTGTTCTGAAAGTTTTGTAGTTGCTTCTTTTCTGTTATTGGTTTCTTTTGTTCTTTTATCGCTGCTTTTATATCTCATTCATTTACCTTTATTGAAGTGCTTTAATTCATTTCTGTTTGAATGATCTTTTTTTATGCCTTTTCTTTTCTTTATCCTATTAATTTTGTCGGGGGGGGGGGGGGGGGGGGGTGGTTGGTTGGTGGGATAACAATCATAATTTGATAGAGCGTTGCGCTCACGATTTGACAGCCAGGCATCAGCTTTTCAAACTACCACCGAGACATAGTCTTACAGAAATCAATGCGTTAAAATGTAGGCATATGTGTGTACATAGTAAGTGCCTCTGTGTGCTAAAGCGTGCATGCATCTAAGCGTAAACGAGCAAGCAAGGAAGATGCGCGAATCGTTGTTCCAGTAGTCTCAGTTATTGGAGGAGCACAGAGTCCAAGAATGTAATGAGGAAGTCAACACATAGCAACATCCTTCCTAAAAACACACACCAACCTTTTCTAAGACTTCTAACACAATGTAAACATCCGAGAATCCTCGCATACGTGGAAGGATACACGCGTCTAAACTTGCACGCGTGCACTCTACGCGTATATACACAAAAAGGGCTTTTACAACACAGCAAACAAAAAGTTTGGTAACAAAAAGGATTCTTCATCAGAAGCAAAAAGCGTGTATGTGTGTGTGTGTGTGTGTGTGTGTGTGTGTGTGTGCGTGCGTGCGTGTGTGCGTGCGTGCGTGCGTGCGTGCGTGCGTGCGTGCGGGATGTGTGTGTGCGTGCGTAAGCCTGTGTAAACGTAATTGTTTTGGAGGAGACACTGCATTGGAGAGACAAGGTGTTTTTTGTTATGTTGAAGTCTTGTCCTACATTGTTGGACTGCTTTCCTCTCCTCATATAACTGACAAAGCGAATTGTGTTGACTGTCTCTTCTCTGACATTTTCTGTTTTAAGGAGTTTGGGTAGATTTTGTAGAGTTCGTGTTTGGAAGATGTTGTGTGAAGTTCTGTTCAGAGTGTGGCACTTTTTCCGGGTTTCGATGTCAAAGATGTTGCTAATTGTATGCTTAGATTCTTTTTCCACCCTTGTCTCTTCTGTGTTTTTAACAGTTTGAGGGGAATAGCGTTAGTTAGAGTTTTTTGTTCTGTTTGTGCTCTTGTTTGTTTTTTCTGCTTTTTTCTTTTCTTTCTTTTCTTTTAGTTCTTTCTTTCTTTTTCCGTTCTTTCTTTCTTACTTACTTTCTTTTTTTACAGTGCGATGGTAGGAATGACGTCGTTAACGGTTTCTGTTTTAGTTTCCCCCGTCTCTCTGTCTCTGTCTCTGTTTTTGTCTGTCTGTCTGTCTGTCTCTTTCTCCATCTATCTTTCTTTTCTTTTCTTTTTTCTTTCTGTCTTTCTGTCTTTCTTTCTTTCTTTCCTTTTTTCTTTCTTTCCTTTTTTCTTTCTTCCTTTTTTCTTTCTTTCTTTCTTTCTTTCTTTCTTTCTTTCTTTCTTTCTTTCTTTCTTTCTTTCTTTCCTTCTTTCTTTCTTTCTTTCTTTCTTTTCTTTCTTTCTTTCTTTCTTTCTTTCTTTCTTTCTTCTTTCTTTCTTTCTTTCTTTCTTTCTTTCTTTCTCTCTCTCTCTCTCTCTCTCTCTCTCTCTCTCTCTCTCTCTCTCTCTCTCTCTCTTCTCTCTCTCTCTCTCTCTCTCTCTCTCTCTCTCTCTATTTTTTTGTACATTTGTTAGAATCTTTCCTTTTTTTCCAAGCATTTTTTCTTAATGTCTTTTACACTACAAACTTCTTGCTTCAAAGATCGATCTATCGATCAACTCTCCTTAATGAGGCATGTATTTATAATCATGGGTTAGAAATACTTTAAGCACATTCGTGCGCTAGACAGTAGTGCGCAAACACTCGTAAAATAGCACATTCAAATGAACACACACATCATTCTGTACAGAGCTGTTGAATGTTTGTTTGTGGAGACTTTGTGGAAATGTAAAAAAAAAGTTACTGGATGAAAGACGTTGCAATGCAGTTGTGACGGTTTGTGTCGAGCTTCCATCACTGGACTGTGTTACCCCTGTTATAACTGCCAATGCAGATTGCTGAAATTGTTTCTTTTGTCCTTTTCAGGTGGGAAGTGATGTCAGTGCCAATATCAACTGTTTGTGTGGAAGCTGTTTTCTCTTTTTGGTTTGATTTTTGGTTTTTTTTTTCTTTCTGTTTTTTCTTTCGTCATTTCTTGGTTTTCTTCTGTCTTTCTTTCTTTCTTTTAGTATTATTTTGTGTCACGATTCAATTGCAGCTGCTAAATGCCCATAACTTAACTAATAAAGATTTATGTGTATTAGCACATCAAGAGATTGGTACCTGGGCAACACTTAATCTAGATTTGTTGTTGTTGTTGTCGTGCATTCCCTAGCTTATCACTCTGATCTGAGGGGCATCAGGAATGTGCATTCTCACTCACTCATCCCACCTGGGGAATCACTGTGAGATTAAAGTTGCACACTAAATGAAAAGTTCGTGTATGTGACTGTTTTCAAGTACCTCGCCATATAGGCAGCCATACTCCGACTTCAGAGGAAATCTAGTTAAGAGAAGAAGGTATATGAAAACTGATACAGTTCAGTTAAAGCTTTAATCAAGACTATTCAGATTCATAAAAACAGTGTGTTTACAAGCTAGAAATAAGTGTACTGACTCACCTAGTGATCAACAGAAACAGGTAAAAAGAAATTTTGTGTTAGGTAAGGTTTGAATAAAACAACGGTGGCAAACCTAAAAAGCCATAAGGACAAACATCAAGGACACTGTATGTACGGTGGAAACGGTTGCATCCAACGCGTTGTGTGTGTGTGTGTGTGTGTGTGTGTGTATGTGTGTGTGTGTGTGTGTGTGTGTTGTGTGTGTGTGTATGTGTGTGTGTATCTGTATCTGTATCTCTGTGTGTGTGTGTGTGTGTTGTGTGTGTGTGTGTGTGTGTGTGTGTGTGTGTGTGTGTGTGTGTGTGTGTGTATGTGTGTGTGTATGTGTGTATGTGTGTGTGTGTGTGTGTGTGTGTGTGTGTGTGTTGTGTGTGTGTGTGTGTGTGTGTACATGTACACACATAAAAGAGCAGCGCTAAAACGAAACAGACGGAAAGTGCGGTAAGGAAGGCTCTCCTTATCAGAAGCTGGAGGCAGAAGAATGTCCACGTGAGATGCTTTGAAAGCCGTGCGTTGAAGGGCTGTCGGTTTGCTGGAGTCTTGTTTACATTCTGGGCCCGTTCCCCCCTCCTATCACTGACAAAGTAAATCGTTCTGCTTGCCCTCTTCGGCGTTTTCTTTGTAATGAATTTAGATCAAGTTGTCAGTAATGACTTTCTGCTTGGCTTACAAGTTTCGTCGTGTTTTCATTGTTTATTTTGAAGTGTGGTTTTTTTCTCTCTTTTTTTTTCTCCACGGAGTGTGTTTGTTTTCTTCTTTCTTTTCTGTTTGTCATTTTCAGTTGGGGTTTTTTTTGTCTCCTTTTTTTTGTTGCTTTTTTGTATGGTTTTTGTTGTGGCTTTGTTTATACTCTTTGTTTTTTTTTTTTTTCTTTGTGCAATTGTTGCCCCGTTCGTTCGTTTCTTTTTTGATCCTTTCTTTTTGTTTCCTTTTTTGTGTCTTGTTTTATTTTCTTTGAATTGTATCACCACGTTATGTCCTCCCTTTATTCGCACTTTTATTTTTTTTTATTTCTCTCCTTAGTTGTAGGGTTTTTTTTTTCCCCCAGGATCTTGTCCCGTTTGTTTGTCTTATTATTGTTTCTTCATCTACAAACAAAATTTGTGTGGTAGATGCGCGTTAAGTTCAATTTATTCTTTGTCAGAATGCCATAAGTAATCAAACATTCAAAACACATCA
>CM060333.1:40762657-40773494 GCA_030674155.1 Stramonita haemastoma | reverse complement strand
GAGAGGACAGAGAGATATTATAAGTGAATTGAGATTGACTTTTGTTTTATCTTATTTCCTCTTGTTTTGTATTTTTTGGCTTTTGTTTTTTTGTTGTTGTTGACGTAGCTTTAGTGGGGCTAGTTTTCCCTCTTTCTTTCTTTCTTTCTTTCTTTCTTGTTATTGCTGTTTACATTCCTATTTCTTTGCATTCTTCTCATCCGTAGTTCTTTACCTACATCATCTTCATTAAATCTTTGTTTGTTGCCAATCTGTTTCCAACCTTTCCTTCTGATGTTCCATTTTTTAGGGGGAACTCTCCTTTCAATGCCCTCCTCATTGTATTCTATTTCCTGTACACAAACTGGGGAGGCTGGGATCAATACAGAATAAAGAACGTTCCCCTTTCTTCTGTGTCTGTGGTATAAAGAAATTGATGGTTGCCATTGGTCGTTAGGCTAAATGCGGCAGATTTAGATCACCTCAGGACAGGGGCTACATCCCAGTGGTTAGGACATTTCGATTACAACCCATGGGCCCTTGAAGTCTAGGTTCCATTCTAGGCAGCGTCTGGTACCAGTGAATCGAGGGTGAGCAATTTTAAGATATCCCAGGTCAGCTTATGGGGCAGATCTGTGAGTGCCTAAATCCCATTCTTTTGGTGTATCTGTAAAAAGATCAAATATGCACATTAAAGAACCTGTAGTGTATATCAGTGTTGGATAGGTTACGGAAACACGAACATAACCAGCAAACATCCCTGGAGTCGTGGTGCGCGCGCGCGCGCGCGCGTGTGTGTGTGTGTGTGTGTGTGTGTGTGTGTGTGTGTGTGTGTGTGTTGAGTATTTAAGTGTTTGAGTGTGTGTGTGTGTTGTGTGTGTGTGTGTGTGTGTGTGTGTGTGTGTGTGTGTGTGTGTTGTGTTTATGCATTAGTGTGTTTATGTGTGTGTGTTTAGTAGTGTGTGTGTTGTGTGTGTGTGTGTGTGTGTATGTGTGTGTGTGTGTTTTGTGTGTGTGTGTGTGTTGTGTGTGTGTGTGTGTGTGTGTGTGTGTGTGTGTGTGTGTGTGTGTGTGTTGTATAGGCTGGCAGAGATGGAAGTATAAGCACACCTGTCCTTACAGAAAACGTCTGTTCATGTGTGGGCTAAATCCAACATTGTTTCTTTAACAATTCTTTAAGAGAAAAAACCAGCACAATATTCTTAAATGTTAGAAAGTAATAATTTTTCTTTAAGCCTTGAGGCAAAACAAATCACATTTCGCTTACAATACCAGAAACAGTATATCATGAACAAAAACAAGAAAGAGAACAGCTTGTCTAAAGAAAGAAAGGCGGAGACTGTACACGAAAATAGATTCAAGGACGCAAGAAAAAAAAAAACACGAAAAAAAAAGAGTTTGACGTATGAAAATGGTATTGTTGCAAGGTAAAAAAGACCCACAGAAACTGAAACTCAATCTAAAGTGTAAACAGACTACAAGAAGATTCAACGTCTGAAAGGAACGTTATCCTGTCCGTGTAACCAGTTTGTTGGTCAGTCTGCATGTATGTCTATCGGTTCGTCTCTGTGTGGGGTGAGTGTGTGAGTGTGTGTGTGGGGGGGAGGGGGGGGGGATGGGGGGGGGGGGGTATGTGTGTGTGTGTGTGTGTGGGCTGTCTGTCTATCTGTCTGTCTGTCTCTCTGTCTTCCAAAACATCTGCCTGTATGGCTTTATAAGATGTAAAGACGCACGCTTAGACACCCCACCACCACCACACACACACACACAGACACACACAGACACAGACACACACACACACACACACACACACACACACACACACACACACACACACACACACACACACACACACATATATATATATATATATATATATATATAATATATATATATATATATATATATATATATATATATATGTGCATACACACACGCACACACTCATACTCCTCTCTCTATGTGTCTCTGTGTGTAATTCTCTCTCGGTCTCTGTCTCTTTCCGCTCTCTCGGTCTCTCTGTCTATATCTCTCAGTCTCTGTCTGTCTGTCTCTGTCTGTCTGTCTGTCCGTCTCTCTCTCTCTCTCTCTCTCTCTCTCTCTCTCTCTCTCTCTCTCTCTCTCTCTCTCTCTCTCTCTCTCTCTCTCTCTCTCTCTCTCTCTCTCTCTCTCTCTCTCTCTCCCGTCCGTCCGTCTGTCAGTCTGTCTGCCTCTCTCTCTCTCTCTACCCGTCCGTCTGTCTGTCTGTCTGTCTGTCTGTCTGTCTGTCTCTCTCTGTGTCTGTCTGTCTGTCTGCCTGTCTCTGATTCTCTGTTTGTCTGTCTGTCTGTCTTTCTCTCTCTTACTGACACACTTAGAATTGACTGAAGATGAGAACACACAAATCCTTTCGTTTAAAAGTGGCTTCAAAATGAAATCCTTCAGTTTATTTTTTTAACTACCCAGATCTTCTCCGTAAAGTGATCTCAACTATAATTGACAAAGAATAATGGCAGTTACGTCTGAATTTCAACAGAATGCCAGACAAAGGTTTCGCCATCTTAGTTTCTTTCCACTGTGATGTCACTTTAAATGACGTCATCTAAAAAAATATTTTCCTCTCCAAATCTCCTCGTCTGGCCCTTCATTACAGTGTATTCATTCCTGCTGGAGGAGGATGTATGAGAGAGAGAGAGAGAGAGAGAGAGAGAGGAGAGAGAGAGAGAGAGAGAGAGAGAGAGAGAGAGAGAGAGAAGAGAGAAGTGCAAATCTTCTTCTTCTTAATTCCTCTCCTTCTTCTTCTGCTTATTCGTTTCTTCTTCTTTTGCTTTTGTGTTCTATTTTTCCTGTCTTTCCTCTTTGTTTTTTTTTTTTACTGTGTGTTCTTTGTTTATTGTGTTATTTGGCTACATGCTCTTTCTGCTTTTATTTCCCCTCATTTCGCTCTAATTCGTTTTCAGAACTCATTTCCTGAGCTTTTTCTTTCTTTTTGCCTTTTTCTTCATTTATATTTTCCTTATTGCGTGGTATTCCTTGTACACAAACTGGTAAAATAGTGATGGAGGTTAAAATAAAGGAGGTTTGTGTAGATAGAAAAGAAGGTTTTTGAGGATAAAAATATTTCTTTCTTTCTTTCTTTATTTATTCTTTTATATCGAGGATAATCGAGTAAGCACTCATGTGCTTTTTACATCCCGTCCCCGTGTTTATGAAGATCCATGTGAATAGAAATAAAGAAGATTGATAAAGAAGATTGATGTGGATGGAAATAAAAACGATACCTGTGGATAGAACTAAAGAAGATTGCTGTGGATAGAAATAAAGAAGATGCCTGTGGATAGAAGTAAAGAAGATTGCTGTGGATAGAAATAAAGACCATTGCTGTGGATAGAAATAAAGAAGATTGCTGTGGATAGAAATAGAGAAGATTGCTGTGGATAGAAATAAAGAAGATTGCTGTGGATAGAAATAAAGAAGATTGCTGTGGATAGAAATAGAGAAGATTGCTGTGGATAGAAATAAAGAAGATTGCTGTGGATAGAAATAAAGAAGATTGCTGTGGATAGAAATAAAGAAGATTGCTGTGGATAGAAATAAAGAAGATTGCTGTGGATAGAAATAAAGAAGATTGCTGTGGATAGAAATAAAGAAGATTGCTGTGGATAGAAATAGAGAAGATTGCTGTGGATAGAAATAAAGAAGATTGCTGTGGATAGAAATAAAGAAGATTGCTGTGGATAGAAATAGAGAAGATTGCTGTGGATAGAAATAATGAAGATTGCTGTGGATAGAAATAATGAAGATTGCTGTGGATAGAAATAAAGACGATGCCTGTGGATAGAAATAAAGATGATTGCTGTGGATAGAAATAAAGAAGATTGCTGTGGATAGAAATAAAGAAGATTGCTGAGGATAGAAATAAAGAAGATTGCTGTGGATAGAAATAAAGAAGATTGCTGTGGATAGAAATAATGAAGATTGCTGTGGATAGAAATAAAGACGATGCCTGTGGATAGAAATAAAGATGATTGCTGTGGATTTTGTATCTGTGTTGACCTATAAGAGATTCCCTGCCTGAAACTTGTCATCAGACAGTGCAGTGGAGGATTTGCATCACGTGGTCTTAACTATCCCCAAGAATGCTTGATCCCCAAACCATGCTTTAAATCAAAACAAAACAAAAAACCAACATCAAAAAGATACACGAAGATGCTTTGTTCTGGTTTTGCTATAATTAAAAAACATGAGACCCAAAAAGGTTTTCTATGTTTTTTTCTTTCATAAAACATTCAAGATATACGTAAAGGCTTGTTCTATTTTTAATCTTTTTCTAAAAATAAAAATATAGGAAAAGATTCTGCTCAGTTTTTACTTTTAGGAAAAACAAGATATTAAGAAAAGGTTTGTTCCAGTTTTAACTTTCTTAAGAAAAAAACAAGATATACGAAAAGGTTCTGATTCGTTTTTATTTTTATGAATCTTAAAATGATGTACAGGATTACTTTTTTTACATTGTTTACAAAACACTCCCCACCCCTCCCAACAAGTTGAAATAATTAGGATTGTAGGAACACCATTTTGAATATAGACATGATGTTACATGAACACATGCACACGTGGCTGTACACATATACACAGACAGACACATATATATGTATGTATGTTTGTGTGTGTGTGTGTGTGTGTGTGTGTGTGTGTGTGTGTGTGTGTGTGTGTGTCTGTGTGTCTGTGTGTCTGTGTCTGTGTGAAAGACAACATATATAAATCAGTAATAAGAGAAATGAGAACAAAAACAACATTTAGCTCCATATAGAGCATTTTGTACACATGTATGAGTAAAACATAACAAATAAAACAATGGAAGTACCGGCCTAAAAAAATATTGTTTGTGTGTTAGGAAAGATATTGACTAAATCAATCTTTCAATTGACTTTTTTCTATTTTATATGGAAAGAAAAAACATTTCCGAAGACAAACAGACAGACAAAACTAAACTTGCAATACATTTCTTGAGAAAAAATAATGAAGAAACAAACATAAAGCAAGAAGGAAAAAGAATGAAAGATGAATATATCTTTGTATCTTTCCCCATCCCCCAAGTTAATCCATACAGGTAACACAGTTTTCAACATGACACTTTACCATGTTCACATGTTGTTGCGTCTGCCTCACAAAATAGAGGCATATTTCCATTCAAATCTATTCAAACAACAAAAATCTTAGTGAACCATAGTGTAGCAGCTTTATGTTGGTCTAACAAAATAGAGAACAAATATAAAAGGAAACAAAAACTGACACTCCTACCCCCCTCCCCCCACCCACCCACTCTTCACTGCTATACTTACGAACTTGTACACAAACCAAACCCTATTCAAAGCAACCTTGTTGAATCCGAATAAAAGAAAACTCTTTGCTTTTTCTTCTGTATCTCTATCCTTCCCTGTTGTGTTTCGGAATAGTTTTTCTGTGCAAGAAGAACTGCTTCCTGTCTTTTATTTATGTTTTTATTCCTTTGGCTGTTATTTCAAGGTTTTGTTTGTTTGTTTGTTTATGTGTGTGTTTGTTTTTTATATGTTATTTTTGTTGTAGTTTGTTTGGCTGTTATTTCAAGGTTTTGTTTGCTTGTTTGTGTGTCTAGTTTTTGTGTGTAGGTTTTTGTTGTTGTCGCTTGCTTGGTTGTTTTGTGTGATTTCAAAAGTTTGAAGACATCGACTATCATGGACTGTGACTACAGGGTTTCACATGCGGATCTTCATTACTGCCTATTCACCGTTAGGGACAGATTGGCTAGGTTTCTTCTGCACACTTGTCCATGCATGTGAGCAGACAGGAACCCAGACAGACTCACATAGAGGGACGCAGAGACAGGCAGACAGACAGACAGACAGACAGCCAGACACACACACACACACACACACACACACACACACACACACACACACACACAACACGAACACGAACACACACACATACACACACACACATGCATGCACGTACGCACGCGTGCACAGCAAACACACACACATACTCTATATAATTAATTAATAACTAATTGACTAATTAATGCATTCATTAATCAATTTGTTAATGTATTTATTTATGTATATGTATGTACGTATGTATGTATGTACGTACGTATGTATGTATGTATGTACGTATGTATGTATGTATGTATGTACGTATGTATGTATGTATGTATGTATGTACGTACGTACGTACGTACGTACGTACGTATGTATGTATGTATGTATGTATGTATGTATGTATGTATGTATGCATATATGCATGCATGCATGCATGTATCTATGTATATATGTATGTCCGTCCGTCCGTCCGTCCGTCCGTCCTCGTCCGTCCGTCCGTCCGTCCGTACGCATGTATGTATGCGTGCGTGCGTGCGTGTATATGTATGTATGTATGTATGTATGTATGTATGTATGTATGTATGTATGTATGTATGTATGTATGTATGTATGTATGTATGTATGTATGTATGTATGTGTGTATGTACGCATGTATGTGTATGTATGTATGTATGTATGTGTGTATGTACGCATGTACGTATGTACGTATGTACGTATGTATGTATGTATGTATGTATGTATGTATGTATGTATGTATGTATGTATGTATGTATGTATGTATGTATGTATGTATGTATGTGTGTGTGTATGTGTGTATGTATGTATGTATGTATGGTGTATGTATGTATGTATGTATGTATGTATGTATGTATGTATGTATGTAATGTAGGTAGGTAGGTAGGTAGGTAGGTAGGTAGGTAAGGTAGGTAGGTAGGTAGGTAGGTAGGTAGGTAGGTAGGTAGGTTGGTATACATTTATGTATGTATAATTATATATGATCGAAATGCCGCAAGTATGTTTTATAAGCCTCTCCAAAGATAAGCCTCTTCATCTCTAGCGCTGTACAATATTCCTTCTGAGAAATAACTGCAACAGACACATCAATGATTCCTTTTACATTCAAATTTAGCTTCTAACAAAATACCCCCAAAACTTTGACTTAAAGAGGCAAACTATTTTTTTTTACATAAACACAAAATTCACAAGAATGATAGATATCAGCAGCCCAATCTGTGTTCTTAAAATTACGTCACTTTAAATGACGTATTCACAAGCGTATTTGTTCTTTGAGTTCACCTCGTCTTGTTCCTCATTGCAGTCTATTCAGGTTGGTAGGCCTAAGAAGATCGATATGAAATATCTACTTATGGAAACGAATGTGTGTGTGTGTGTGTGTGTGTGTGTGTGTGTGTGTGTGTGTGTGTGTGTGTGTGTGTGTGTGTGTTTCCTTCTCTGTTTACCTTTCGGTCTATGTAAATGGGGACAGGGTAGCTCAGTGGTTAGAGCACTTGCTTTCCCCAAGCTAAGGTTAAGAAGCATCGAGCGTTGTTACCTCTTGGATAGGTGATCATTTGCATACCTTGGGTTTAGTACAGTCCCCAAGTTCACCCAGCTGTAAATGGGTATTTACCCCCCTTTTAGGGTCAAGGAAGGTAAAGCAGCAAGGTAGAGGAGATGGGAGCCGCCCTCAATATGCTGGCCCCTGGAGAAGCTGAGGTCTCTGACACATCACTCCCCTGAGACCACATAGGTTATGGTACACCACCATTTTTTTGGTGTGTGTACACAGTGTGTGTGTGTGTGTGTGTGTGTGTGTGTGTGTGTGTGTGTGTGTGTGTTTGTGTGTGTGTGTGTGTGTGTGTGTGTGGTGTGTACACACACACACACACACACACACACACACACACACGTACACACACACACACACACACACACACACACACACACACACACACACACACACACACACAGAGGCTATGCACATTATCGGGGTAATTGGGATTTTAGCTGTTGAAGGCAGGGATAGATATGAGATAAAACGGGAAGAGAAAATCGTAGGTTTGAAATAAGTACGTCTTGAGGCTGGATTCAAGAGTCGTAAGTAGGCTTCTGGTGAGGGGAGAGAGGGAGGTCATTCCACAATGATGGACCATTATAAGAGAAAGAGCGTCAGCTAACGACGAAGTGGTTGAATCTAGGTGTTCGTAAGCACAGGGTATCTGCAGCAGAGTGGAGGGAATTACGGAGATTATTTTAGTTTTAATTCTTTTTCTTGGTTTGTAAAAAGAAAAGTGTAGTGACAGTAATATCGGTTTTTGTTGTTGCTGCTGCGCTTGTTTTTTTTTTTCAAATCCGTTTTATGACTGTGAGTGGATTGATCTTAAGATTATAAAAAACGCGGTACTCTTGTGTCCATGGTCTCATTGACGTTTCTCTGTCGTTTTTGTCGTTGCTTCCTAACATATATTTTGTTATCTCTTTTTCCTTGCCTTCTTCATTTTGTTCATTCCTTCCGTCTTTGATTGGTTATTCTGTCCTTTAGTTTGTTCCCTTTTTAAAGCTTGTGTTTGTTTCTTCCTTACTTTTTTCTTCTTTTATCGCCTCCCTTGCAATTGTTCTCATGCAGCAGTTGTTTTTTTCATATTTCTGTAGTGGCCATATTCTGAGTTTGCAACTGTCTTGTTCTTGCTCTTGTTGTTGTTGTTGTTGTTGTTGTTGTTGTTGTTGTTGTTGTTGTTCTTCTTCTTCTTCTTCTTCTTCTTTCTTCTTCTTCTTCTTCTTCTTCTTCTTCTTCTTCTTCTTCTTCTTCATCATCTTCTTCTCTTCTTCTTCTTCTTCTTCTTCTTCTTCTCTTCTTCTTCTTCTTCTTCTTCTTCTTCTTCTTCTTCTCTTCCTCTTGCTTGCTTGCTTGCTTGCGTTCTTCTTTACATTCTTCTTTGCATTCTTCTTTTTTTGCATTCTTTTTCTTAGACTTCTTCTTTGAATTCTTCTTTTTCTTCATCTTGTTTTCATTCTTTTACATTTTGTTTGTAAGTTGACTCTATCTTTCTTTCTTCTTTCCTTTTTACTACCTGTCTTCCTTTATTTCTCGCTACTTTCCTTTCATGCTGTTTGTTGACTTTGCATCATCTACATATTTTTCCCCCTATATTGTATCGGAATGTTTTTCCTTCAGTTTGGCTGATGTTCTGATTGACTTTTTCTTATTTCTTTCCTTTTGAGTTTTGCGATGCATCTCATCAGAATTCACTTAATTTTTTTTTATAACATGTATATCAAAGATCCCAAATAATATTCTTTTTACACCAGCTTTTTTCCCCTTTTCATCTCTTCTGAAAATTTTTGACAGAATTCTGCAACCTGAAAGTCACAATCATTGCAATTATTTAATGCCCTAGCTGTTTTTTGTTTTTTTTAAGAAGTCATTGTCTCTTCTGGTTTGTTTCGTTTTTTTTTTTTCCTTTTAAATTTTTCAATGTTGTGTGATAAGACATTGTTTAGCTCTCTCTCTCTCTCTCTCTCTCTCTCTCTCTCTCTCTCTCTCTCCTCTCTCTCTCCTCTCTCTCCTCTCTCTCTCTCTCTCTCTCTCTCTCTCTCTCTCTCTTCTCTTTGACTCTCTGTCTCTCTCTCATTTTTATTACCTTATTATATAAAGTGACCTTATTTATTGTATGTTGTTTGGTACTGGGTGTAGTTTTATTGTTTAGTATCTTTTTATCTTGATGTTATCCCTGAAAAGGGCGGGGACTGGATGTAAAAAAAGCACACGAGTGCTTATAAATCAATTATCCTCTGGACAATAAACGACTTTGCCTTGCCTTGCCTTGCCTTGCCTTGCCTTGCCTTGCCTTGCCTTGCCTTGCCTTGCCTTGCCTTGCCTTGCCTTCTCTCTCTCTCTCTCTCTCCTCTCTCTCTCTCTCTCTCTCTCTCTCTCTCTCTCTCTCTCTCTCTCTCTCTCTCTCTCTCTCTCTCTCTCCTCCTCCTCTCTCTCTCTCTCTTTCTCTCTCTCGTTTGTTTCAACCTTGACTACTAAGTACCTACATTCTTGTAATTTTTATTTTGTTTTTGGTGTTCTATCACTTTTTTTTCTGCTGTCACTCCAGGATGTAACTAATAATGAAGAAATTGTTAATTATGGAGTTGATTTTTGTTAGTTTTTTTTTCTGAATTTGAAATATCACACAAAAAAAGTAATGAGGGTGACGATTTTTTTGTTGCTTTTGCTTTGCTGTTACTATTTTACTTTTCTGTTTTATGTTAGAGAGCGGATTGATCTTTATACGATAAAAACGCAGATTCCTTGTGTGTACTGTCTCGTTTACATTTTCTCTATCGTTTATTTTCGTTGCTTCCTGACATACATTTCGTGGGGGTTTATTTGGTCTGCTTTATTTTTGTTCTTTTTCCCGTCTTATGTCTGAGGTTTGGGTCATTCTGTCCCCTACTTTGTCTTTATTCTTTTGTTTACGTCTTTTATCTCTTCCTTTTATTTGTTCCCTGCTTTCTAGTCTTCTCATGTTGCAGTCTTTTCCTGTCTGTTGCTTTGACTTTTTCTCAGTTTTTCTCATCTTCTATCTTTGTGTTGTTGACTTTCTTTCTGTTTTTTTTGTTCCCTTTCCTTCCTTACCCCCATTTTCTGATTTTTTTTCTTTCTTTGTTATTTTTTCTTTCTTTCTTTCTTTCTTTCTTTCTTTCTTTCTTTCTTTCTTTCTTTCTTTCTTTCTTTGTTTTTCTCTTTGTTTCGATTTTCTTTTTAGCTGTCCTCTATCTATCTGTCTGCCTTTATTTTTTTCCCCTCCTTTCTACCCTGTTTTTTTTTCTTTCTTTCTTTCTTTCTTTCTTTCTTTCTTTCTTTCTTTCTTTCTTTCTTTCTTTCTGTCTGTCTGTCTGTCTGTCTGTCTGTCTGTCTGTCTTTCTTTCTTTCTTTTATTTAATTTTTTCTTTCTTTTTTTCTTTCTTTCATTTCTTTTTTTCTGTCGGTTTTTTTCCATAGTTTTGGACGATTCTCATATCTT
>CM060333.1:40727657-40755157 GCA_030674155.1 Stramonita haemastoma | reverse complement strand
AGGAATACGTTGAAAATTTAAAAAAGCTAAAAAGATAAATTTTGGATTTATTATTATCTTAGTTATCTATTTTATTTCTTTTATTTATTCTTTTATATCGGGGATAATGGAATAAGCTCTCATGTGCTTTTTTACATCCAGTCCCCGTGTGTATGCAATTTTGTAATAGTGTCATCTGTTCCCACCGACACACGATGGCCTACTCTTACGAAAAGCGGAACAGGATTTAACGTGTGCGCGAGATGTTCTGCGTGCGCTCGCACACGGGGCTTCGGTTTACAGTCTCATCCGAAGGACTTTTGCGGGGAGTGGAGTCAGCAATGATGAGGAAAAATCCCCTCGACCGGGAATCGAACTCGGGTCGTCAAATTTCCAGCGCACTGTTCTGACCACTAGGCTATCCCGTGTGTGCAGACCTGGTGAAGGTGCAGAACGTGATTCGAGGCTACTTCGGGAGGAGGATGGAGATCACCCTCAGACAGGCTGATGGGCGGAACCTCCGGGATGTGCTGAAGGAGTGCAAGTACAAGAAGTGGAGGAACATGCTGGTGGACCTCAATGTCGACCTCACTGGACTCTTCCTCAAAATGGTACACCGCTGAGGGGTTTGTGTTTGTGAGCGTGTTGGGGGGGTGGGGGTGGGGGCGGGAAGTGGGAGGGGGTGTACGTGTATGTGTGTGTTGGGAGAGAGGGGTGTGTGTGTGTGTGTGGGGGGGGGGGCGTTCGTGTGTGTGTGTATGTATGTGTGTGTGTGCGCGTGCGTTTGTGTGTGCGTTTGTGTGTGCGTGTGAGTGTGTTTCAGAGAGAGAGACAGACAGACAGACAGACAGACAGACAGACAGACAGACAGACAGACAGACAGACAGACAGACAGACAGAGAGTCTCTTTATCCTTTATCCTTCTTTCTCACTTTTTTGTTTTAGCTATTTGTAATTCTCTCTGCCTTTCCTGTTTCAGTTGGCATAGCTATGTCTTTTTGAGAGTTTCTTTCCGCTTTTTTTCTATGCTAATGAGCATCTCTGTATGTCACCGTGTCGTCATGTATTTTCATCCATCTGTCTTGCTTCTGTTTGACCACCTCAGTTTCTGTGGTTCTTTCTTGTTTTGAGAGCAACAGATTAAAAAAAAGAAAGATGGATGGATGAAATACTTTTTTAAAGATTGAAAATAATAAGACTTTCTTGAAAAGCACATGGTAAAGACATTGTTTGCTAGGAGAGAAAGTGCAAGTTTCGCTAAGGTGATCTGTAGTACACTTGTTACTTCAGGTTTTAAGTCGTTTACGCTTACATTGCTAACCCCTTACTGCACCTTGATATTGTACAAACTAATCCTGCTTCCTGGATCTGTCGGTCCCATGTCTCATGTAATAGTATTAATAGGCTGCTGTTAGCCTCTCCCCAGCTTAGACCTCTGAGAGTCTCTCTCTCTCTCTCTCTCTCTCTCTCTCTCTCTCTCTCTCTCTCTCTCTCTCTCTCTCTCTCTCTCTCTCTCTCTCTCGCTCGCTCTCTCTCTCTGTCTCTCTCTATCTCTCTGTCTCTGTCTCTGTCTCTCTCTCTCTCTCTCTCTCTCTCTGTCTCTCTGTCTCTGTCTCTGTCTCTGTCTCTGTCTCTCTCTCTCTCTCTCTCTCTCTCTCTCTCTCTCTCTCTCTCTCTCTCTCTCTCTCTCTCTCCCAAAAAACTAAGCACTCTGTCTCACTCACGCCTGGGCGTTACTGCCAGAGCGTACTTACACGCTGGGTGAGAAGTGTGCATGTGTGGCTGTTAACAAGTACCCCTGCCCTGAATAGACCTACTACCGCCAACTTAAGGGCAATATTTCTGTCCTTGACTGGAGAATAAATTTCCCTATGGTGATTAAGAGTTTGTACTGGAAAGAGACAAGTATACACAAAAACATTTTAAAGCCTTACAATGTATCCCCCAGACCCTATCCTCAGTTTCTTTGCAAGAGCTCCGAGTTATCCCAAGGCCGATATTTGTTGTTGTTGTTAGTGTTGTTGTGCGTTCCCCAGCTTACACTCTGACGGGCACCCTCAATGTGCACTCTGACTCACTCATCCCACTTTGGGAATCATTGTGATCTTAAAATTGCACACTGAATGAGAAGTTTGCGTGTATTACTGTTTTCAAGTACCTCGCCATAATCATAGGCAGCCATACTCCGACTTCAGAGGAGTTTGAGATTTTAAAGTACACATGTGACTGTTGTTGCCTACCATTAAAAGGTAGCCGCATTCTTGACTGCGAGGAATAGAAAACGTTTTAAGATAAGTCGTTGCACTCTGCTTATATTCATCTTTATGTTCACCTGACCGGTAGTCTTGTAGACTGTAGAGGATCCACGGAATATTTTGCAACCAGCTTCCTCCACAGCTTACAGAATAATGACAAAACTTATAACCTGGGAGAGATCTGAGAGGTGTACAGTTTTCTTGTCTTCTTCTCCTGTTTGTGTTGCTTGCTCAGCTTCAAAGTGCACATAGGTCCATGGATACAAAAACGTACCTGATGTGTGTCATCATTCAGTACTTTGGAACATGCCCTATGGGACTGTGCAAGATGGTAAAGGCATTTGTAGTGTAGACCTCCCTGACAGTCTGTGTGTGTGTGTGTGTGTGTGTGTGTGTGTGTGTGTGTGTGTGTGTGTGTTCGTGTGTGTTCGTGTGTGTTCGTGTGTGTGTGTGTGTTTGTGTGTGTGTGTGTTCATGTGTGTGTGTGTGTGTGTGTGTGTGTGTGTGTGTGTGTGTGTGTGTGTGTGTTGTGTGTGTTCGTGTGTGTTCGTGTGTGTTCGTGTGTGTTCGTGTGTGTGTGTGTGTTTGTGTGTGTGTGTGTTCATGTGTGTGTGTGTGTGTGTGTGTGTGTGTGTGTGTGTGTGTGTGTTCGTGTGTGTGTGTTCATGTGTGTGTGTGTGTGTGTGGTGTGTGTGTGTGTGTGTGTGTGTGTGTGTGTGTGTGTGTGTTGATTGTCTGTTCCGCTTGAATTCATATGTAGCTACATTCTTTGTTGCTGCTGTTATTTTGTTGTTGTTCTTTTTGTCAAGCCGTGTCGGTATTTTGTTCTAGCGTTGATGTTTATGAAGATGGGGACAAGTAAACTTTTTCTCTGTCTTGCGTTGGTTGTGTGAGTGTGTGTTTGAGTGTGTGTTCGTGTGTGTGTGTGTGTGTGTGTGTGTGTGTGTGTGTGTGTGTGCGTGCGTGCGTGCGTGCGTGCGTGCGTGCGTGCGTGCGTGCGTGCGTGCGTGCGTGCGTGCGTGTGTGTGTTCGTGTGTGTGTGTGTGTGTTCTCTCTCTCACTATATATATATATATATATATATATATATATATATATATATATATATATATATATATATATATATATATATATATATATACCATATATATATTAACCTATATATATGGTTAATGTGTGCGTGTGTCTCATGTTGTTTGTCTGTCTCTGTCTGTCTACCTGTTTGACTGTCTGTATGCCTACTATATGTCTCTCTGCGTGTTAAGATGGGAAAGTGCTCAAAAGCAGTAAAAACAGATGTTTGATAAATGCATGCATTGATGCAGATCTTTACACTGTTTCTGTGGTTTGGTTTAGATTTGTTGTTTATCTTGTCTGTATGTTCTGAATTTTCTATTCCATTTTTCATTTGTTTAAAGGCCTAGAGGTAAAAAGTGAGACCAAGATTCACTGTTTTGTTTGACATTTGCATGGTATGCTGTTTGGATGGTTTTGTTAGTGTTACGATTTTTTTGTAATTCCTTAGTTTGTTTGTCCGTTGATTTGCTTTTTTTGTTCTATTTGCTCTTGGATTTGTTTTTCTTGTGGGGGTGGGGGTGGGGATGGGGGGTCCTCTTTCTTTCTTTGATTTCTCTTAAGAAGTACTATCAAGGACAGACTGTTGAGTGGCCTTGGATTATTCTTGCTGTAAAGACATAATTACATGATATCAGATTTATTTCAGTAGTAAGTTTTTCTCCTTCCGCTTCCATTTCTTACCTGTCCCTGCCTTCAACATCCACCTGCCAAAGTGCATAACGTTTGTAGGTGTGTGTGCGTGCGCGCGCGTGCTGCGAGCGTGCGTGCGTGTGTGCGTGTGTGTGTGTGTGTGTGTGTGTGTGTGTGTGTGTGTGTGTGTGTGTGTGTGTGTGTGTGTGTGTGTGTGTGTGTGTGTGTGTGTGTACATTCGAATTTGTCAAAACTGTAAATAGTTGCTGATTGTGCGTCGTGTAGGTTGAATGCAGGCGCTTTGATTTGTTTTTGCAAGATATAGCGCTATACAAATTCCATATATTATTATTATTATTATTATTATTATTATTATTATTATTATTATTATTATTATTATTATTATTATTATTATTATTATTATTATAATAGTAGTATAGATATATTCTATAATCTGGATGGACAGACTCGCATCTGATCCACAAGTCAAAATTTAATGGGGAAAAGACCAGGTGCTTTTGCTGGAATTAGATTTAATGACAGTAAGCCCCCAAGATTAGTGTCTTAACATCTAAGAGTGTATGGTGTGTGTGGGGGGGAGGGGGTTGGGAGAGAGAGAGAGAGAGAGAGAGAGAGAGAGAGAGAGAGAGAGAGGAGAGAGAGAGAGGAGAGAGAGAGAGAGAGGAGAGAGAGAGAGAAATGTCTTTATACGTAAGTGTACTACAACATCGGGAACACGTAAATACACGCCAAAAATGCTGTGTCGGTACTGCTTTTAAGTGACTTAAAGTATATTTTAAAAAACCGGCTCTGTAACTAATGATGGCATGATTTGAATGACATGCATAGGACCGATGTCAGTTTGTGTTTAAGTCTTCTTTATGCCATTGTACTGTGGTCGCCTAATACAACTGCCAACATAGATCGTCTTCGTAGCTCTTTATCTCCCTAGTTAACGATTTGAGGTGGGAAGCGATGTCACTTCTCATCCAGCTTTTGTTTTAAAGCTTGTTTGTTTATAGTCTTTTGTTATTTTTTAAAACATTTTCCCCAAGGTTTCTTTTTATCTTCTTGTCTTTTTGACGTTTTAGGTTCTCTCGTCCATTCTTTAGTTCGTCTATTATCTATTTTCTTTCTTCTCACTTCCTTTTTTCTAATCTTTTATGTCTTGATGGGTTTGGCTTCTTTTGCTTTTTCTTTTTTTTCGTCCTGCTTTTTGACATATTTTTCATTTTCTTTCTAGCTCTCTTTTTTCGTTCGTTTTTTTTTTTCTGTGTCTATTTATCTGCCATTAGTACATTTGTCATTCCTTCTTTCTTTCGTTCGTTCCTTTTTTGCTTTTTTATTTTTTCTTTCTTTCTTTCTTTCTTTCTTTCTTTCTTTCTTTCTTTCTTTCTTTCTTTCTTTCTTTCTTTCTTTCTTTCTTTCTTTCTTTCTTCTTTCTTTCCGTCTTTCCGTCTTTCTTTCTTTCTTTCCGTCTTTCTTTCTTTCCTTCTTTCTTTTTTAGATTTTCTTTCAATCTGTCTTTCTTTTATTCCTTTCACCAAACTTAGCCTATAGACAAAAAGAAAAGAAAGCAACATAAACACGAGTTTCTAGTTTAAACTGTTGAGAATGGCAAAAGAAAGCAAAACCAACCACATCCCCCAAAAAAAATTACAAAAACAAAAGCAAAACAAAAAGAAACAGCAAAAAACAAAACAATCTGTTTTGGCAGCTGCATCAAGTGCATTACACCCCATGGATGTTACAAGGACCTACAATGCAAATTGACACTTTTGCAAAACAGAAAATGTTGAAGAGCTTTCACACTTACTTCGCGTTCTCCTTCAAATGAAGGATTTGAACAGAAGTGGATTCATCTAGGCTAAGTGTAATATATATATATATATATATATATTATATATATATATATATATATATATATATATATATATATATATATATATATATATATATATATATATATATATATATATATATATATTATGGGTCATGACAAGCTGTCCTCTTTGAAAACTCGTTCATTCTTTAAACCAGAAGATTCTACGAGGGGTAGGAGGGGTGGGAGGGGTGGGAGGTAGGGTGTTACAAATCTTTTGTGTTTGTTTGATATTGCTTTCGTTTTCACTCATATATATATATATATATATATATATATATATATATATATATATATATATATATATATATATATATATATATATATATTTATATATCACTCACTCACTCACTCAGTCCCATGTCCCAAAGGACGTAGGGGGGACATGAGAGAAGACGCAACAGCGATCTTTTTCCATGCTTCACGATCCTGTGTGGTTAGTAGGAGATGTTGCAGGGGTTGGGCGGTCCAGTCTTTGATGTTGTCAACCCATGATTTCTTTTGGCGGCCTCTTCTTCTCTTGCCCTCGACTGTTCCTTGCAGGATGGTTTTTGCTAGGGTGTTGTGTCTTGTGGTGTGACCAAACCACATCAGCTTTCTCCTCTTTATGGTGGAGAGCAAAGGCTCTTGGGGGCCCACACGCTTTTTGATTTCTTCTTTCACATAGTTATTGGTCTTGTGTTCTTTGTATGATATTCTGAGGAGTCTTCTGTGGCACTTGTTCTCGAATGCTTGGATTCTCCTCTCTAACTCTGCTGTCAGAGTCCATGATTCACAGCCATATAGGAGGATAGATATCACGAGGGATTTGTAAAGGTGGTATTTGGTGCAGAAGCTGATGTTGTTGCTTCTGATAATCCTCTGGAGTCTGACTAGAGCAGATGTTGCTGTTGCAATGCGAGCTTTCACTTCATTGTTTGATGTGCCATCTTTTGTTAGGATGGAGCCTAAGTATTTGAATTGGCTCACCTCTTCTAGTATTTCTCCATTCATCTTTATTTCCGTGATGTCATTACTCGCGCTGTTGACCATGATCTTTGATTTCTCTGTACTGACCTCCATGCCGTATGCGCTCGCTCGATCTGTTAAATTGTCTGTGAGGATTTGCAGTTCTTGTTTGCTGCTGCCCATGAGGTCAATGTCATCTGCAAATCTGAGGTTGCAAAGGGGTCTTCCACCAATGGAGATGGAAGTGTGGTGGTTTTGCAGTGTCTCTGTCATGATGTTTTCGAGGAAGAGGTTGAAAAGTACAGGTGAGAGAAGGCAGCCCTGGCGAACCCCAACCGTGGTCTTGAAGAACTCGCCCACGTGATTGTTTATGAAGACTGCACTTCTTGCGTTCTCGTACAGAGCCTTGATTACTTCAATTAGGCAGCTGTCAATGTTGAAGTGCCTGAGTACTTGCCAGAGGCCGTCATGCCATACCCTGTCAAAGGCCTTTTTGAAATCTATGAAGTTATGGTACAAGTCTTTTTGGTGTTGGAGATGCTTCTCTATCAGAATTCTCAGATTGAAAATTTGTTCACACGCATATATATATATGCGTATATATATATACATATATATACATATATATATATATATACATATATATATACATATATATATGTATATATATATATATATATATTTACTGCAGGATACATGCCTGCTTTAACACTCAAAGGCATTCACGTTTACACATCGCCATGTGCTAGTGCACAGGTCTTATGAGGCCAGATGTTTATGGCTCATTTTCTCTCTAAAATAGACTCTTGGTTACAATGGTATATAATACTTACGTAGACAAACTCTCTTTCAATAAATAGAGAAAGATTGAGAGAGAGAAAAAATATATACATATACATATATGTATATATATATAATATGTATGTATATATATGTATATATATATATTATTTTACATTCTATATATTTTGTCCTCTTATCTGGATGAACAGACTAATATCTGGTCCACAAGTTAATGTAAAAACTGCTTTCGTTGGAATTAGATTCACAGACACTACTCTCTAATGATTAGTATCTAAACGTCTACGAATGTATGCTGAGTGTGAGTTTGTGTGTGGTGTGTGTGTGTGTGTGTGTGTGTGTGTGTGTGTGTGTGTGTGTGTGTGTGTGTGTGTGTGTGTGTGTGGGGTGTGTGGTGTGTGTGTGTGTGTGTGTTCGTGCGTGCGTGTGCGCGTGCGTGCGTGCATGTGTGCATGCGTGTGTACGTGCGTGCGTGCGTGTTTGTGTGATATTCATATAATATTTCAAACACTAGTCATAGATCGGTGTGTTGACATCCCGTAATTCGAATGTGTTTTTTATGATAAGTTTAAAAGCCCGCGCTTTCTTTCGTTTATAAATGTGTGATTAGGTTCATAAATGCCCTAGAAAACATACGATACATAACAGACAAAATAGCCAAGTGGTCAATGCCATTTGACTTTAATCCCATTTTCCATGAAGTCGTGAGTTTGAATCTCGGCGGCGTCTGATGAATTAATTTTAGGGAATTTTTTTATCTCCCGGGTCAATTTATTGTGCAGACTTGCCAGTGCCTTAATTCCTGTCGTATGTGTACGTTTGTGAAAGATCAAATCATACACATTTAAGATCCCGTAATTCATGTCAACGTTTGGTGGGTTTTTGAAACACGAATATAACAAGCATAGTCTTTCGGATGAGACGATAAACCGAGATCCGGTGTGCTACACATCACTATTTAGCGCTCCTAAAAGAACCCACGGCAACAAAGGGGTTGACCCTGGCAAAATTCTGTAGAAAAAGCCACTCTGATAGGGAAACAAATACAGTTGCATGCAGGAAAAGGGGGAAAAAAAGGATAGACGCTGCACATGTGGTGACGCGCTCTCCCCGGGGAGAATAGCCCGAATTTCACGCAGAGAAATCTGCTGTGACATAAAGTGATACAAAATACAAACTACAAAATACATGATCAAAGTCGGAATGCGGCTACCTAAACATAGGAGGTCTAGTCAAGAAACGAACTAAAAATAAAGAAGAGATAAGAAACACACCTTAAGGTCTATGCCAGGGTTGATGAATGCCAGCTGAGTTTAGAAACTACGCCAATGTGAAATATCTTGAAGGCTGTACATTGGAAAGTTGTCTCTTTGTTTAAAATAGTCTCTTCACATAATTGGACTGTGTTCTCCTTGATGTAGCTGCCAAGACACATTGTCTTCTTAGAGCTTCTTTCGCCTGTTTTTAACGACTGGAGGTGAGGAAACAAGCCAGCACTGATTATCAATGGTTCTTCTGGCAGTTTATTTGTTTGGGTATTTTTTGTTTCTTTTGAAAGAAACTACGTATGACAGTTTTTTTGATGGCTTGAATTTTGACTATGGTAGATTCCTTGGTCTTAGGGTGACTGATTTTTTTTTCTGTGACATGTAGTTATATGATGGTAAAAGCTAATCCTAAGCAAAAACGGGGAAGCTGGTGTACTGGCGAAGGCAGGAAGTTGGACCCCTCAAGAGGAGCAAGAAGTGATGCATGAAGAAGCAAAGACAATATTGTGAAGGAAAAGCAAAAGGAGAAGATGGCTTCAGCAGCACGCTAATTTCAATGGTAAGGATGACTACTACCTCCTCCCCAGAGAAAACCAAGTAACAGTTATTGTGATGCTGAGGACTGGACACTGCAGACTTAGACATCATTTGTTCATCAAGTTCCACAATGGTGACTCTGAGGCGTGCCCCTGTAGCACTTCTCCCATGACAGTGGAATACTTCCTCCAGACCTGTCCAACACACCAAAACTTGTGTGCCGCTATCTGGCCTACTGACCTGCCGATGAGGGACAAACTCTTTCGACCCCTGGAGGGCCTTCAGCACACAGCAGCATTTTTCAGGGCCCCTATTTTTGCTGTCTGAGCGTTCGACAAACAAGAACCCCATCTATTAAATTTGTAAAGTGGTGTAATATTTTTATTCTTTTTTTTCTACATAAGATAAGCAAACCATATCTAACATTAAAGAGTATAAAAAAAACATGGGTTTAGACAAAATTTGACCCAGGGATAGCTAACATTCTGAAATCAATGTATAAGCATTTGGCAAAGCATGTGTACGTGAATATGTGCGTGTGTGGAAGTGTAGAGGTGTGTACCTAAAAGAGCACCGCTAAAACGAAACAGACCGAGAGTTCAGTCAGGATGTTGCCCTCATTCTCTATGTCTTTCTTTCTCTCTTGTTTCCCTTTCTTTTTCGTTTTTTTCTCTCTCTCAATCTTTCTCTATTTATTGAAAGAGAGTTTGTCTACGTAAGTATTATATACCATTGTAACCAAGAGTCTATTTTAGAGAGAAAATGAGCCATAAACATCTGGCCTCATAAGACCTGTGCACTAGCACATGGCGATGTGTAAACGTGAATGCCTTTGAGTGTTAAAGCAGGCATGTATCCTGCAGTAAATGTGAGCACATGAAAGAGAGGTACCTAAAGGGGGAGAGGCGTAGGGTTCTTTAATGAAGCTCTTTATTTTCAGTAGATGAGGGGCCAGTTATGTAAACGTGAACTATCTTGTAGAGGTGCGTTCGAGGGATGTCTGTTTGATGTCTTGCTTACATTCTTGGACTCTTTCTTCTCCTTTTTCATTGATGATACAAGTATTTCGCTTGAAGTTTGTGAATGTTTTTTTGTAACTAATTTAGATTACGCCATTTGCCATGACGCAGTGGTTAACGCCTTGGATTTTGGACTTGAAGGTCGCGGGTCCGAATCCCATAAAAATTATTGGGAGTTTTTCTAATCCGGCCGGCTTCTACCTAGTGAGTGTGCTGCGGGATCAGTGGGAAGACTGGGACCACACAGTCAAACTTCATCCACTATATAGATACGAATTTGAGAGAATTGCTCAAACTTCCTGACCAACACTGCAGGTGTCTGTATCTTTCGGGCCCAGTTGACGCCAGGATATAATTATTATGATAGCGTAGAGTACTACCCTGTCAAGTAGTCTCCTGCCGGGAACGAACTCCTATTGCTCTGAATACTAAGTAGAGTGGAATTCTTGAACCATGGGTCACTTGAAAGACAGACAGCTTGTGTACACTTTATTTGCTGCGTAAGCCAAATCTTCAGCACCGTTTAGGGAACAGAAATTTGAGTAGCAGGACTTTCGGAATCCACTTTTTCCTCTCCATGTTCGTTTATCTGGATTGAATGACGTGTTGTATATGCCCCTGGCATCGATCGTGAGACAAAACAGTTACAAAGCTTTTTTCTTTGTCATTAGACAAGCATGAGAGGGGTATAAAGGGAAACGTCTTGAAGGCCAATGTTGGAAAGACATCACTGTCTTTTTCATGTAGGAATCTATTGAACTTGAAGTCCTTAACCTTCTTTACAACCAGATTAGATTGAGTAGAAGGTGCGTACTATACTGTCTTTTTATTTCATTCAAAAGGTTCCCTCTTCTTTTCTGCTTCCTCGTCTTTCTTTCCTTTTTTCCCTTGATCTCTTGTTTATTTTTATCTATTTTTTTCTCTCTTACTTATATTTTCCAAGAACTAATCTTCAATATATCCCTTTCTTTTTTCGTGCTTTTGTTTTTGCAGTTCTTTCCATCTTTCATCTCTTTGCTTTTGTTGTGTTTGTTTTATCTTGTTTTTCTCGTAACTATTGATTCTTTGTTCTTCATATGCATCTGCTTTGCTTTCTATCTCTGAATCCATTCCTGCAAAATTCGATTCATGGATGCCTAGCCTTATAACACCAATGAGGTGTAATGTAGGAACATGTGTGTACGTTATAAATGCCAGTGTGTGTTAAAGTGTGCATCTGTCTAAGCGTAGGCGAGCAAGCATAAAAAAGCATCCCCTACACAAAGTTCGGAAAGAAGGCTGTTTCTTACAACAAATGGGAGAGAACTATGTAAATGCGAAATTTCTGAAAAGCCTTCCGTTAGAAAAACGTTGATGTTATTGTGTTCTTCACATTTTTGTACTGCGTAGCATTCGTATAACTGACAGAGCAATCTGGTTGTTTTCCTGTTTACTTTTTTTTGTTTACATTCTTACGAGGAATTTATATAAAGTTTGTCTATAAAACTGAGTTGTTCTGAAAGTTTTGTAGTTGCTTCTTTTCTTTTATTGGTTTCTTTTGTTCTTTTATCGCTGCTTTTATATCTCATTCATTTACCTTTATTGTAGTGCTTTCATTCATTTCTGTTTGACTGATCTTTTTTCTTATGCCTTTTCTTTTCTATATCCTATTAATTTTGTCGGGGGGGGGGGGGGGGGGGGGTGGTTGGTGGGTGGGATAACAATCATAATTTGATAGAGCGTTGCGCTCACGATTTGACAGCCTGGCATCAGCTTTTCAAACTACCACCGAGACATAGTCTTACAGAAATCAATGCGTTAAAATGTAGGCACATGTGTGTACATAGTAAGTGCCTCTGTGTGTTAAAGCGTGCATGCATCTAAGCGTAAACGAGCAAGCAAGGAAGATGCGCGAATCGTGTTCCAGTAGTCTCAGTTATTGGAGGAGCACAGAGTCCAAGAATGTAAATGAGGAAGTCAACACATAGCAACATCCTTCCTAAAAAACACACACGGACCTTTTCTAAGACTTCTAACACAATGTAAACATCCGAGAATCCTCGCATACGTGGAAGGATACACGCGTCTAAACTTGCACGCGTGCACTCTACACGTATATACACAAAAAGAGCTTTTACAACACAACAAACAAAAAGTTTGGTAACAAAAAGAGTTCTTCATCAGAAGCAAAAGCGTGTGTGTGTGTGTGAGTGTGTGTGTGTGTGTGTGTGTGTGTGTGTGTGTGTGTGTGTGTTGTGTGTGTGTGTGTGTGTGTGTGTATGTGTGTGTGTGTACGTGTGTGTGTGTGTGCGTGCGTACGTGCGTGGTAAGCCTGTGTAAACGTAAATTGTTTTGGAGGAGACACTGCATTGGAGAGACAAGGTGTTTTTTGTTATGTTGAAGTCTTGTCCTACATTGTTGGACTGCTTTTCCCTCCTCATATAACTGACAAAGCGAATTGTTTGACTGTCTCTTCTCTGACATTTTCTGTTTTAAGGAGTTTGGGTAGATTTTGTAGAGTTCATGTCTTGGAAGATGTTGTGTGAAGTTCTGTTCAGAGTGTGGCACTTTTTCCGGGTTTCGATGTCAAAGATGTTGCTAATATTTGCTTGGATTCTTTTTCCACCCTTGTCACTTCTGTGTTTTTAACAGTTTTGAGGAGAATAGCGTTAGTGAGAGTTTTTTGTTCTGTTTGTGCTCTTGTTTGTTTTTTTCTGTTTTTTCTTTTCTTTCTTTCTTTTTTCTTTCTTTCTTTTTCCGTTCTTTCTTTCTTACTTACTTTCTTTTTTTAACAGTGCGATGGTAGGAATGACGTCGTTAACGGTTTCTGTTTTAGTTTCCCCCGTCTCTCTGTCTCTGTCTCTGTTTTTGTCTGTCTGTCTGTCTGTCTCTTTCTCCATCTATCTGTCTTTCTTTCTTTTCTTTTTCTTTCTTTCTTTTCTTTCTTTCTTTCTTTCTTTCTTTCTTTCTTTCTTTCTTTTTTTTTTCTTTCTTTCTTTCTTTCTTTCTTGTGGAAATGTAAAAGTTACTGATGAAAGACGTTGCATGCAGTTTGACGGTTTTGTGTCGGCTTCCATCACTGGACTGTGTTACCCCCTGTTACAACTGCCAATGCAGATTGCTGAAATTGTGTCCTTTGGCCTTTTCAGGTGGGAAGTGATGTCAGTGCCAATATCAACTGTTTGTGTGGAAGCTGTTTTCTCTTTTGGTTTGATTTTTGGTTTTTTTTTCTTTCTGTTTTTTTCTTTCGTCATTTCTTGGTTTTCTTCTGTCTTTCTTTCTTTCTTTTAGTACCATTTTGTGTCACGATTCAATTGCAGCTGCTAAATGCCCATAACTTAACTAATAAGATTTATGTTTATTAGCCACATCAAGAGATTGGTACCTGGGCAACACTTAATCTAGATTTGTTGTTGTTGTTGTTGTCGTGCATTCCCTAGCTTATCACTCTGATCTGAGGGGCATCAGGAATGTGCATTCTGACTCACTCATCCCACCTGGGAATCACTGTGAGATTAAAGTTGCACACTAAATGAAAAGTTCGTGTATGTGACTGTTTTCAAGTACCTCGCCATATAGGCAGCCATACTCCGACTTCGGAGGAAATCTAGTTAAGAGAAGAAGGTATATGAAAACTGATACAGTTTAGTTAAGCTTTAATCAAGACTATTCAGATTCATAAAAACGTGTGTTTACAAGCTAGAAATAAGTGTACTGACTCACCTAGTGATCAACAGAACTAGAAACAGGTAAAAAGAAATGTTGTGTTAGGTAAGGTTTGAATAAAACAACGGTGGCAAACCTAAAAAGCCATAAGGACAAACATCAAGGACACTGTATGTACGGTGGAAACGGTTGCATCCAACGCGTTGTGGTGTGTGTGTGTGTGTGTGTGTGTGTGTGTGTGTGTGTGTGTGTGTGTGTGTGTGTGTGTGTGTGTGTGTTGTGTGGTGGTGTGTGTGTGTGTGTGTATTGTATCTGTGTGTGTGTGTGTGTGTGTTGTGTGTGTGTGTGTGTGTGTGTGTGTGTTGTGTGTGTTGTGTGTGTGTGTGTGTACACACATAAAAGAGCAGCGCTAAAACGAAACAGACGGAAAGGGCGGTAAGGAAGGCTCTCCTTATCAGAAGCTGGAGGCAGAAGAATGTCCACGTGAGATGCTTTGAAAGCCGTGCGTTGAAGGGCTGTCGGTTTGCTGGAGTCTTGTTTACATTCTGGGCCCGTTCCCCCCTCCTATCACTGACAAAGTAAATCGTCTGCTTGCCCTCTTCGGCGTTTTCTTTGTAATGAATTTAGATCAAGTTGTCAGTAATGACTTTCTGCTTGGCTTACAAGTTTCGTCGTGTTTCATTGTTTATTTTGAAGTGTGGTTTTTTCTCTCTTTTTTTTTCTCCACGCAGTGTGTTTGTTTTTTTCTTTCTTTTCTGTTTGACATTTTCAGTTGGTTTTTTCTGTCTCCTTTTTTTTGTTGCTTTCTTGTATGGTTTTGTTGTGGCTTTGTTCACTACTCTTACTGTCTTATTTATTTGCTTCTTTGTGCAGTTGTTGCCTTGTTCGTTCGTTTCTTTTTTGATCCTGCTTTTTGTTTCCTTTTTATGTGTCTTGATTTTATTTTCTTCTGAATTGTATCACCATGTTATGTACCCCTCCTTTATTCAACACTTTTATTTTTCTCTTATTTCTCTCCTTCAGTTGCAGGGTGTTTTTTTTCCCACACGGATCTTGTCCAGTTGTTTTGTCTTTTATTGTTTCTTCATCTACACAAACAAAAATGTTGTGTGGTAGTATGCGCAATTAAGTTCACATTATTCTTTGTGACAGAATGCCATAACGTAATACAACACATTCAAATCACATCATGTTGCAGTGTAAGTGAGCATTTGCCATAAGGAATCTGGTTTCATGATAAATGTGTGTGTGTGTGTGTGTGTGTGTGTGTGTGTGTGTGTGTGTGTGTGGTGTATGTGTGTGTGTGTGCATGTGTGTTGTTGCAGGCTCTTCAAGAAGGCATGATAGACCCGTACCATAACTACATCCTCACCAACCTGGTAAGTCATCCCAATGTAAAATAGCCTCCTTTCTTGTCAAGTAAAAGTATAGTTAAAGGTGTCCCATAATCTTAGTGGTCGTAGGGGAGCGAGGCGTCAGAGACTTCCGCTTCTCTGAGTGCCAGCATGTTGAGGGCGGAGCCTATCTCCTCTCCATCGCTCCCTGACCCTAAAGATGGAAGATACCCGTTTACAGCTGGATGGACTGGGGGACTATACTGAAGCCAAGGCGGGCAAATAATCCTCCATCCAATTGGTAACCACGCTCAATGCTCAGCTCGGTGAAAGCGAGTGTTTGTGTCTTGTCAAGTACTATTGCTTAGCTTGCTATTCCTTTTGTTTAGACTCGGTCATTGGTGTGTGTGTGTGTGTGTGTGTGTGTGTGTGTGTGTGTGTGTGTGTGTGTGTGTGTGTGTGTGTGTGTGTGTGTGTGTGTGTGTGGCGCGCGCGCCGTTTGTTTTGTCTCGTATTTGTAGTAGTTATTATATCACTCTGGTATCACGATGGTGATGATGTGTTGTGAATTACTTGCGGATAATAATATGTGCATTTTTTTTTGCCTGTGGATGAATCTGTGTGCACCTGTAATTGCGTACAGTTTGTAGTGTTATGTGATACACATGCATTTAAGACGTCAACAACTTTGCCAAAGACCGGTATACATATGTTTTTTTAAATTCTCCTGCTAAAACTGAGTTAAACCAATGTTTTTTAAATTTATTTATTTATCTATTCTTTTATATCGAGGATAATGGAATAAGCACTCATGTACTTTTGTTTTCATGCAGTCCCCGTGTGTATCCAGTTTCGTAAATATTGTCATCTGTTCCCACCGGCACACGATGGCCTACTCTTACGAAAAGCGGGACAGGATTTAACGTGTGCGCAAGATGTTCTGCATGCGTTCGCACACGGGGCCTCTCGGTTTGCAGTCTCATCCGAAAGTCTTTTGGGGAGAGTGGAGTCAACACTGATGTTAACTCCATGGGAAAAATCCCCTCGAACGGGAGTCGAACTCGTGTCGTCAAATTGCGAAGCGCAGCGTTCTGACCCTTATGCTCTCCCGTTCCCCGTTGAGATTATGGGTGTGCAATTGTTTGCTCACCGTTAAGGCAGCTGCAGTCCTACTTCTAGACATAACACCAGTGTGCATGTGGTTCTTTGTTGATATTATTCTTAACGGTTTCTTGGGGAGTCCTGGAGCATCACTTCATCGTTCAGGCAGCGTCAGTATTTAACTAAATGACTTCCGGGGCGAAAATCCCCTCAAAGGGGTGTCCCAGTGGTCGGTGGAACCTACACCATTAAATCTCAAGCTTAGCGTTCTAACCATTCTGTCACTACTCCTGTACCTGCCACAGCAAGTACATATACATACCAATTTGTTTATACCAATTTGTACATTAAACGTTTTCCTTTTTGTGTTTCCTTTTTTAGTGTTTCCTCCTTGTTCCTCCATAATCTAGTGTTATAAGGATTTATGACTCTCTGGTTGAAAAAAGAGTAGAGAAAAGCAGACACGCCAGATCAAAGTCAAAGGCATTAGGACCCGGCAGGGGAGAGTTAGTGAGCTCAGACACAACACTGACTGCGAGTCAGCGGGAATCTTTGAAGTAGCATGACTGAGAACTGATATAGAAACGATCTTCACTTTTGATCACATATATTGGCATGGTACAGGAGGCAGGCAGGGTACTTAGCCCACGCTGAGTGAGGTAGGCGTGATACGGGAACTGGCTGGGTAAATTGGAAAATATCGACAGTAAACGGAGGGTGTACTGTGTCTATTACTTTTATCGCTGGTACCCTACTAGTTGGCCAATAAAGTATTGTTTGTATGAGGATAAACAGAACATGAAATACTCTTTGAAGACTGTTTTAGGATACCTCTTCATTTCTCACTTCCGCGCATGCCCTTTCGTTTCTGAGTAAAGGGCACTTTATGTGTACGCGCGCGCGCGCGCGCGGCGTGTGTGTTGGCTAGTGTCATTTTAATTCGTTTTCAATTCCAGAGCTTTTATGTACGTTCTTGTATCAGATGTACCTATATTTTCTATGTTGATACTTTGAAGTGAATAATTTCTATTGATATTGTCTGTTTTATTCCATATGATATCATCACACATTTCAGCAACTGTTTAGTTCCTTTGTGTAAATTCTATGATATATGTACCCATAGATATATACGATTTGAGGTAACCTTTTGTTTATGATAGTACATGAACATGAAGACTAATTTTATGTTTAAAAACTGACTCTTCCCTTCAATAAGCTCATCTGATAAATTAAGCACATTCATCAGGGACACATCATTCTGTAATAGACTGGAGATACATAAGTCCCTCTCTCCACAGTAACTTCCCAACAATGGAGCATGGTAAAAAAATAGGACAATGTGGCTTTTGAAACCAGGCTGTATAAAGTCTACATTTCACCTTGTCATTGAAGTGTATATTTGGAGATGTAGGAACTACCACCCAGAAAAAATTGTTACCTAAAATTTGCTGGTGTGTCCCATTTTAGAAACATGAGTTGTACCTGTACTCTTTCTGCATGGGAGGTAAATAGGGACCACCGTGTTAAATGCACCATCACTCTAAACACACAAAGCTCTGAGTCTAAAGATGATGTTATCATCATCATCATCATCATCATCATCATCATCATCATCATCATCATCATCATCATTATATTATTATTATTATCAGTATAGTAGTCAGTAGTAGTAGTAGTAGTAGTAGTAGTAGTAGTAGTAGTAGTAGTAGTAGTAGTAGTAGTAGTAGTTCTTTTATATCGAGGGTAATTAAAAAAAGCACCCATGTGCTTTTTTACATCCAGTCCCCGTGTGTATGTATTTTTTTGTAAATCTTGTCATCTGTTCCCATCGGCACACAATAGCCTACTCTTACGAAATGCAAAACAGGATTTAACATCAAGTTAAAGAAGAACTAGCATAGAGTACAGACTGACCGCTCATTAGGATGCTCAAGCCAAGTAGCCACACATCAACCAACAGGCTGCTTCCAATGCCACTCTCCCTCTCTGTGTCTTACTGAACATCACTGTGTAGCAATCTTGCAGGCAAGAACAAACTGTGATAGAGTAGAGGTAGATTAGCCTCCATCTTTGCAACAACCTCCGAGCTACAGAACACCACCAGAACATCTGGGATTGTGACCTCTCAAAGATAGTTGTATGCAGTCTTCATTTCAGCATTTTGGCAAAGTCAGAACTACGACCCAAAGTAACAGTCTCCTACAACTCACTCGTGTGTTTCATTCTGGACATAATTATGCGATGTTCTCCTATTCATGGAGCAAATGGATGCCGTTAGAGCCACCTACATAGCAATTCCAAAACCATAGGCCAAGGACTTTAAACATTTAGCTATCTCATTTTACTTACTTTAACCTAGGTGTCTTTTCGTGGATTTCTTTATCTATCCTAATGAAAAGTTTTTGGTAAAGTTTATGTTCTGTAGTTTTATTTACGACCAGAACTTTCTTCAAACTCTGATGAAGTCTCAGGCTGTTTCTGATAAGATTCCTGATCTTTCTCTAAAATGAAATACGGGAGTTGTCTGAAAGTAGCTCATTTTAAATATACTCTCTGACATTTCCATACATTTTCTGTATTTATCTTGACAGGGCTGTTATGTCACTATTTCTGTACAAAGGGTAAACAGCCATGGCAAACTTTGGTCACTCTGTCTGCAGCCTATTTCTTCTTCCAAGTTTTGGAAAATTTGTCCTTTATTTGACATGAATCAGCAATAATTTTCTTCATTATAATTACACATAAAACGATCTGATCCACCTACAAATACTTTCACCCAAACCGATTGTTATCAGGGTTTTATTCATAATAATATGCCCAGTCTGTTATGTCAAACGCATTTTCAAAACAGAAAAAAAATGTCTAGTCAGCAGGAATGGGTTTGCTCCTAAGTAAGGTATTCAGCTTCATTTCACTTTCACCTGCGGACCGTGGGGGCACCACTGAAGATTTTGAAACCAGCTTTCTCCACTACCCATGGTCCTCCGCCCTCCGTAGCAGGTCGCTCCACTGAAGGCCTGTCCACTCTCTGAAGTTGTCTTCCCATCGTTTCCTCTGTCTGCCTCTTTGTCTCCCTCCCCTTACTATTCCCTGTAATACTGTCTTGGCCAGTCCAGATGTTCGTGTGACGTGCAAGTACCACTTTAGCTTGCATTTTATCACTAAAGTCAGGAGCTCTTTATATGGTCCGGTGGCATTCTTTATTCTGGTTTTCATTTCTTCATTAGTGATGTGATCTCTGTATGAAACGCCAAGGAGTTTGCGAGAGCATCTCACCTCCATTGCCTGTATCCTTCTTTCAATGTCTGCTGTTATGGTTCATGTTTCACATGCGTACAAAAATATGGACATGAACAAGGAACTCATCAGTCTGATCTTGAAGCTGATGGTGATATTCTTGTCATTAAAACATTCCGTACCATCACCCTGATCAGCCATCAAAGCGAAGTCATGACAAGAATCCTCATAAACAGAGTAAAGCCTCAAGCTGAGGAGATCATCAAAGTAGAGCAGGCAGAGTTCAGAGCAGGACAGAGCACAACCGAACAGATTTTCAATCTTAGAATACTATGTGAGAAATACTTGCAACACCAACAAGATCTTTACCACGTCTTTGTGGACTTTAAGAAGGCGTTCGACAGAGTTTGGCAGACAGCTCTCTGGGCAACCTTGAGGTTGTATAACATCAATGCCAACCTGATCAGAACCATAGAATGTCTCTATAACAAGGTAATCAGTGCAGACTACTATGACAATAATATAGAAGATGGGTTCCGAACCACGATTGGATTAACCATGATTTCTGCTATCTTCTTTTCTCTTAAACAAATCCTCAGAGAGAATAATGGCTGATGCAATTAAAAATCATAAGGGAATAGCCAGCATTGGAGGAAAGACAATCACAAACTTATGTTTTACTGATGACATCGACGGCCTAGCTGGAGAAGACCAAGAGCTAGTCAGTGTTGTAAATCACCTTGATGAAGCCTCTTCGGCATATGGCATGCAGATCAGTGCAGAGATATTCCCGCTGATGACAAATAGTGTTAATGTCATCAGCAATGACACAATTATAGATGGTAAGAAAATCGGGACCGTCCATAGCTTCAAATATCTTGGAGCTATAGTATCAGATGAAGGATCAAAAGCTGAAATTTTCCCCGGAATAACCCAGACCACAGCTGCAATGACAAAGCATAGAGTAAAATATTACATGATTATAACGTTTTAACTTTGCCTCCAATATATCTCCCAGGGATAAAGTCAGTCGGATATTCACTGATCACATGGAGTAAGACACTTTTGTATCTATTCTGTTGGCAAAGCATGTTGTTTCCATGTTAGATGAAAAAATTTACAATGAATTCGGCCTCCAGATGGTTTCGCGTTGTTTTAAATTCTCAGGGGTATTCGCTATTTTTTGGTATACATTTAAGCATTCTTCTTCTTCTTCTTCTTCTTCTTCTTCTTCTTCTTCTTCTTCTTCTTCTTCTTCTTCTTCTTCTTCTTCTTCTTCTTCAGATGTTTTCTCACTTGCAACATAGAATGAATAGATAAACGTAGTTTATAACCCATTTTCCCAAAGCAATTTACACATGATAATCAGCTTCTAGTAATGTCTCTCCTCAAAGAAGCTAGCTTTTCTATGTATCACTGCTAATCAATTTCTAATCTTATATATATTATATATATATATATATATATATATATATATATTATATATATATATATATATATATTTATATATGTTGTATGTTATGATTTGTTGTGTTGTGTATGTGTGTGTGTGTGTGAATTTATCTGCTGAGTATCGATTTATAATGTGTTTTGATTATTATGTTATATATATTTAATATATTTATATATATATAATATATATATATATATATATATATATATATGATTATACATATACATTTTTAATATGTGTGTGCATGCGTGTGTGGTGTGTGTTGTGTGTGTGTGTGTGTGTGTGTGTGTGTGTGTGTGTAGTGTGTGTGTGTGTGTGTGTGTGTGTGTGTGGTTAGCGTTAGGGTAAGTGTGTAAGTGTTAGTATTGGTGTGTGTGTGTTATCACGCTTGCCATCCTTGTATAAGTTGATTTATTACATTTATTGTGCCAAATGGAAAGGTTTTATTCTTTGTTCATTTATTTCTTCCCTTTCTGCTTCTTCCCAAGAAAATTGCTGATACAAAACTCAATCGCTCACGGCCACGGACACATGCCAGACACTACACAAAAGTGAAAAGTATTTACACACACGCAGCAAGAGGTAGTCTGGTAAGCTCTAGGACATAGATTGCAGGCTTTTTTTGAAAGCTTTGAAGTAAGAAAACTGATTAGAATTTTTTTTTTAATCTGCATTGATGGCATGCTGTTCGAGGTCAAGCTTTTTAATGTAGTTTTAATGCGTTTTGCGTCTGGGAGGAAGCTGGATACATTCTTGATACAGTCACCGTGGACAGTGATCTTCTTCTTTCTTTCTTTCTTTCTTTCTTTCTTCTTTCTTTCTTTCTTTCTTTCTTTCTTTCTTTCTTTCTTTCTTTCTTTCTTTCTTTCTTTCTTTCTTTTCTTTCTTTGCTAAAACTTATTTATCGTTGATGCACTCATCTATTGAAGCATATAACTATTCATCTTTCTATTTCCAGGATAATAGAATCAGCATTCATGCATTGTTGTGTTTTTTATATATACATCCACTCCCCATGTGAATGCAGTTCTGTAAATTTTGTCATCCGTTCCCACCGGCACAAATGACCTTCTCTTCCGGAAGGCGGTACAGATTTCGACGTTGTGCGCAATATTTATTTCTGTGTGTGTTCACATATGGGATCTTTGTTACTAGGCCTAGTATCATACGGTGATGCCTCACTCTCGTTCATACACGTGTTATGCAGAGAGTCAAACTGATAATTATACTTAGGCTTCCTGCTGCTCTATTTCAATGCTGGGGTTCTTCTAGGGTAAATGTTACTGTAAACACACATTGCTCCCCTACTCCCAACCTTGTACAAAACATCCCTTCTCTTACACATTTTTTTAATGGTGTGTGGCATGTATGCATGTATGCATGTATGTATGTATGTATGTATGTATGTATGTATGTATGTATGTATGTATGTATGTATGTATGTATGTATGTATGTATGTATGTATGTATGTAGCGATGTCTGTCTGTCTGTCTGTCTGTCTGTCTGTCTGTCTGTCTGTATGTATGTTGCATGTATGTATGTATGTCTGTATGTCTGTATGTATGTGTGTATGTATGTATGTATGTATGTATGTAGTATGTATGTATGTATGTATGTATGTATGTATGTATGTATGTATGTATGTATGTATGTATGTATGTATGTATGTATGTCTGTATGTATGTATGTATATGTGTGTGTGCGTTCGTGCGTACGTGCGTGCGTGCATGCATGCATGCATACCTGTCTGTTTGTTTGTCTGTCTGTCTGTCTGTATATATGTGTGTATGTATGTATGTATGTATGTATGTATGTATGTATGTATGTATGTATGTATGTATGTATGTATGTATGTATGTATGTATGTATGTATGTATGTATGTATGTATGTATGTATGTATGCATGCATGTGCGTGTTTTGAGTGTGTGTGTGTCTATGTATGTGCGTTTGTGTGTATGTGTGTGTGTGTGTGTGTGTGTGTATGCGTGTATATGTACGTGTGTGTATGTGTGTGTGTGTATATATGTGTGTGATGTATATCATGCATCTTTGTTTCTGCGGACGTGTATGTATGCGTGTGTGCGGGCACTTCTTTTTAACACGTTTTATTTAAAATACAAAAAAACACCTAAATCACAAAAAGAGCCACGCTACGAAATAACTGCACGACAAAAACATATCATTGCATTGCAGTCTTAGAATCGTTGAAGTAATAAATCCACATCTGCACTGGACATTTACTGACCGCTTCAGGTAACGAAGGCAATTTGCAAAGGCCAAAGTGTCCTGCGTTCTCATCAGATAAGGTCATGGACTACAGTGACACTGGAGCTTCAATTCTCAACCATTTTTTTAAAAACTCGTATATCAGCGACAGAAATATCTCCGTTGATGTTAGTGGAAAAAGGTTTTTTATTGATGCGTATTTTAGGGGGTTACCTTGTTCAGGTTAGCATACGTTGTAAAAATATTTTAATATTAGGTTCCAAGAGTTGTGAAAGTGCTGAAACGAGGTTCTAAATGACATTCACACACGCAGACACAGAGATATCCATACAAATGGGTACGTATTCACGCATGCACGCAAGCACGCACGCACACACAAACACACAATACACACACACGCACACACACACACACACACACACACGTACACACGTACACACAACACACACACACACACACACACACACACACACACACACACACACACACACACACACACACACACACACACACGCACCACACACACACACTGAGGTGGGTTCATTTTTTTTAAGTGACATTAATAGTAGCTAGGATTAACAGCAGGAAGACATAGGATATGTCAAGATGTGTCACTCCGACCCGATGACTCTCTGTCACTCAATATATCTTCTTATTGACCTTTTCGTGCCCAGTTTACCTACTTCACAAACTTACTTTTCTATAACCTTTCGCCCTTTGCAGCAGCTTTCGAAATGGACCCCTGGCTGATAGATTGTGAGTTTTGAATGATCATCAGAAAATGTAAAACAGACAACAAAGAATATTACATTCTGCGTTTTTTCCAGAGTGACTTTTTAGTTAGAATGAAATGGAATACTTGCACCGTGCATTACATCATCGTTTACCTTTACTGATGCGCTTTTTCAGAGTATTGCATAGCCGTGTGGTTAAAACTGTGCGACTTTAATCCCAATCCAAGCTATCCATGAAGTCGTGGGTTCGAATCCCAACGACAGAGTCTGGTGAATCAAGGTTGGGAGATTTTTTTTTTTGCGATCTCCAAGGTCAACGTCTAGTGCAGATCTGCTGAGCCTTAAATCTGTTGGTGTAAATGTAAGTACAGAGTATCACACATACACGTTAAAGATCCCGAGTTTCATGTCAGCGTTGAGTAACACAGACATACCACTATTTGTCCCCGAAGCCGGAAGGAAGATACCGTTATGGTGGGCACTAACAGGCACATACGCAGAATCTCACCACTGATGAGCTTTATTATCTATAAATTATTCATCTTTATTATTATCATTTATTTATTTATTTATTTATTGTTTATTTATGTATTCTTTTATATCGAAGATAATGGAATAAGCACTCTTGTGCTTTTTTACATCCATCCCCATGTGTATGCGTTTTGTAAATGTCATCTTTTCTCACCGGCACACGATGGCCTACTCGTACGAAAAGTGGAACAGGATTTAACGTGTGGCAAGACGTTTCTGCGTGCATTCACACACGGAGCCTCGGTTTATAGTCTCATCCGATGGACTTTTGGGGAGATGGAGTCAGCACTGATGTTAACTCCAGGAGAAAAAAATCTCCTCGACTGGAATCGAACCCGGGTCGTCAAATTGCCAGCGCAATGTTCTGACCACTAGACTGTCCGTCCCCAGAAAATCAGACATACACGTGAAAGATCCCGAGGTTCATGTCAGCGTTAAGTAACACAGACATACCACTATTTGTCCCCGAAGCCGGAAGGAAGATAACCGTTATGGTGGGCACTAACAGGCACATACCAGAATCTCACAATAGCGAACTTAAGATCTCCTAGCCGAGGAATGAATGAAAGAGAAGACATACTGCTGAAACAAAACTTTTGAATAATATAGCATGTGTTTCCTATGTCAGGGCTGTCGGAAGTACAAGACAAAGTGATAGAAAGTGTAACACATTTTTGTCCAGTGGTCTCAAAGAGGTGCACTTTCCCGATATTCATTATTCTATCAATCCAGTTCAACACCGTAAATAGGAGTACAATGAAGTTATTGTGTGGTGCTGTGTGTTGCCTCATCTTCTGTGGGATTTCATCCTGATGTTCCTGCGCCACTCATCTCGACCTCTCTGCCCCACGGGACTGGATGTAAAAAAGAAGCACATGAGTGCTAATTCATTATCCTCGAAATACAAATAACTTGACTTGACTTGACTTGACTTGGCTTGCTTGCCCCAACCCTTCCACAAATTAAATAATTTATGTTACCTCCACATAGTCAGAATCCACAAGGAGCTCATGATATCAACTGCTTCGAAGTTCACAAGCCTGAGGGACCCTGCATTGTTGAGGGATCACTTTGGTGGAGTTTAATAGTTCCCTCCTGAGCAAAGGAACGCAGGACACCATCTACTAAGCCCCCCTACTGATCACCCACACATAATAAAAAAAAAAACACAGAGTCAAACTAGTGAGGCATCCATCAGGCGGGGTGGTGACCACCTCAATGTCCCTCTAACGACCTTCACTTATAAATCCCTAGCCTGATGGCTTCAACACAAACTCACTACAGCTATAGAAGTGTATTGTAAAACCAAAGCTGAGGTCACCATAAGACGAGAGCAGCTTAAACCACAGAATCAGAGGCCGTTTTCTGTTATTGCATGGTGATCAGTGGTAATAAGGATGATGTATTGATGCCACTACGGGATTGCGTGTGTGCTTTACGAATGCTGCTTAGCAGGGCTGTGCTCTAAAATTGCTGATATGATAAAATAATAATAATAATAATAATAATAATAATAATAATAATAATAATAATTAATAATAATAATAATAATAATATTATATTCGTGATAATATATGATATCATCCTCTGACGTCAATCGGGCCCGAGAGATTTGGACACCTGCAGTGTAAATCAGATAATTAGCAACACTCTCAATCCACATCAGTTAAGTAGATGAGGGACACACACACAAACACAAAAACACACACACATACACACACGCACGCGCGCGTCTGCACACACATGTACGCACACAAACACTCACACACAAATTCACACAAACACACACACATGCAAACACACCACACACACAAACACACACACACACACACACACACACACACACACACACACACACACACACACACAGCAGAGACGCTAGAAGCTGAACCAAAATAGCCTTTTAGTCTTGGTTCAAAATAGACATGTCTACATACTTTTTGAAGACATTGTATAGTCAGTAGTGTCTCTTTAACCCCCCAACTCTCCTGTTACGCAAGACAAATACGTGTATTTTGACCTTCGTGTACAAAATGCAGTACTTCGCGAAGTTTTCCTCTTTTTCTTTTATACACTCTTCTGCCATGGCATAGTGGTTAGTGCGTTGATTTCGTGTCTGGAAGATCATGGGTTCGAATACAGATAAAGAAAATTTTTATACTATAATCGGATAGTAGTAAAAATAAAAAAATTAATGTTCTACATTTGATTGAAGTGAAATAATAGACCACGTAGTTTAGCATCATTCACATCAAAGTTTGTACTTGGAGAATGTGACTGAAATTATTGGACTAATATCTTCCCTTGGGGATGCTGGGTGTGTGTGAGGGAGGGGGGGAGGGGGTTCAGTAGAGATAGCATACCCGTTTTCTACGAAATTCTGTGCTAAAGTGTCCGCTAACCAATCACTACCCTTAGTTTTGCGTTTTCCTTGATCTCTCTGTCTCTCCCTGTATGTCTGTCTGTCTCTGTCTGTTTGTCAGTCTGTTTTTCTGTCTCTCTGTTTCTGTTTATGTCTCTATCTCTCTCTCGCTCTCTCTTCTTTCTCTCTCTGTCTCTCTCTTTCTCTCTCTCTCTTGTCACTCTGTCTTTGTGTCTGTCTCTGTCTGTCTTTTATTTTTTGCCTACCCAGCCCATTCCTCTGTCTTTATTCAAACAAATATGAAATAGTTTCTTAAGGGCCTTTTACGAGATGCCCTGAAGTCGAAAAATGTCAGCTGGAGCCATCAGGCAGACCTCCTGCAGAGTCATAAGCACAGGAGAAGACCAGGCACTACGCATTCTATCCAATATTGCCGTCCATTTCACTGGTATAATAATCATGCATTTCTGTCTCAGAGG
>CM060333.1:40697657-40715157 GCA_030674155.1 Stramonita haemastoma | reverse complement strand
AGAAAAACAACAACCCAGACACCCCCCTCCTCTCCCTACGAACCTGCTCCCCACCCCCACCTCGCCCAATTCACAAACACAGCTCTCCACTTCCCCCACTACCCACCCATCCCTATACTTCCCACCCATCATCTGTCATCCTTGCTTCCCCCACCCCCCTGGTCCCCACCCTCCTCTCCCTCTCACATACACACACACATATACATACACACACCCACACACATACAAATACACACACCCCTCACCCTACCTAGGAACACTACAGATACTTAATCAGCCATGTCTTACAGCAGCGTACAGATGCCATCAAAGATAAACCAGTGGACTTTCCCCAGTATTCTTGGTTAGTCATCTGAAGGCATTAGGGGCTGAAGAATCTCGAAGCTCTTTCCTTTATGATCCCAATGCCTGTCAACTTTAAGGTAGGCTAGTTCCATCTCTTTCGACTCCAAACTGCTTGTGCCTTCCACTACGTAAAATCTGTTTTCCTGTTGGTACAGATCAATGGGTTTTTAATGTGTCTAATAGTGAGTAAGGCAAGGCAAAATTCTTTTATTCGAGGATAATAGATAAGCACTCGTGTGCTTTTTTACATCCAGTCCCCGCCCTTTTCAGGGATAACATCAAGATAAAAGGATAGCCTCAACTAAACAACAATTATAGTGATACAAATACCAAGCGCAAGAAACCATACCAAGTATCAAACAACAGGTAAGAATTAAGACAGAGATACAATATTAAGGTAATGTTATAAAAAGGCACTCATTCAGAAACGAAAATAGAAATAAGAATCAATGATAACTCTGATTTGAATATAAAAAAATTAAAATAAAACAAGAAACAACAAACAAACAAACAAAACAAAACAAAACAGAAAAAAGGCGCAATAATTAAAGATCAAATATGAGAACATGGTAACGTTAAATGACTGAAAACATCAATCCACCGCCATATATCATCAAAATAATCCCATAAAACATAAAATTTTGATAAAAGGGAAGAGAAGAACAACATCAGTGAGTGAGTGAGTGAGTGAGTGAGAGAGAGGGGAGAGAGAAGAGAGAGAGAGAGAGAGGAGAGAGAGAGAGGAGAGAGAGGAGAGAGAGAGAGGAGAGGAGGGAGAGGGGAGAGAGAGAGGGGAGAGGGAGAGGGAGAGAGAGAGGGAGAGAGAGAGAGAGAGAGGAGAGAGAGAGAGAGAGAGGAGAGAGAGAGGGGAGAGGAGAGAGAGAGAGAGAGAGAGAGAGAGAGAGAGAAAGAGAGAGGAGAGAGAGAGAGAGAGAGAGAGAAGAGACAGACAGACAGACAGACAGACAGACAGACAGACCAGACAGAGTGGACAGAGAAAGCAGAAAAATATACAAGAAGGAGGTGACAGGAACAAAATGAACAAGGCAGAAACAATGACAGGGTTAGGAAAGGGAACACCTAGGACAGAATTTCTAGAAAGTTTATGGCGCTTTGTATATAGTAGGCAGGCCCCCTGCATCCCTATAGGGGGGGGGGGGGGTATCTTTTTAACTGAACAGAAATGAATGCTTTTCAATGTGCACATGCTAGAAGAACAAAAAATAGCGTTGCTTGTGTAGAAATTGTTCATCTTGTAAAGAGCTTGCGAAAATTTTTCAGACGTTACATTACTAAGGGAGGGGGAGGGGGTGTAGTGAGGAAAGGTTTGTTTTTGTCTGGACCATTGAGAAAGACAGAAAATCTCCGGTTTTCAAACACCTCAGTCACAACCATGCAGTGTCACATTAGATGCCGTCGTCTCTCCTACCTTGAGGCATCATGCTAAGACATTCCGAACGTGAAAAACTCCAGGTGTCTTTCGTTTTAATGTCTATACATGTTATCAAGCACCAAAGAGGGGAATCTGGCTAAAAACAAGTTTGTTTTTAGTTCTTATTCGGAAAGACAGACAGACTAGACTAGACAGACAGGCAGACAGACATATAGACAAACAGACAGACAGACAGACAGATAGACAGACAGGACAGACAGACAGACAGGACAGGACAGACAGACAGAGAGGACAGAAAGGACAGAGAGGACAGAAAGACAGACAGACAGAAAGACAGATAGACAGACGGACTGACAGAAAGACGTAGACAGACACATAGATAGACAGACAGACAGACAACTTTTTGGATTTTTTTTTAAAGAATAGTCTACTTCTAAAAGCAGGCTGTGCTATGAACAGACGGACTGTTCTAGCTAACACACTGCCGATTTCCGCTGTCTTTCAACTCAACTCTCCACTCTGTCCCGTAGTCTAGTAGATCTTCGGGGAACCATTGAAGATTTTGCGACCAGCTTTCTCCACTCCTCGGAGTTTTTAGTTCTCTTTATGAATATTAACATGTGATGAAGAAAAGAAACTAAAATGGTGAATATTCTATTATAACATTCTGCACCGCTACAAACATATAGAAAATAAGTTACAACAACAAGGCGTTTTATTTGTGAGTTGAATAGATTTAGCCGATTAGACAAAACAATCTTCTTTGCATTCCAACAAAGTCTTTCCAGACATAGAGACAAAAAGGACTAACGCTAAATTAGAATACAAAGGTGCTCTTAAAAAAAAAATTCCAGAACCACTCAAGTTTGTACTCACTTAAAATTGCCCTACCCTGCATACTTCGATCTCCATATCACTGTCCTGGTAACGATGTATATTCGAAGACTCCATTCATGAGGGCAAACTCAAGGAGTCTGAGGTTGGTGTCCTTGTAACTTACGAGTAGTTTTGCAAGTGGGACTTACTGGGTGTTGTGTTGTGAAGAAAAATGGACTTTACAACCACAGCAATTTGTATGGACGTGGCGTTAGTTAGGGAAAATGTCAGGAAGGTACTTTGTCACTCTGAATAAGAGAGAGAGCACCTCTTCTTAGAACCGACTGTTGAAATACTATAAGTGATGTATTGCTTGCTTGAAACAGGAAAAAAGAGAAGGGGAGAAAGACAGACAGGCGTACAGACTGGTAGACTTACAGAAAGATAGAAATAAAGAGATTAAGACGGAGAGTCAGGCAAACAGACGGAAGAACAGATAGATAGGCCCCCCTACAGAGAGGGTGATTCCGAGACCCAGACTCAGACAAAATGATGAGCAGAAAAATAAAATGAGAGTAAGATAGAGTGAGTAGACAAAAAAGAACTGCAAAGAAGAAGAAGAAGGTGAAGAAGAAGAAGAAAAAGAAGAAGAAGAAGAAGAAGAAGAAGAAGAAGAAGAAGAAAAGAAGAAGAAGAAGAAGAAGAAGAAGAAGACAGAGACAGAAGAAGAAGAACAGAGAAGAAGATAGAGAGAGAGACAGAGACAGAGAAGAAGATAGAGAGAGAGACAGAGACAGAGAGAGCTTCAACCCAAAGTCTAGTCAAACTATTTTATTTCGAGGATAATTAATAAGCACTCATGTTTTTGGTGTTTTTTTTTAATTGTTTTTTTTTTACATCCAGTCCACAGAGAGAGAGAGAGAGAGAGAGAGAGAGAGGGAGAGAGAGAGAGAGAGAGAGAGAGAGAGAGAGAGAGAGAGAGAAGAGAGAGAGAGAGAGAGAGAGAGACAGACGAAGAAGAGACAGACAGAGACAGACAGACAGACAGACAGACAGACAGACAGACAGACAGACAGACAGACAGAACAGACAGACAGACAGACAGACAGACAGATAGATATTCAGCCAACGAAGAGAACACAAACAGAAGAATCATTCATGGGTTTTTTGTCTGTTTTGTTGTGGGTTTTTTTTGGTTTTTACTCCTCCAAGTTTTGTTTTAAGTGTCTTCGTCGGAAAAAACAGACAAAATCTAGCAAGGTCAGTCACTTCATTACAGAAGACCTGGCTTATTTCAGCCTGCTTGGCAGAATAATAAAAGACAATCCCCCACACAATGAGTTGCGTTGTATTGGGATTCAGTTTGTTTTTGTTAAAATGCTACCAAATTGAAATAGAAAGGCTATTCAATACAGACAACAACAAAAACAGATTGAAAAAAGGTGATTCTTTGAAAGATTTCTACAAATTAAAAGGTTACACTTCAAAAAGTGACAAAAGAGAAATTGAAAGAAAAACGTTGCAGAGTAATAGGTGGTCAGTATTAAGGTTTGGGTGTTTGTAAACGCGTTTTAAACCCAAAGGAAATTAAATTACCCCATGGTACTTTCAGTACAAGGTAGAAGAATACCTTTAGTTTTATAATTAGAAAACATGCAAAACTGCTTAAGAACGTGGTCTGGATGTAAAAAAAAGCACATGTGTACTTACTCCATTATTGTCGAAATAAAAGAATAAATATATAATAGATAAATAATCAATCAAAATCACAAAATCGAGAACCTGACCCCTACCTGTCTAAAATGGCTTCTAGCGGGACAAAAAGGGAATCAGTTGCAATACGACTCATTTCGTGGAAGAAGGTCTCAAAGGCTAAGCTGTTAAATACTTGTTTCCTGTCATCTCTTTCTGCTTCTTGAAGTGAATGCTTTCTAGATAAAGTATACCGTATTCATCAAATTGCAGTTTACTGTCCTTTGTCGAGAGTCTTGTGTTGATATAACAATGTTGAACATGCCTGTAGGCGTTTTGTTACATAGAGTGTATGGGGTGAATATCTGTACTTTCTATTTTTAATTGATTCTGCGATGCCTGGTTTCTTGGATGCGAAGATTTTTCTTCTTAGATCGACCACGAACTGAAACACTGTATCTCTGGGAAATACATGTACGTGTCATGGTGGTGGTTGATAAAAAGATAATCTTGGTTGAAGCGTTCTGGTTTCTTTTGTTAGAAGTAAGAGGGAGAGAGAGATTTGATTTGATTTATTCTTTTATATCGAGGATAATGGAATAAGCACTCTTGTACTTTTTTTCATCCAGTCCCTGTGTGTATGCAGTTTTGTAAATGTCATCTGTTCCCACCGGCACACGATGGCCTACACTTACGAAAAGCGGATCAGGATTTAACGTGTGCGCAAGATGTTCTGCGTGCGTTCGCACACGGGGCCTCGCTTTAAAGTCTCATCCGAAGGACTTTTGGGGAGAGTGGAGTCTGCACTGATGTTAACTCCAGGAGAAAAATCTCCTTGACGGGACTCGAACCCGGGTCGTCAAATTGCCAGCGCAATGTTCTGACCACTAGGCTATCGGTCCCCCGAGAAGAGAGAGAGAGAGAGAGAGAGAGAGAGAGAGAGAGAGAGAGAGAGAGAGAGAGAGAGAGAGAAGACAGAGAGAGCAGACAGACAGACAGACAGACAGACAGACAGACAGACAGACAGACAGACAGACAGACAGAAAGACAGAGACACAGACAATAGAGACAGACAGACAGACAGCAGGCAGACAGGCACAGACAGACAGACAGACAGACAAAGTCAAAGTCAAATCAAATTTTCCGTTTTCAGTTGGTACATTGAATAGGCATTGATTTGCTTTTTTTCATCAAGCCATCCATCTAGGAACGAAATCATTTCATCAATATTATCTAACTAACATGATTATCGCAACTTAAAAAAAAATAATACCTATAAGAAAAAAGAGATAAAAATGAGCCAAACAAACAAGCGGACAGACTGATTGTTGGTCTTTGCAGAGACAGAGAATGAATCACAGTGTTTAGTTTTATAGCAAAGTGTTAAATGTTAAGATCCAAAGAGGCAATTATACACAAAATGAAGCAATCACACACGTAAATTATGTTTAAAATACTGCTCGTTTCTGGCTTTGTCCTGTTATTTTTTTTCAACAGTTGGAAACAAACGTTGAAAAAGAAACACATTAAGAAACGAAACAAATCAACACATTTGGCACACACACACACACACACACACACACACACACACACACACACACACACACACACACACACACACACACACAACACACACACACACACACACACACACACACACACACACACACACACACACACACACACGTCCTTCGAATGAAACTTCAAACCAAGCCCACGTGTGCGCAACGCGCGCAGAACAACTTGCGCACAAGTTTAAATCCAGTCCGCTTTTCGTAAGAGTAGGCTATTGTGATGCCGGTGGAAAAATGACAAGATTTACAAAAACTGCATACACGGGGACTGGATGTAAAAAAGCACATGGATACGTATTCCATTATCATCAATATTAGAGAATAAATAAATTAAAATATTTTGGAATCAATCAGCAACGAAATGAACCAGCCACCTCTGTAGGTTATAAGGCTTGTAAGAGAAAAGCTGAGTATGTTAACTAACCACCCTTCAACGTGAAGAGGCTGTACCAGACAAAGACCTTACCCACGCAGTAAACTGATTCATCACTGGGTGTCTGGCACACTGAAAATAACCCACAACACACTTTCATCCCTACAAATTGTTCTTCCTTGTATCTGCCAAGTTTGGTTCGTGAAATCGAACTGTGAAGAGTCTGGGATTTAGTCTGCTTTTTTAACTTACGAGTAGTTTGAAAGTGGGACGGGTGAGTGTTGTGAAAAAAACCCAACCAAACTTGATTCTACCCAACCAGCAATTTCTATGAACGTGATGGAGGTTAAGGTTAGGTCAGGAAGGTATTTTGCCACTTTGAATGAAAGAGTAGGTTCCTCTGCAGGTTTTTAAACTCATTGCTGGTATAGAATTGGGATGTGGGGTGTGTGTGTGTATGTGTGTGTTTTTGTGTGTTTGTGTGTTTGTGTGTGTGTGTGTGTGTGTGTGTGTGTGTGTGTGTGTGTGTGTGTGTGTGTGTGTGTGTGTTGTGTGTGCCTGCGTACATATGTGTGTGTGTTGTGCGTGCGTACATGTGTGTGGGTGTATATGCGTGCGCGCGCGACAAACACACAGAGGGAAAGACACACAAACAGAGACAGACATGCAGAAAATCAAACAGATGGACAGATTTTCATGTTTTCCAGTCATCACAACTTAACGTTTGAAATGTTTCGAACTCATCAATCCAAATGAATCGGATTCAGCGTAGTGATTTCCTTGGTGTCTGATTAAAAATAACAGACAAAACCCCCAAGCAAAGAAAAATAGTTAAATAAACAAAAAATAAATGTCTTCTTTTTCCCGTCTATTGTTTGCCTTTAATACTGCAAAGCATGTGTCCTTGTTGCATTTGTAGTATAGTAAAATTAATGAGGGTCTGTTTTTAGAAAAGCAAGAAAATGCAATTATTTCATGCTAATAACTGTTTCGAACGAAATTTGCGTGCTTGATTTTTCCATACTGAAATGTATGTATTACCTAATACCTTTATGTCAAATCAAGTCAAATGCTTTGTCAAAACAAACCCCTATTTCTGCACATGGAAAAATCATACAAAATACTAACCAATCGTCAATATCATATCTTCATATTTTCATTACTTAAATTTTTATGTTTAACTTTGTTTTGTTATTAAGTTATAACACACGGAAATGACTCTTCTCTTTTTAAATGATATCCATATTCTATTTTCAGATTGCAAATTCTAGACACTTTTCCAAGGCATCAAAGACAACCTATTTACATGACCATTTTGATTCCTTTTTCGTCATGTGATGCTCTAGCAGCCATGAATGAGCGTGGTCCCTGGGGTGATTTAGGAAATGGTGAAGCGTAGTTTGTTCTGTGGACTGAGGCAGTGATCTCTTGTAGTGTTCATCTTGTCTAACGTGTAACGCTCAGTGATGTTGCCAAGGACGGGGAGGAGGAGGTGGATGGGGGGTTCGCTGTGATAAATATAAACAGAAGAGCTAGCGTGCTCGCTCATGCGCACACACACACACACACACACACACACACACATCACACACACACACACACACACACACACACACACACACACACACACACACACACACACACACACACACACAACAAACCATACATACACACAAAACCACACACACACACACACACAAACCATACATACACACATGCACGTGCACACGCGCTGCGCGCACGCACACACACACACATTAGATAGATTGCTGGATGAAAAAAGGCAAATCAATGCTTATTCAATGTATCACCTGGAAATTAAAAAAAAATGACTTTGACCTTGACTTTGACTTTGACTTTGACTACTACACAAAACACACACACACACACACACACACACAACCACACACACACACACACACACACACACAACAAACTGTGGCTTTGTGAACAGCCAGAGAGATTTCATTAGCAATCTACATTCCTACCCCCGGCAACAAGCAGGATGACATTCCAGGACAGCTACTCTCAGTCCTACAATCTCAATTCACTTAAGACTGCGCACCCTGTTGGTCCAATTTGATTCTTTCCTCCCCCTCCCCATCCCCCCCTCCCCCCCCGCTCCATCCCCCCCCCTCCATTCCGGCTCCACCCCCACCCCGCTCCACTCCTTGTCTGCATTCTTGGTGTAGGGAGAAGTATGGTCTTTCAAATTGCTAAGATCGACTTGTTACTACTTTCTTGTAGAGCAGATTGGATGGAAGTGATGCTTTATTATGTAGTTGGAGTGAATGTTGGCGATCTTCAGAATAGTCCGAGTGAACTATCTGGCTGCACTTATTGTTTTTCATGTGTCAGAAAAAGCAGATAAGGTGCTTCGTTTCACATTATTCTTCTTTTACTTCGTCGAACACTCATACAAAAAGTATAGTTGTCTGTCAAAAATTATGAAAGAAATTATGTCGCGCTGCCGTTAAGCGCCTGACAAGCCAGGCCCAGCGCTTCCTGCTTCAGTGTGGGAGAGGATTGGTGTATATAAGACGTCTTTCTGAAGAAAAGGCAGGAGACTGGACCAAGGAGGAAGACAATAGACAAGAAGGAGGCGCCAGTGATAAAAAAGGTAGAAAAAAAAAAAAAAGATAGATACAAGGGCATTCCGGGCGCAAGATTTCTAGAAGGAAAACAAAAAAGAAAGTTCCCACCAAAAAACATGCAGCCTGTAATAACCCAAACTCTGGGCGATTTAGATCTCAGATTTCAATTTGCCCAGGGTCTTGGTTGCTTACTAAACCCACACATCACTGCTATCCTGGCTTGTGTGATGGCTTCAAGGTCATCCCTCTTTCCCCATTCAGGACAGTCCTACATGCGGCCTTCATTTTCACTTGCTGTGAACAGTCGCACCTCACTGACCAAGGAAAAGGGAGAAGTTAGAGGCTAGGCAGGTGGCAACTGGTCAGTTCATTACTCAGAAGGGCCAGTTCAGACAGGGCAGTTCCACACCCAGCTAGTGAGCTAGACTGGTGCTGATGCTTCTTGTGTGGCCGTCTGCTGTGTTGGCCACTTTCTCCCTCTCTGCTGCAGAGAAAATGAATGATCTGACACTTGCTCTGTCCTTGACACTTCTTCTCCTCCTTCTTGTTCTTCTTGTTCTTGTTCTTGTTCTTCTTGTTCTTCTTGTTCTTGTTCTTGTTCTTGTTCTTGTTTTGTTGTTCTTCTTGTTTTTTCTTCTTCTTCTTCTCTTCTTCTTCTTCTTCTTCTTCTCCTTCTTCTTCTTCTTCTTCTTCTTCTTCGCATTCTTCGCATTCTTTGTATTCTTCTTCTCCGCATTCTTCTTCACATTCTTCTTCTTCTTCGCATTCCTTTTTCTTTTATGAGCGAAAATGCGTCACACTTCCGTTTTAAGCGCCTGACAATTCAGGCCCAGTGCATCCGACTTTGGCACAAGAGAAAAGTGTTATCTTATCAGTCTTTTTCTCAAAAAACAACAAAAAAGCAAGCAGGAGAACGGACCAGGAATGCAGAAAAAAAGACAAGAAGGAGGGGACAGGAAATAAAGTAACAAGCCAGAAAGGAAGAAAGCGATAGAGAAGGGGACATTTCGAACACAGAATTTCCAGGATGTGGGTGAGGATACTTTTTATACCAACAGGCCCCCTCCTCCCCCCCTCTCCCCCTCCCCCGGGCATCCTTCAAGGTGTTCTTTTATTCTACACCCAGGCTGAGTTTAAGGACAAGAAGTGTGTGTGTGTGTGTGTGTGTGTGTGTGTGTGTGTGTATGTGTGTATGTGTGTGGTGTGTGTGTGTGTTTGTGTGTGTTTATGCGTGTGTTGTGTGTGTGTGTTTGTGCTTGTGTGTGTGTGTGTTTGTGTGTGAGTGTGTTTGTGTTAATGTGTGTGTGTGTATGTGTTAATGTGTGTGTGTGTGTGTTTGTGTTTGTGTGTGTGTGTTAATGTGTGTGTGTGTGTGTGTGTGTGTTTGTGTGTGTGTGTGTGTGTGTGTGTGTGTGTGTTGTGTGTGTGTGTGTGTGTTGTTAGATGGGGGAGGTATGGCTAGTGGCTAGCGAAACTATTAGTGCTCTGGTTGGTAATACAGGGTTAGCTAGTTCGGTGCTTTATTGACAGTGTTTGGAGTAGTTTAACCAGCTGGATTAACGTTGATATCTCTCTCTTCTCTTCTCTTCTCTCTCCTCTCTCTCTCGCTCTCTCACTCTCTCTGTCTCTCTTCTCTCTCTCTCGATCTCTTCATCTCTCTCTCTCTCTCTCTCTCTCTCTCTCTCTCTCTCTCTCTCTCTCTCTCTCTCTCTCTCTCTCTCTCTCTCTCTTTCTCTCTCTCCTCTCTGTCTCTCTTCCTCTCTCTCTCTGCTCTCTCTCTTCTCTCTCTCTCTCTCTGCTTCTCTCTCTTCTCTCTCTCTCTCTCTCGCTCTCTTCTCTCTCTCTCTGCTCTCTCTCTTCTCTCTCTCGTCTCTCTCTCTCTCTCTCTCTCTCTCTCTCTCTCTCTCTCTCTCTCTCTCTCTCTCTTCCCTCTCCTCTCCTCTCTCCCTCTCTCTTTCTGCACTTACATAATTATTTTGTGCATACAAGGTCATTCTCCTCGTAGTTCTCTCCCCCCCTCCTCCTCTCTCTCTCCCACTCTCCCTCCCATCTTTCCCTCCTCTCTCTCTCCCTCTCTCTATCTCTCCTTCCGTCCTCCTTTCCCTCCTACCCTCTCTGTCCCTCTCCCTCCTACTCTTTGTTCGTCTATCCCATCTCCTTCCCTTCCTCTCTCTCTCTCTCTCTCTCTATTGTTCACCCTCTACTATAGCACCTGTAGCGCCGACAACGAGAGTGTTTGCCATGGGAATGTTGTAGTAGAGAAATTGGCGTGACTGGGAATCGTAGATCCCGTCAGCTTCAATTATTGTAGTGTTTGTGGCCTGCATGGCAAAAGGCGAGGTGGAAACTGCCTTCTATACTACTTACTATTGGGTGAAAGCAGTAGGCTTATAACCTAGCGGCGGCTAAGAAATTGGCCTGTCTCTGTGGTTATGAGTGAATGTGGGGTGGTGGAGAGAGAGAGAGAGAGAGAGAGAGAGAGAGAGAGAGAGAGAGAGAGAGAGAGAGGGGGGGGGGGGAGGGAGGGAGGGAGGGAGGGAGTTCAGACTTCAGATGGTTTAATCATTAAGGCCGTAGCCCCATATGAAATGGGGCAAACTGTCGTGTGAACAGAACGACTTGTTAAAGAAAAAAACATTGCAAATTCCATTGATATGGTAAGATATAGGAAAATCATGACAAAAATGTTTCCCGTAACTGAAAAGCTTAATTTATGTACAATGCTAGATTTCGCACAATGTTTTCGTTATTTGATGCCATTGATAATGAAAACCGAAATAAGCAAGGCTGCCTATAGAACTTCGAAGGAATAAACCTTACTCTTAAATTAGAAAAGAAAGGGCAAGACAAAACAAAATGAACTTCATCTTCAGTTGACTCTTCGCATAATGGACACAACAAATCAACTTTATGTATACGCCGATAGCGACAGATATGTACATTAATTTCAGATACACCAAACCGGAATCTGGTTAAAGTGAATCGTAAATGTCTGTCCATACTAACTGAAAGATATTTCTTCAAAATATATGTTGAACTATGAATTATCTATGTGTCTAATCTTCTACTGGATTGAAAATGACTTTTCCAACTTTACCATCTGCAGTCTACTAGCCGTTGACGAAGAGTTTGTACAAATATTTTTTCATCACTTACCCCCTGAAATATCCACGCATACCCCAGCCCTAGTTCACATATACATATGCGGACATTAGTTACACAGTTACTTTTACTCATAGTATCTAAATTATATAGCATACCATAGGCCTTAGTGGAAGTCTATCATTACTCATTTTTAACAATTGAAACCAATAACGAACACATTTCACCACATAGTTAATATAAATGGGATACCTACTTCTTTCACCATGTACTAAGTCATTTGGTGTTCTCATTTCAATTCCCAAAAAATTCTTTAGACCAAATAAATGAACTGACTCACACTGTACAGCAGCACTATTGTCTAAACCCCATAACTCAGATCCATATTGGACAATGGGCTGTATCTGAGCATCAAATATTTTAAGAAAAAGTTGCAAAGAATTGTTATTTATCAATGATAACTTTCTCATAATAAGAACCGAAACATGTTGTGCTCTACTACAGAGGACTTTACTAGCAGCAACAAAACACAAACGAGTAGAAAAAATAATACCCAGATTCTATAAGCATTCACAACAGTCATTTCAACGCCATCATACACCCATTTCTCTTTGGCTGCCAAACCCCACCTTTTCTAAAAACAATAAAATTACTCTTTATATTGACTTTTAACTGCAATTCATTCGCTACATTCTTTAAATTATTACGTTGATATTGCAGACCAACAACAGTTTCTAATAACAGAACTATATTGTCATCCAACAGTAAAATTTTTAGACTAAACATAAATTTAATAACTAAACTAAATAAATGAATGAATAACTAAAATCGATTAGAGAATTGATAAAGAGAGAGAGAGAGAGAGAGAGAGAGAGAGAGAGAGAGAGAGAGAGAGAGAGAGAGAGAGAGAGAGAGAGAGAGAGAGAATCGTGCATATATATGTATGTATATGTATATCTAGATATATATATTTGTGTGTGTATGTGTCTGTGTGTGTTTGTATGTGTGTGTGTGTGGGTGGTGGTGGTGTAATGGGGGAAGCGGGGATGGGAGTACGGGTGTTGGGGTGGGTGGGGGTAGGGGTTGAGTGTGTGTGTGTGTGTGGGGGGGGGGGGTTGGGTAGGTAGGGTCGTGATGTTGTTTGGGTTTGTGTGAGTTGGTGTCTCTGTGCAAGTGTGTGTCTGGAAGTATTAATGTGTGTGTACACACGCACACGCGTTTTTGCGTGTTTATTTAAACATGTGTGCATGCATGCATGCATGCATGCGTACTTAGATACAGGGGTGTTTGTATATGGGTTTGGTGGGTGATGGTATCTTTCCAACATTTTTTTTAACAGCCAAAAAATTAGGTTTTGGCATATGCATACACGTAATTCAAGTCCCCATGTAAAAAAAACACCCCCAAAATTCACCCCCCACTCCAAGAAAAATAAACAAAACAAAATAATAAAATGCTGCCTGGGAATGTCGGGGCAATATAGTAAACACAAACGGCTTTGCCCAAAGAGCCGAATGTTGGTGTTAAAAATGCTTTTCAAAGAGCCAAGTGTTTATTGGCTTGGCAGCTGAGCGTATTGTTATGTGCACAACAACGAACAAAGCTGTGTTCAGCTGACACTTTCCTAACTGCTTGGTACAGAAACCGTGATCGTGGTTGCTGTTGTTGGTGTTGGTGTTGGTGTTCTTCTTCGTGTTGTTGTCTCCTTTCTTCTTCTTCTTCTTCTTCTTCTTCTTCTTCTCTTCTTCTTCTTCTTCTTCTTCTTCTTCTTCTTCTTCTTCTTCTTCTTCTTCTTCTTCTTCTTCTTCTTCTTCTTCTTCTTCTTCTTCTTCTTCTTCTTCATCTTTTCTATCTTCTTCTTCTTCTTCTTCTTCTTCTTCTTCTTCTTCTTCTTCTTCTTCTTCTTCTTCGTCGTCGTCGTCGTCGTCGTCGTTGTCGTCGTCTTCGTCGTCATCTTCGTCGTCGAACGCTAAGGCAACAACTGTTGTTGTCTGTTATAATATGACCAAAACATGCGTCAGGTAGCCCAGCGCATCGAATTCGGCATGGTAGAGAATAGGTTTCTTTCAATTTTGTCTGGATGTAAAGGCAGGAGAATAGACCCAGGATACAAAACAACACAAGGACACGGTGTCAGGAAGGAAAAGGATTCAGGCGGGAACAAAGAGAGGGATAGAAAAGAACAGTCAAAGCGCAGAATTTCCAGGAGGCGGGAATTGTATGGATACTGACAAGCCCTCTGTATCACCACGGGCGGATCCTAGTTATGAATTGAAATTTAAGGCTGGTCATGTAAGCGCTGCATTAGAAGATAGTTTTGCCCAATGATAGCTTGTATTGCTAAGCTTTGTAACAGAAACATCTGCGTTGAATCAATGTAGAAACACATAACCAAAACAACTATACAGCCCTGGGCTTTATCCCAGTTCTTGATATAATCACTGACGCTGGGGGCAACAGCAAAGTGAGCGGCTGTATGATCAGTGGCTTTCCCACTCGTGGAATTCCTCTTTATAACTTAGTCTTTAGTGATCGACTATGACTCTGACTAGGAGGCTTGACTTGCACAGTCCTTAACTGCTGCAGCCCTGGGGGCCAGTTGGCCTTTGGAGAACATCTCCAACACTGACTGGCCATATGCCCTCTTGGCTGAGAGAGCGGGGATGTGCTGTGGGCAAGGCACCTACATGATAATCAAATTTCTGCCCAATTTTTCAAACGGCAGCTCCCTCCTCTGCTGTTTTGGAGACCGTGGTCGAACACAACGGACAAACATAAATAAAGCAACAACCACATCGAAAATGAAACCAATAGCTGAACAAGTCTCTGTCTGGAGATAGCTTGGGGAAACTGACTTATAAATGAGTTTAGCAGACAAAGTGCAACAATGTAAATAAATGACAGGAAAACAATAAACATAAACGGTTTTTTCTTCTTCTTTTTTTCGAGAGGATAGCTGAACATTCCTACAGCAAAAGCGCATCGCTTCATGCCTATTGCAGTTAAAGATTGACTATAGCTTGCAAACAAAGCAAACTCGTTGAAACAAAGGAAGTCATGGGGAGGTTCTTGAGAAAGAGTAATGCGCCGTCTGTTGCTACAACAGTGTTTAACATAGTCTGTCTCTCTGTCTCTTTTTATCTGTCTGTCTGTCTGTCTGTCTGACTTTCTCTGTCTCTGTCTCAGTCTCTGCCTGCCTGTCTGTCTGTCTGTATGTCTGTCTGTCTGTCTGTGTCTCTGTCTGTCTGTCTCTGTCTGTCTGTCTGTCTGTCTGTCTGTCTGTCTGTCTGTCTGTCTCTCTCTCTCTCTCTCTCTCTCTCTCTCTCTCTCTCTCTCTCTCTCTCTCTCTCTCTCTCTCTCTCTCTCTCCTCTCTCTCTCTCTCTCTCTCTCCTCCTCTCTCTCCTCTCCTCTCTCTCTCTCTCTCTCTCTCTCTCTCTCTCTCTCTCTCTCCTCTCTCTCTCTCTCTCTCTCTCTCTCTCTCTCTCTCTCTCTCTCTCTTCCACATTGAAAATGCCTGGGTGGGGATTGTGATGAGGCGAGGGATATCTTCTGAAAATTATGTGCTAAGGATTTCTTCTTTTCTATCCCTCTCTTTGTTTCTGCCTTGTTCCTGTTCTCCTCATCACCATCTTATTTATTTGCTGCTCTCTTGGCCCATATTGCTGCCTTCTATCCAAAAGGACTCTAAAATATATCATTTCTTTCCCATGCCGAAGTCGGATGCAGTGTGCCTGACTAGACAGGCGCTTAATGGCAGCACGACGCATTTTTTGCTAATTATGACAGACAACAGTAGTTTTTGAATGAGCGTTCGACGAAGAAGAAATAATAACTATCACTCTCTGTGAAAACATACACAATTAACAAAATCTTGCGTACACGTTAAATCCTGTTTCGCTCTTCCTAAGAGTAGGCCATTGTGTGCCGGTGGGAACAGACGACAAAAGTTACAAAACTGCAAACACACGGGACTGGATGTAAGAAATCACATGAATGCTTATTCCATTATCCTCGATATAAAAGAATAAGAATAAGTAAATAAATACATGATTTAAGGTTTGATATGGGTAAATTCGCAAACGATTTTGAGAAGATTCTTTCAAAAGTACACATTCGAGCTTTCAATCTTGCAGAGTCTGCACCACTCGACGACGACGACGAAGAAGAATCTTGTCGAGAGAGCATTAGCAACCCTAGTCCTATTAAATCTGTCTCAATGTTTCAAATAGTTATTTTTATTCATTTAGTTCATTTTCTACCGCTTTAATTCACCGCGTATTTCGCTGCCTTAAATGCGGACTGCTCTCGTCAGGGGGAGCGCGTTGCCACAAGAGCAGCGTCAACTATTATTTTTGTTATTATTTTCCTGTCTGCAAACTGTTGTATTCGCTTCCCTATCAGAGCAGTTTTTTCTTCAGAATTTTGCCAGGGACAACTCTATTGTTGCCGTGGGTTGAATTTAAATGAATTGAAACCAATTCAACCCAAATACTTTATTTTCTCAGTGACAGAGAAATTCAGGCGGGCTACAATATGTAAACATAATATCACGGAAAAATACAACACAGTATGCGAACATTAGCTGGCATCCATCACAATATAAAAAGCACCAACAAATAAGCATATCTCTGTGTGTGTGTTTGTGTGTTTGTGTGTATGTGTGTATGCGTGTATGTGTGTGCGCGTGCGTGCGTGTGTATGTATGTATGTATGTGTGTGATCTCCAAAGCCAGTGGCAGCGGACCACTTCATTGATCTACAATGAAGGCAGATAGATGGCATGCCTCCTGCTCTTCAGAAGATACACATGGCTGTAAATCCGTCTTCTGGAATTATCCTGAGTAGGTGGGTGGGGGTCGTGGTGGGGGAAAGTGAAGGCTGTAGGGAAGGTGTTTAGGGGGGGTGGGGTGCTGTGAAGAGGGAGGGTGATTTGGAATGGAGAAGTACGGGGTGTGGAGATGTTGTGTTTTTTTTCCCCATAGGGCAGGCGAGTGAGGCTATAAGATCAAAGTGTAAAGATCATGACATCTTTAGCAGAGGGTGTGTGGGGGGGGGGGAAGAGATTTATGATGTGTGTTTATTATGCGTGTGCGTGTTTGTGTGTGTGTTTGTGTGTGTGTGTGTGTGTGGGGGGGTGTCGGTGTGTGAGTGTGTTTGTGTTTGTGTGTGTGTGTTTGTGTATGTGTATGTTTGTGTGTGTGTGTGTGTTTGTGTATGTATGTGTGTGTGTTCGTGTGTCCGAGCATGGGGATGATTTGTGTGCATCTCTGTGTAAGTGTGTCTCCATGCAAGTATGTATGTTTGTTTACTTGTGTGCGTATGTATAATTATGTATATGTGTGTATGTATATGTATGTATGTGTGTGACACGCACGCGCGCGCGTGTGTGTGTATGAGAAGGTGTGCATCTATACAACCATATGTATGGTCTTAGGTATTTGTGTATGTATGTATGTATGTGTGTGTGTGCGTGCGCGCGTGTGTGTCTACCTGTTAATGTTAGTGGTAGTGTTTTAGCGTTAGTGTTAGTGTGTGTATGTGTGTGTGTGTCCGTGTATGTGAGTGTGTATATATGTGTGTGCGCGTGCGTGTGTGTGTGTGTGTGTGTGT
>CM060333.1:40660157-40692657 GCA_030674155.1 Stramonita haemastoma | reverse complement strand
TGAAATATGTTGGTTTACTAGAACACCATACTATGAAAATCGATTACTATAATATTGGAATTTACTAGCAAATAACTTCTCTCAGCTAAAATGAAGAAGGAAAAATAAAACAGTTGTAAGCTAACGTTGACATGAAACGAAATCTTTGGCTATAAGATCATCTTTCTTTGTGTGTGTTTGTATTATCAAAAGTAAAATTGAAATTATGTTATTTTTCTCATGATTTTCTTTTGGTGTATGTGTTGATCAGATTGTCGTGACTCCTGTGTTAGATTGGATACATGAAGACTTGAAAGCAGTTGCTTCACCAGTGTAGTTGATATTTTTATGCTATTATTTTATTTTCGTTGCGTTTCAGCCTCAAATGCTCCCACTTCTTGTTGTGACGTCATTAAAGGTTTGTGACGTTGGAATGATCTCCCTTCGCATGCTTCCATTTTTGCTGAATACTCTCCACCGAAATGTGTTTGTGATTTGGTCTGCGCATCCAATCTGATATTTGTTTCCCATGTTGTGTCAATGCTGTTTGAAGTTTGATTGATGCGTGACTGTGCTGAATTTTGATAGGGGTGGAAGTTAAGGGGTATGCTTTTAAAAGAAACGAAACATCCCTTTTCAGAATATTATTTCTCTTCTTTATACTGTTTGTATTGGTTTTGTAATCCCTCCATGTTGCAAGCAAGGTTTTGGTTTGATATTGTTGGAGTTTGTCATTTTCTACATAACGTCAGTTAGCTTAATAAAAACTTGGAAACTTAATTCCCCTTTATAAGTTTTATATAAAAAATGAAACTTTCGAAAGCGTAAGATGTGCTAACAAGATAACAGTCCAACATTACTGTGGTTTGAATAAAAGACGAAAATGACTTGTACACACCCAAGGACAATTATATAAAATGCTAATGCTTAAAGCCATTGGAAGCCTTAATCTCCCTGTCCATTGAGATAAAGTATTGGTATTGGTATTGAATTTGGTATTGGTAAATAACAATGACTTGTTCATACACAAAGACAGGTTTGTCTTGATTTGTTTCGCTGTTTCAGTTTCTTTGATTGTTTTTCATTCGCGTGCTTCTTTGTTTGTGTGCTATGATAATGGTATCTGCTTTTCATATCACTCTCATGCTTTGATTCCCGGCCTGTCTTTATTGCTGTATCTGCCTATACCTCCATCATAATTTGTCTCTGTCTTTGTCGTTCTTTGCTTCTGTTCATTTGTCTGTCTCTGTTTCTGGGTATCTATGTTATTTTTCTGTGTCTCTGCCTTTTGTCTCTGTCTTCCCTGGTATCTCTCTCTGTCTCTCTCTGTCTCTCTCTCTCTGTGTCTCTATCTGCCTCTCTCTGTCTCTGTCTCCCTCAGTCTCTGCCTGTCTCTGTCTCTGTGTTCTGTCTGTCTGTCTGTCTGTCTGTCTGTCTGTCTGTCTTTGTCGCCTGTTATTTTGGTTTTGTTGTTGCTTACTCCATTGTATGACATTGTCAACAATATTTTTTCTGTGGTTTTCTTTCAGTTTTGTTGTTGTTATTTGTTATTCTTTGCTTTCTGAGTGTGGGTGTTTTGGAAAATCTTGTTGTAGGATGAAGAAGGGACAGGCTGGGGGGGGGACTGTCTGCAAAATTGAATGGAAGTGATGACATGACGAAAAGAAATGTATGCCTATCTATCAGCCCCCATCCTTCTATTTTATAAAGAGAAAAAGGATATTGGTTCAGTTTTATGATTCATTTCTGTGTGGCAAAATGTATTTCGTTTTTTTCACATTTAAACACGCATGCGTGGTTGTATCCATTTTTTTTGGAGCATGCCCTTAAACTACATTTAGAATATGAGTCTTCCGTTTTGATATTTGTTCTATATTTTGCTTTACATTTTTTTAAACAAAGTTACACGGAACTGCACTCCAAAGATGAGTAATTATTGTTCACGATAGTTGAAACGATTCTGACAGTTTTAATATATCACCGGCGATATTCTTTAAAAATTAAAAAAAATCCTCAACAGTGTGAATGAATTGTAGATCATTTGCAGGGTTTTCGTTATGAAATAGGCATTTTCTTCCTTACACTTCCCTCTTCTCCCCAGGTTCCTTCACACAGATCACGATTCATCTCCGTGTGTGTGTGTGTGTGTGTGTGTGTGTGTGTGTGTGTGTGTGTGTGTGTGTGTGTGTGTGTGTGTGTGTGTGTGTGTTTCTGTGTGTGTGTGTGTGTGTGTGTGTGTGTGTAAAAAGAGCGTTGGTTTTTATATCAGTTTTATCTTTTGCTTCACCCAGCTACCCTCCTCATCTTCTTCTCCCCACCCGCTCCCTCCACAATCCTTTCCCACCTCACACCCTCTCTCCGCTCTTTTGGTTGTTACGGTGTCTCACTCCATCATTCATCCCCTGCATGGTTTCTTCATTCATTCACAGTCACGTTCATTTCTTTTCCCGGTGTCTACTTGGTGCCTAAGTGACGCACACCTGAATGCAATCTTCTTAATGTGGGATTTCTGTAACATTGCACTGTTGTTAACCATCTGTATCTGCCTCAGTCTGTCTGTCTGCCTGCATCTCTCTGTGTCTTCTTAAGAATCAGGTATAAGGTGATCTTGAAATGTGTTGAGGATTGTGAAAGGCAGCAGTTCCCCGTGACACAGTTGAATTTTTGCATGGCAAGTAACATCTTGGTGACAAACAGAATTATTTCTGGCTAGCACTGCGTAGAATGGACAATGGTTGCACATTCTCAAATTTTAAAGACAAAAAAATGACAAAATATTTTGCTTCTTCTTTTTTAAATCTTGAAATAGGTTTTTTACCCAATAGAAATGTATCTGATTGTTTAAAATCTAATCAACAGTTAAGTAGCCAATAGACAAAAATGTTGGCCATTCTCACTTCAGGGCTTTTTTTTTAAAATTACTGCTTAGGGCAATCTAAAATGGTGTGCGAAGTTTGCTTCTGAAGAAAGTAGTATGAGCTGCAAATGTCAAATGTTTGATGCAGAGCTGGTATCTTATATTTCAATGAATTGCATAGTTTCAGCTTTCAGTCATGATTTATTCTAGTGTATACGAAAGGTACAGCATCCAATGTTCAAAGGAAATGAGAAGAAATGAAGCCCTTCTTCTTGTTTCTGCATTGTTCCCGTTTATTTCAAAGCATTGTGATCATGGATCTGCTGTCGTGTTGGTAGTGTGTGTGGAAGTAGATGGATGCGGATTGTGGTGGTGGCACTTTACAGTGTTCGTGCCTTTGAATGTGTGAGCATAGTCTTCATTATTTTACCAGCCGGCATGTAAACACGCGTATGTGTTCTTGTGTACTGAGTGCATGCATGCGCATGGGTAAGCATGTTTGCTACTGGAAGGTCGAGAGAGAGAGAGAGAGAGAGAGAGAGAGAGAGAGAGAGAGAGAGAGAGAGAGAGAGAGAGAGAGAGAGAGAGAGAAGAGAGATTACATTTTGTATTTTGTTTGCTCGACATAATTACTTCGAAAATAATGTTACTGGTATGTCTTTCAATGTCCATGGATGTTTTGAAAATACAACAACCAAACATTCCTTTAAATTTTAAATTTTCAGTGTTTCAAATTCTGACATATCTTACACATGAGCACATGATATTCTCTGCATTTATCTTCCCAAATAAAGCAGATACACTTTAACGTAACAAACTCATAACCAATAACACCTTCACCTTCTGAAAATTGTTCATTCATCTACAAACTACTAACTACACAAGATCCATTTCTATAAACTCTGTCTCTTTTTCTCTTTACTAGGAGGAACCCTTTTTGATGGATAATGAGAACCCGGGTTCTAAGGAGCCCTTTGAGGGGTTCATCATCGACTTGCTGAACGAGCTGGCCACCATAGTGGGGTTTCATTACCGCATAGAGCTGGTGCCGGACGGCAACTATGGGGCCAAGCTGGAGAACGGGGAGTGGGATGGCATGGTGCGGGAAATTCTCGACAGGGTAGGTCGTCTGCTTCTTTGTTGGTTGGTTTGTGGTCATCTTTTGTTTTTAGTGTGTATAAGTTTAACGATAAACTATTGTTTAGTTAGTAGGTGAGCTAGCTATCTAGTTAATCATTAAGCCACTATGTAAGTCAGTTAGTTAGTTTATTAGTACATTTGTCATTGGTTGATTGATTGTTCATTCATTTATTCAGTAAGACAGTCAATCAGTCAGTTATCCATCCACTCATCCATCCACTCATCCATCATCCATCCATCCATCCATCCATCCATCCATCCATCCATCCATCCATCCATCCATCCATCCATCCATCCATCCATCCACTCATCCATCCATCCATCCATCCATCCATCCATCCATCCATCCATCCATCCATCCCATCCATCCATCCATAAATCTGATTTAAATTTATCTCCCCATCCATCGAGTTGGGTTTTTTTTTAAACGCAAACGTATTATTTTGTACAGCCTTCGATCGATCCACCCATTCATCCCTCAATCCACCTACCTAGCCCCATCCACCCATCCCACTCATCCATCCATCTACCCACCCAAACACACCAACCCAACCTAAGCAACCATCCATCCATCCGAATCCATCCACCCATCCATTCATCCATCCATCTAGCCAGCCAGCCATTGACTATGTCATATTCACATTTAAACAACACACACACACACACACACACACACACACACACACACACACACACATACACACACACACACACCACAACATACACACACATACAAACACACACACACACCAACACCCCCACACACCCCAACACCCCACACCACACCCACACACCAACACCCCCCCCCACACACACACACCAACACCCCCCACACACACACCCACACCAACACCCCCCCCCCACACACACACACCAACACCCCCACACCCCCCACACACCAACACCCCCACACACACACACCAACACCCCCCCCACACACACACACACACCAACACCCCCCCCCCACACACACACACACCAACACCCCTCACACCCCCCCCCCCCCCACACACACACACACACAAACACAAACAAATCAAACCAAGGCTTTCTGTACAGAGAGCAGACCTGGCGGTGGCCCCGCTGACCATCAACTATAACCGGGAGCAGGTGATCGACTTCACCAAGCCCTTCCTCAACCTGGGCATCTCCATCCTCTTCAAGATGCCCATGCGGGAGAAGCCAGGCCTCTTCTCCTTCCTCAACCCTCTGGCCGTGGAGATCTGGCTGTATGTCATAGGGGCCTATCTCCTCGTCAGCTTCACCATCTTTATTCTGGCGCGGTGAGTTTTGGGGGAGAGAACCGGTGTGTGTCTTTGTTGTTTCGTTTTGTTTCTTTGTTTTTAGGTTTAAAGGGGGCGGGTGTGGGGTAGGGGTTCTTGCTTTTTGTGGGAGTGGTCAGTTTGTGTTTCATCTTCTCTTTGTTGTTGTTGTTGTGTGTTTTTTTCTTGTCTTTTTTTTTTCTTTTATTTCGCTTTTTTCTTTTATTTTCTTTCTTTTCTTTCTTTCTTTCTTTCATTTTTTCTTTCGCTCTTTCTTTCTATTTTTATTTTCCTCCTCTTTTTTTCTTTTCTTTCTTTTTTGCTTTTCTCTTTCTTTCTTTCTTTTTCTTTCTTTTCTTTCTCTCTTTCATTCTTTCTTTCTCTCTTTTTTTCTGTCCTTTTTTCTTTCTTTCTTTCTTTCTTTCTTTCTTTCTTTCTTTCTTTCTGTCTGTCTGTCTGTCTGTCTGTCTGTCTGTCTGTCTGTCTGTCTGTCTGTCTTTCTTTCTTTCTTTCTTGTTTTCTTTCTTTCTTTCTTTCTTGATTTTGTTTCTAGTGTTCTTTCGGCTTGCAGCTTGCTAAGAGGGCAGTTGTAGAAATATAGAAGAAGAGTGGGAGACATTGAGGAGAGAATGATAGTAAATAAAGATAATTTGATTTAGAGTTGGATCTTTTTTTGATGATGTGTTTTGCTGTTTGTTTGTATTTGCTTTTGTTTGTGGATCGTTTTGCTTTATTTTAGTTTCTTTTTATTGCTAGTTTTGATGCTTTATTTTTGTTCTGTTTGTTAGCTTTCATGAAACATATTAGGTGGCTGTTTTCTGTTAATATTTCGTTTTTGTTTTGTTTAGGGCTTTTCTTTGAATTTGTGAGGGCAGAAATTACTTTTTGATTGTTTGGATCGTTAACCGTTTTATTTTGCACAGAATGTTTTTGACTTTAAAGATGATATTTTTTGATCGTTTGATTTATTTATAATGATCTTTATGGAGGTGGTTTCTTGTTTATTTTACGTTTGTTTGTTCGACTTTTCTCCTTATCGGGGGGAGGGTGGGGGGATGGGGGTGTAAAAGGTTTGGTTTTTTTTTTAAAGTGTATTCTTCTGTATGAGTATTTGATGAAGCCTTTCCGCCATACGGTAGGCAGATATATGCAGGTTTAAAGAGGAAACCAATACTGATTCTGATCATATTTCGGGCTACGAATGTAAGGCTAACTTGATCGAATCATCGACTCACCTTCGCTTTATTACTATTTTTCTTATTGTTAGTATTATGCGTGTAGTGGAACGGAACAGTCTAATGCAGTGCATCGTACCTGTGAAGTAACGATAAGTGAGAGCCCAGGTTCGAATCTTTGATGAAAGTTGAAGAATTCGTGGTAGATGCGTGGGCCGGCAGCAATTAAACAATACAAACAAGAGTAGGAACACAGGTATTGTGTACCGTTATACCTACAGGTAGATGGATTGCGTCCAGGTCAATTGCCATGACACAGGGCCTTCACATTTCGTTGTGGTGCGCACAAAATAAACATTTTAATCGGCTATACAGACAATGTGTTCTAGTGTCAGACTTTCTGAGCGGCTGATTGTCAGATCTGTGTACTACTACAACCTTTTGTGACAGACGGATGCTGATGTCAGATGTAAGAAGTATCAGTGAAAGGAAATGCATTCTTGATAATTATGTTTTGTTTCACGGCTAGAGTTCCGAGGTCTTGATCACTTAATGTTTAGAGACAGTTTCTTTAAAGTTCTCTCTAAATGAGTGAACATGTTTGGTTTTTTATATTTCTGTTCTGTAAAATTCATTTTCCCCATAATATAGGAAAGCATAAAATGATGTTGAAGAAGAATCGTATGTAAGAAATATAACATATAATGAAACTCAACAAGAAGAACAAAAACAAGAAACAAACAAGAAACAATTAGAAATCGCAACGAACACATTAAAAGTTTACCAACCCATACAAACTTTTTAAAAAACAAACGTTGATATTCCACAAGCAGGGCATTGACACAAAAAAGCAATTTATTTTCCTGAACATTGTATTTCAAAGAACAGCAATACAAGGAACACTCTTTTAAGGAACTAAGGGAAAATAATACAATCGGTAGTTTTGAAAATCTCTTCGTTATTTTGGAAGACAAAGCAATTAAAACAGGGCTATTTTCTGGCACTGTTATTACATTCCTGAAGAAATGTAGGTTATTTGTGACGCTCCACCACGAAATGAGTCGCTTAGCACATTACCCAATTTTGCACTAGGAACCATTAAAGGCAGATGGAGGTCAAGTTCTCAATTTTGAGATTTTGATTATTAAACTATATCCGTTTATGTACCTTATAATAAAATATCAAGGCATAAGTTTTATTCCTTTTGCTTTTAAATGTGTTTTAAAAATACCCAAGCCCTCATTCTGGCAACCTGTTCCGAAAATAAACTTGCCTGTTTCTCATTTTGTCACATCCTGCAGTATATCATTTCAATTTGTAATAACTTTACACAGAATTGTCCGATTTTCAATTTGTTTTTTGTATTGAATAGCCTTTTTATTGCAGTTTAATAACTTATCAATGACTGAAAATTGACCCCTGGTGCAATGCGACTCCTTATGTGGTGGAGCGTCACATTTCCGAAGCGTTCATTGACAGTGACTGGTAAACTTGGAATGCTACTACCTGCAAGAAACGAACATTTCTCTGTGATTACAGAGCATTTGACGAGCAAACTCTGGTGAAAGGGGGTTCAAAGAGCTGTTGATTCTTAGTTTTATTCATTATTCACTTTAAGTCACGGTAGATTTTTCTGCGTGAAATTTGCGCTGCTCTCCCTTGGGAGAGGGTGTCGACACAAGAGCAGCGGCACCCGTTACTTTTTTCTCCTTTTTTGTCTGTAGCTGTACTTGTTTCCCTATCAGAGTGGCTTTCTCTATTCGAATGGGTCTGTATTAACTGTTTCCCTGCCAGCGTGTCTCTTTTCTATATAATATTGCCAGGGAAAACTCTCTTGTTGCCGTGGGTATTTTTCGTGCGCTAGATAATTTTGTGTAACATACGGGACCTCGGTTTATCGTCTCATCCGAAAGACTGGCACCAAGACCACCACCCCTGATCCAATGGATGGGGTAAAAGTTTTGGGCCCAAACAGGGCCTAAACCAGCGATAGGTAGGTGCGTAACCTATATACCACCGATTCACCTTCCTGATGGGGAAGCCGTGTCATGAAGGCTATTTAGGCTGTACCTAATTCTTCCTTTTTTTCTTAAGTTAAATGATGTGTTTTGTCCCCTTCCCACTATGTACCATTTGTGAAGAGCTTTACTGCTGATCATCAATAAACATGTGTCATTGTCATTATCATTATTGTCCCCCATGGCGATAACGGGGACCTGTCAGTATGGATGGCATCCCCACCTTCTGGAAATTCCTCTTTTCTGTCACCACGTTATTTCGCCCTTAGTCCTTTCCTTTCTGTGATCTTCTTCTTGTCTTTTATCTGCCTTCCTGCATCCATTCTCCTGCCTACTTTTTTTTATGAAAAAAGACTTTAAAGATAACAGTTTTCACTTAATGCCAAAGTTGGATACACTGAGTCTGACTTGTCAGGCGCTTAAAGGTAACACGACACATTTTCACTCATTTAACACACAACAATGATTGCTGTCTGAGCGTTCAACGAAAAATATGATCATTAATATCATTTATCGTTTCCTTCCTAACAGGTTGGTGGCAGGATAGCTAAGTGGTCAGAGCACTCGCTTTCCCCCAGTCAAGTTAAGCAGGGTGGAGCGTGGTCACCAGTTGGATGGGTGACCATTTGCGCACCTTGGCTTCAGTACAGTCCCCCCTAGTTCACTCAGCTGTAAATGAGTACCTGCCCTCTTTAGGTTCTGGGAAGGTAAAGCAGCGAGGGAAAGGAGATGGGCACGGCCCTCAATAATCATGCTGGCCCCTAGAGAAGCTGAAGTCTCTGATGCCTCGACCCCCTACGACCACATAGGTTATGGGACACCTTTACCTTTACCTTTAATATAGTCTCAGTATGGGCGCTGCCCTCAACATGCTGGCCCCTAGAGAAGCTGAGGTCTCTGATGCCTCTCTCTCCTACGAACCACACAGGTTAATGGACACCTTTACTTTTACATATCCTGACAGGTTCAGCCCCTACGAATGGTACAACCCTCACCCTTGCAACCCAGACACAGACGTGGTGGAAAACACCTTCGATCTGGCCAACAGCTTCTGGTTCACCGTGGGTACCCTCATGCAGCAGGGGTCAGACGTGAGCCCCCGGGCAGTGTCCACTAGGATCGTGGGGGGCATCTGGTGGTTCTTCACCCTCATCATCATCTCCTCCTACACGGCCAACCTGGCTGCTTTCCTCACCGTGGAGCGCATGGTGGCGCCCATCGAGACCGTGGAGGATTTGGCCAAACAGACGGATATACGTTACGGGACTAGGAAGAGCGGGTCTACTTTCGCTTTCTTTAGGGTGAGTTGCTTGCTGATTGGTTATTTTTGAGTGTGTTGTGTTGTGTTGTTTTGAATGTCGTGTGTTGTGTGTGTGGAGGGGGGAAGGGGTGGGGGTGAGTGGGTGTATGTGTTGTGTTGTGTGTGTGTGTGTGGGGGGGGTGGGGGTGGCTTGATGGTGGTGTGTCAGTGGGGTGTGGTAATGGTGGTGGGTGGTGTGATTGGGTATTGTCAAGTCAAGTCACATTTTTATTTCCAGATGGTACATCAAATAAGCATGGATTTGCTTTTTTTCATCAAGCAATCTATCTAGGGAAAAAAAGAGAAAACTAAACACTTTACCACTATTGTTTGACTATAATTCAACAGTGTGTGTGTGTGTGTGTGTGTGTGTGTGTGTCTGTCTGTCTGTCTGTCTGTCTGTCTGTCTGTATGTCTGTCTGTCTGTCTGTCTGTGCGTGTGTGTGTGTGTGTGTGTTGTGTGCATGTGTGTGTGGTTGGGGGTGGGGGGTTGTGGGGGAGGAAAGGAGTGTGTGTGGGTGGATGATTTTGCGTGTATGCGTGTGTTTGTGTGCCTGTGGGGGGAGTAGTTGTAGTTGTGTGTATGTGCGTGTGTGTTTAGGGGAAGGGGTGTTGTGTGTAAGTTTATGTGTGTGTATGTCTGGCTGTTCTCTCTCTCTCTCTGTCTCTGTCTCTGTCTCTGTCTCTGTCTCTCTCTCTCTCTCTCTCTCTCCTCTCTCTCTCTCTCTCTCTCTCTCTCTCTCTCTCTCTCTCTCTCTCTCTCTCTCTCTCTGTGTTTGTTTTCATGTTTGCCTGTCTGTATGCCTGCTTTTGTCTGTCTACCTGTCGTTCCATCTATCCTTCTGTTTATCTCTCTTTCTCTGTCTCTGTCGCATTCTTTGAAAATCCCCCAGAACTAAAAGCAGACAGTAACTCAGAATCACAAAAAAGAAATAAACCGACTTTGTCCAGGTTAAAATGGAGTGATCTTATCGGTCATAAAGATAGAAACCTGTTTACTCTGGCTCTTTGTCATTCTTTTTTTGCAGAAAGCAATCCCCCCTGCCCCCTTCAAACAAAAGAAAAACAATGTCAAGGACGGAGCACTCATTTTAAACTAAGCCAAACGTTAAGGCCATTAAATTATCTTCTTCTTGACGTACACTATAGTTGAGTGGTTTGGACTGTTCGACTTTTATCCCTTGAGTCCATTAAGGCCTAGGTTCGAATACAGGAAGCGTCTCATAAAATAAGATTAAACCTGGGAGTTGTTGTTTGTTTACTATCCCCCATGTTGATATCAAGTGCACATCTCTCTCTCTCTCCTCTCTCTCTCTCTCTCTCTCTCTCTCTCTCTCTCTCTCTCTCTCTCTCTCTCTCTCTCTCTCTCTCTCTCTCTCTCTCTCTCTCTGTCTCTCCCTCTCTCTCTGTGTCTCTCTCTGTCTCTGTCTCTGTCTTTCTCTCTCTCTCTCACACACACACACACACACACACACACACACACACACACACACACACACAACCACACACACACACATAGAAACGGATAATAAAATTTACAAAACTGTATGCACACGGGCGCTGGAGGTAAAAATGCACCTGAGTGCTTATTCAATTATCCTAGATACAGAAGAATCCCAACACACACACACACACATTATATATATATATATATATATATATATATATATATATATATATATATAATATATATATATATATATACCCATCCGTCGATTTCTCTGCACTTAGTTCCTGGCAGAACCTTATGCAATTGCCCCCCTTTACGCAGGAGAAATCTCAAGGGAAGCAATTCTGTTAGGAAATCAATCATCCAATTTTAAAACAGAATGTGGGTGGACCCTTTTTTATCGTGCTTCCAGACATCTTTTGGAGAAGAGGAAAAGTATATATGGGCTGCCTGTTGTAGCCATACCTGTGACCTGAGAATAATGCAGGGCTTGAGTTCCAGTCTACGTTGAGGTGCCTATTCTATGGACTGTTTCCCATCAGAGTAGAATCATGGGGAACTTTGGTTGAGAGGAAACGCACCTTCACAGAAATGGAGCAGTGCCGTTTGATCCTGGATAAATGCTAAACTTCCACTCTTTCCCCCTGCATCTACTGTGTTTTGAGTTATGATCGTAGTACTGGTCTTTCGGATAATACGGTAAACTAAGATTTCTTGTACAGTACGATTCCTCAATGCATGTAAAAGAATCCACTGCAACAACATAGTTGTTCCTAACAAATATTCTTTAGAGAAAATTACGTATATAGGGAAATAAACGCTTATGAGAGGAAGATAAATCAGTACTTGAATATATAATTTTGTCGCAACACTGATAAATTCAAATTTTTGTAGTAGTAGTAGTAGTCTTCAGTTTTAACGTCTTTCCACATTAAGTAATACCAGACGATCAAAAGAAAAATTGTAAAGTGTGTGTGTATGTGTGTGTGTGTAGGTAGGTGTGTGTATGCGTGCGTGCGTGCGTCTGTGCTTGCGTGTGTTGTGTGTGTGTGTGTGTGTGTGTGGTGTGTGTGTGTGTGTGTGTGTGTGTGTGTGTGTAGATACACCATAATAACAAATAGAATATGTGATGAGATTAGAAACCGAGGCCCCGTGTGCGAACGCACACATAAGATCTTGCGCACACGTTAAAACCCCGTTTCGCCTTTGGAGGAGCAGGCCATCGTGTGCTGGTAGGAGCGGATGACAAAATTATATAAAAAAAAAACCCAGCATGCCTACAGGTATCGTGTTTAGACACCATCCCTTAGGAAAAGAAAATAATGGGTAGGCGCTGCACTTGTGGCGCCGCGCTCTCTCCGGGGAGAGCAGCCGGAATTTCACGCAGAGAAATCTGCTGTGACATAAAGTGGTATAAAATAAATAAAATGAATAAACAACATAACAAGTTAATGATAATACAAAATCGATTAAAAAATAACTGTATCGATAACTATATGTTTATCACAATCCCCTCATTTTCTCTGAAAACACGTCAAGTTTAACAGCCCCTCTTTGATAAGTTAAAAGTTAAAGTCTGTCCCGAGCCTAAGGCTCATCAAGCCGGTGCTTATCCCGGTTTCTGTGGCGTTAAGCGACTGAGAGTCATAGACTCCCCCCTGGATAGAACGCCAAGTCTATCGCAGGGTTAACCCTCAACACAAGGTTGGCACCTCTTTTAAACCTGGGTGGGGTGAGAGAATAGCCGTAAAGTGCCTTTTCCAAGGGCACAACGCCATAGCCGAAAGCTGGGATCGAACCCGCAACCTTTAGAATACGAGTCCAACGCCCCAACCACTAGACTACAGCGGCGGCCCTCTTTGATAAAAGAAACGGTAATTGCTTGAAGATACACAGGCATAACTTAGACAATCAGTCCATTGAAAATCTAACAATGTAACTGAAGTTCCAGATGATTTGGAAAAATAAATTAATGAAAGGAAAAAGGAAATTGCAGAAAATCTTCCAAGGAGTGATCAGTATAAATGCATTTGTTTGAGGGCAAAATAATTATCTTGCCGGTGTAAGACAATGCAGTCTTCCGATTCTGAATCACAATGACCCTGTGAACGACAAACAAGGAGACACATTGACAGCAGAGGAAAATGGTCATAACTATCAATTTTCTATTTAAAAAATTGACGAAGAATAACAGACTCAATTTCACATAAATAAATGTTTTACAGGCAATAATAATAATAATAATAATAATAAAATAAAATAAAAAAAATAATAATAATGATAATAATACGATACAAAGCAGTATCGCACAATACACAAATTTTAATGGCAATGCTTATTATTTTTATTATTTTTAAACTAAAAGAGAATAATTATTGTAATTGGCTCTTAAAGTTTAAACTATGATTAACTTAGATTGCAACTTGCAAACTAAGTTATTTCAAAAAGAAATAAAACATTTTTCTTTGAAAAACTGTCAAGTTGCGATACAAACTACTGAAACAAACAAACAATTAGGCCAAAACTAAAAGAAAAAGCAAAAAAAATCGAAAATACTACTCCAAAAACAATCATAAAAAGTTAATATTACTTTCAAATAAAACAAAATGCATTATCAAAAGAAAATCTTACGTGTCAACGTGGAAATATCATCGCTTAATGATAATTGACTAAACGACAACAGCATCATCAAGCAAACGACTGCCAAATGGTTTGCTGAAGAATTGAAATGCAAAGCTGAATATTTCGTTACACAGGGAAACATAGACCAAAAAAATCAATTAAAGATCCAATGTAAAAAAGAGTTACAATTGTTCCAAAAAAAAGGCTGAAAGAGAAAAACAAAAGAAATGTATCAGATAGATTTGAACAATTACTTTTATGAGAGGGAAGGGGGAGGGGTCCTCGATGACATTTTCGAAATTCACCAAGAAGTGAGGTTTTTTTCCCGTATGTTTTTGCCCACCACTAAGGTAAACACATTCCGACTTCGAGAATTGAGATTTTGTTAAAAAAGAGAGTATAACATAAATAAATGACAATGTTACACAAGTGAATGTTAATTCGAAAAATATGAGTATATTAATGAAAGCTATAGACGGATATCATTGCTTAACACACAGACATACATATCAGAAGAGTAAGCATAGAGTACAAACATGTCAAGTAGTCTCACAGCACATGCACTTCCATTGCAGCATCGTTATATAATCCTCATCCTCATCGATCATCATGCAATGAAACGCAAAATCCTTGTCACACACACATACACACACAAGCACACACGCACACTTGCACGGACGCACACACGCATGCACACATGCACGCACACGCACGCACACGCACAAGTCCTTCGCATGAGACTATAAACCGATGCCCCGTGTGCGAACGCAAATAGAACATATTGCGCACACGTTAAATCCTGTTCCGCTTTTCGTTTTAGTAGGCCATTGTGCGCCGGTGGAAACAGATGGCATATTTACAAATAAACTGCATACACACGGGGACTGGATGTAAAAAACACATAAGTGCTTATTGCATCATCCTCGATGAAAAGAATAAATGAATAAAATAAATAAATAAATAAATAAACAAATAAACACACACATACACTTTTTAAAAGCTGTTATTGCCTTTTGCAGCCATAGCGAAAGCACTTACAGGGGAGCATCTGGGCTAAAATTAAAATAATCCAATTCCTCATAGAAAAACCTGCACGTTTTTGTCTTCTGAGCTTTGTAAACAACGTTGAAAAAAAAACACATTTCGCTGTTTATCAAGAAGAGACGCAAACAAATCAAGAAAGTGTATTACACAGAGACACACAAACAAGGAAGCAATAACATAAAAGATATGCCACAAATTGACCAACACAAAAAATAACAACAAGGCTTCAACAAAAAAAACACATCCACTTTAGCCTACAAAACCCTAATGGAAACAAATGAATAAAAGCAGTCAAATAAAAATACTGTGATTTTGTTGAAAACTGGTACATACAATCATTCAGTAGCCCCCCCCCCCCTCCCACCCCACCCCCATCCCCACACACCTACACACACCTCCCAAAAGACGTCTTGTACATATTAACACATCATAACATTCCAATGACTGGTGATTGTTGTAAATTCAGTAGACCATAGTTAATCATCCGCTTTGAAACACACACACATACACACACGCGCGTGCACCCACAAACGGATGCTTATTTATTCAATGTACCATCTGGAAATAAAACATTGACTTTTACACGCACGCACGCACACACGCAAACACACCCACATACACTTTTTAAAACGTTCTTATTGCCTTTTGCAGCTATAGCGAAAACACTTATAGGGGAACGTCTGGGCCTAAATTAAAATAATCCAATTCCTCATAGAAAAACACTGCACATTTCTGTCATCTGAGCTTTGTAAACAACTTTGAAAAACAAAAACCTCTTGGTGTTTATCAAGAATAGACGCTTTCGGTGTTTATTTGTGTGTGTGTGTGTGTGTGTGTGTGTGTGTGTGTGTGTGTGTGTGTGTGTGTGTGTGTGTGTCGCGCGTGTGTGTGTGCGTGTGTGTGTGTGCGCGCGTGCGCGCGCGCGTGCGCGCGCGTGTGAGTGTGATTTCGAATTTGCTAGGATTATTTATTGTCATTGGCTGCTTGTTTGTTGTGAGGGTCGAGTGCAAGCGCTTTGATTTGTTTTTACAAGATATAGCGCTATATGAATTCCATGTATTATTATTATTATTATTTTATCAAAAATAGACGCTTTCGGTGTTTATCAAGAATAGACGCTTTCAGTGTTTATCAAGAATAGACGCAAATAAATCAACAAATGGAATTACACAGACACACAAATAAGGAAGCAGTAACTTAAAAACATGCCACAAATTAAACAACACAAAAAACAACAGCAAAAGGCTTGAACACCCCCCCCCCACCATACACACTCAAACCTACAAAAACCTAATAGAATCAAATGAATGAAAGCAGTCATATAACAACGGGGTGATTTTTTTTTAATAAGGGAACAGCTGGGCTTAAATCAAAATAATCCAATTCCTCATAGAAAAAATGCTGCCCGTTGTTGTCATCTGAGCCCTGTAAACAACTATGAAATAAAACAACATCTTCACTGTTTATCAAGAATAGAGGCAAATACATCAACAAAGTGAATTACACAGGCACACAAACAAGGAAGCAATAACACTGGAAAACATGCCACAATTTAATTAACACAAAAACTAACATAAAAACATTGAACCCTCCTCTGTAGCCCACAAAAAATAATGCAAATAATTAAGTAAATAAAAGCAGTCTTATGATTTCTGGTGATTTTGTTTTAAAGCTACCGCATACAATCATTCAGTACCTCAACATGAGAGATGTGTTATAATATTTTTATGACTGGTTAGTGCTGAATATTCATTAGACCAAAGTTAATAATTCGCATTGTTGCACACACACACACACACACACACACACACACACACACACACACACACACACACACACACACACACACACACACACGCACGCACACACACGCACGCACGCACGCACGCGCACACACACACACACGTACACACGCACCCGCACACATACACAAGCAAGCAAACGAATGCTTATTCCATGTACCATCTGAAAATAAAAAATTAACTTTGACTTTGACACACACACACATGCATAGAAGTTTTCCGGATGGAACTATAAAGCAAGTTTCCATGTGCGAATGCACGCAGAACATCTTGCGCTCACGTTAAAACCTGTTCTACCTTTCAGAAAAATTGGCCATCATGTGCCGGTGGGAACCGAAGACAGAGTTTAACCGCATGCACATAGTAAATAGAAAATAAGAAATGCACAGAAAATGTTGTCCATTGTCATGGAAATAAAAGAATAACACAAAATGAATGAAAATGAAATAAAATAAAGTGAAATAAAGCACCCTCACATATCGAGTAGAACTCTACAAACTGCCAGAGCGAAGCAAAAATCGTGGTCCTTTCTCTCTGCAAAAGTTAATTAATCTAATGAGAAATAAAATACTTTGGCCAAAAGAATGGGACAGAAAGAAAGAAAAAAAAAAAATCAAATATGTTTTGTGGAAACAAAAGATGAGGATTCTTCTCCTGTGGGATTTTCCCTCATATTATGAGTTTTTGTTTACTCTTTGTTTTCTTATTCATAGACTTGACTGTTTGCCAACATGTGTTTTTCAATTACTTTTTTCTGATCTATATTCTTTGTGTGTGCCTTGAAAAAAATCTAACACTATTTTCATCTCTTCTTTTTCACGTTAGTGTTCTTTCATTCTTGTCTCTGATGCTGTTTTAGATTCTTCTTTTTTCACTCTTTCTGTTCTGGTGTTCTCTTTTCTAAAGCTATTTTTCTTCGCCTTTTTGCTATGACTTTACTGATTTTCTGTTTCTATTGACATCTTTTGTGGTCTTTCTTCACAGAAATTCAAATCCTCATTAATACTCTTTTAAACCAAAATAAAATTATAAAAAAAACTTACACAAAGGAAGAGAAATTAGTGGCCGAAAAAACAAACCAAACCAAAAAGAAAGCAAAACAAAACCTTAAGTAAAACCAAACAAGCCAAACAGACTAATGCAAAAACAACATCGTATAATTGCTAAATGAATAAGCTCACTGGGTTGCAAAATGACAGATGCACAAGATAAAGTCACAAATAAAATGTAAATAAAAAACGAATAATGTGAAAAGCTTGACTGCAAAAGCCAAACAAAAGGTAGGAAATCTACCTCGATATGTAAACAAATATATTAGTACTGCCTAACATAACTATATAAGAAACAAAAACAAGTATAGGGTGAAAAAAAGGAAACAATACAGGCAGACTGACATGGAGATAAAACTATAACGAAGACAAACATTTCTGAATGGAATAAAGCAAGCAAGTAAATAAACATTTGATTGATTTTGTGCGCCTTAGCTTCTGTACAGTCTCCCATTTTACCAAGCTATAAATGAATACCTACCCTTGTAGGGAAAAGGAAAAATAAAGAGAGAGAGAGAGAGAGAGAGAGAGAGAGAGAGAGAGAGAGAGAGAGAGAGAGAGAGAGAATTTTTTAGTACAGTAACTCCTCCCGAAAATCAAAACAAAAAAACAAAGCAAAAAAACGTCAAAAGAAAACTTGCGTGTCAAATTGCATACTAAAAACTTTTAAAGTTAATTAATTTGACACAAAAAGTAGTAGGAATGTAACTGTCAAATGATTAGTTGCAACAATGAAATATAAACACGAATATTCAGTTACATAGGCACCCACATAGAAAAACAAAGCAAAAAGGTCAAACACAACACATACACAGACATACACAGACACACAGACACAGACACAGACCCCGCGCGCGCACACACACACACACACACACACACACAACACCACACACACACACACACACACACACCACACACACACACGAGCGCCCACGCACGCACGCATTCACACATACACACAAACTCACACACACACACACACAAAACACAAACACACACAAACACAAACACACACACATATACGCACACACAAACTGTTTGAACACAATCTTAAAAATAAATAGGCGTTAAATTTTAACCTTTCAAAGAGTGCAGAAGTACTTTCCCACCTAATCATGTTTTAAAAAAAATAAGTAAAGGGACATCTGATATTTTGGGAGGGGAGAGAGGAAATTTAGATTAAGACAAACACCCACACTAACAACTATACAGACACACAGACAAACAGACACGTAGACACACACACAAACACACACACATACCACACACACACTCACACACACACACACACACAAACACACACACGCGCATACGCACGCACACACACACACACACACTTACACACAAGCACACTCACACATACATACACACACGCACGCACGCACACGCACTCACATACACAGAAACCAAACTTATCGGAAGATGTATTGGCTGAAGTTAAAGAAATTCAATAGTTCATAATGTCAGCTTTGTGCTCTTTCTCTTACCTTACTCGTATAAACAAATTAAACGAAACAAAAAATAAGGAAAGACTAAAAACCCAAACAGAAAAATACAAAAGAAAACCTAAAACAAAATAAACCTGACATGGTTACATACAAGTATGATATAAACAAAACTATCAGAAAAAAAACCACACAAGCAGCTAACATATAAAGCAAGGAAACAACCAAACAACCCCCCCCCCCCCCCCCCCCCCCCCCGAACTTTCAAAGCATGCTTTTAAAACACAATACTCTTTAAGCAAACAAATGAAAAAACAAGAAAGAAAAACGGTAATCTAACAGTTGTGTATTTATTTTAGTTTAATTTGGCGCACAGAGCTCGTCAAAGGAAGAAAAAAAAACATGTAGATATCAGTTATATCATAACCTATCTTCTCCGACGATGGAAAGCAGATACCTAAATGGTGAGACATAATGGTCGCATTCGCATTAACCTCACCACTGGAGAACTTTCGGAGCTCTAGCCGAATAACAACAAACAACAAACAACAATTCCTTGGTTACAATGTTTCCATGTTTTTGTAGCCATCAATGACTGTAACCCCCCCCCCCCCTCCCCCCACACACACTTAAACACACACACACACGCACGTACGCACCACACACGACACCACCACACACACACAACACACACACACACACACACACTCATTTGCACGCTTACTGCAATAATTAGTCTTTCAAACCGTGTGAAGATCATAGCCCTTTATCTCCGCTAAGAATAAAACCGTTCTATAAAGCAGATGAATTATAAAGGTGATGTATAAAGCCAAGTTTTGTCTTGTACTCCCTTTCGAAAAAAAAGCAACAAAAACCAAAGGAATGGAGAAAGCTGGTTTCCAAATCTGAAGTAACCCATGGGGTCTGCTAGACTAGGGAAATGGGAAGGTGAAGAAAGCCAGTGTTTTATAAACCTGATTGATGAATAATGCTCGGGCATAAAACAGGTAAAAGGTAAAGGTGTCCCACAACCTATGTGGTCACAGGGGCATCAGAGACCTCAGCTTTCTCAGGGGCCAGCATCTTGAGGGCAGAGCCCATCTCCTCTCCCTGGCTGCTTTACTTCCAAGTCCCTAAAGAGATCAGGTACCCATTTACAGCTGGGGGAACTGCGGGACTGTACTGAAGCCAAGGCGCACAAACGGTCACCCATCCACTTGATACCACGCACAATGCTATTTAATTTTGGCTTGGGGAAAGCGAGTGCTCTGATCACTTAACTACCCCATCCCACTCTGATATAAAAAAGGGCAAAAACAGAGAAAAATAGATTTTTTAGGTATATGTTCTATCTTTTTTCCAAAAATGTTTTGTTAGTTTCCTTTCCTTTTTCTGCGTCTGTTCCTGTCTTTTTTTTTTATTCACCTATTCATTGATCTATTCATTTGTTCATTTATACACTTCTTTACTAATTTATTTTATTCATCAATACTTTCTATAGCTATTTCACATGTCCTGTTTGTTTTTTTGTATTTCTTTTTTCATCTTTTTCTTTTTCTATGTTTCATTCATTTTCTCGTTTGAATTTCTTTTCATGTCTTGTCTTTTGTGATTTTGTTTCAACACATGTGTTTCTTTTCTTGATTTCTCTCACTCTCTATTACTTTGATTCTGGCTGGACTATATCTGCGTGTATGTTGTTTTTTTCGTCAGTTTCCTTTCCTTCTGCACTGATGTCTTTCTCATTATTCTGCTTGCATTTTTGTGGGCTATAACTTCAAAGAAATTTAAATCGGCTTTGTGCTGCGCTTTCGAGGCAAACAAAGAAACTAAAGAATACACAACAAAGAAGGAGAGTTTAATAGGGGAGACACAAAGCAAAAGAAAATAAAGACCTGGAGAAACACACACACACACACAACACGCACACACACACACCACCACGCACGCACGCAACGCACGCACGCACGCACGCACGCACAGCACGCACACACACACACACACACACACACACACACCACACACACACACACAACACACACACACCAAAAAACACACCACCACACTAAAAAAAACACAAATAAACAAACACAAAAAATACCAAACCAACGGAAGGCAGCAATGGGCGAAATCGTATCATTACCAGATTAGGGGTAAAGATATGTCAACTGGATGAAGAAAACATAGGCACACAAGATGAGTCAAGATGGAACTGCTCGTAAGATTAACGATTAGAAAATGACATTAGTAACGGGAAACAAATGTTTACAAATTTACAGAAATATGTGTTTTAAAAACCTGCAAGTACTTATTACCAAGCAAAAAATGCAGATATGGAGTATAAGATAAAAAAGGAACAGACAGGCAGAAAAAAGAGAAAAGAGGCAAACCGTGATTTCAAAAAACACCAGCTTTTGGAGGGAAATGCAATTAATCAGATAATCAAGACATAGCTCTAACTGTTTTCAAAACAGACTTTGTTTTATGTATATACTCATTCTTTCTTTTCTTTCTTTCTTTCTTTCTTTTCTTGTCTTTCTTTCTTTCTCTTTTCTTTCCTTTTTTTCTTTCTTCTTTCTTTCTTTCTTTGTCTTTCTTTCTTTCTTTCTTTTTCTTTCTTTCTTTTCTTTCTTTCTTTCTTTCTTTCTTTCTTTCTTTTTCTTTCCTTTCTTTCTTTCTTTTTTCTTTCTTTTTCTTTCTTTCTTTCTTCTTTCTTTCTTTCTTTCTTCTTTCTTTCTTTCTTCTTTCTCTTTCTTTCTTTATCGAGTAAAGTACAAGTCCCGTTGTAAATGTTTTATCTGTAAAGAGTAACACTAATGAAAACTGCTCCGTCTTAAGAAAAAAGACGTTTCGGGATTTTTTGTTTGGTTGGCTGGTTTGTTAGGGTTTTTTTTATTATTTTATAAGAACTGTTCTTTTTACATGTGTACATATAGAAGTTGTCTTTTTCATTTCTCAAAAACATTTTCTTTCAATGCATTTTAAGTGTGTGTGTTTGGTTGTCTTGTTAGTTTTTTTCTTTCTTTTTCTGTCTTTTTCTCTTTATTTTTTTCCAAGTTTTTCTTTTTTTCGCTCTCTGAATTTTTTTTATATTCTATTTGTTTTCCTTTCATTCTTTTTGCTTTCATTTCATTCTATTTTGTTTTCCTTTCATTCTCTTTTCAGTCTTTTTCTTTTTGCTTGCTTCTTTACTCCGTTTTTCTTTTAGTTGTTTTTCTTTCTATGTGTACTTCATTTTTGTTTAAAATTTCTTTTGTATCTTTGTCCTTACTCTCATTTTGTGTGCCTCAAGATCTTCTTACTATTTGTAAGTGTATATATTTACCCAGTTTTTTCTGTGGTTTTTGTCGTTTGCAGTTTTCATTTGCCGCTGTTGTTGCTGTAGTTGTAGTTGTTATTCTTTCGATTCTTTTCCCTATTTTTTTAATACGGGATTAAATCCACACGGCATCGTCGGAGCAAACAAAGCAACAAAGCCAGGTCTAACAATGCTAGGTAAAACAATGGATACAAAGGAAACATAGACGAAAAACAAAGAAGGAACAAACCAAAATGACCACACAAAGCAGCTCACAAACAAAACAAGAATTTCAAGCTTGGTGAAATCGGAACGTCGCATTGTAAAAAGCTTAGCTGGATTACAAATTGAAAGCAAACCAGCAGAAAGGATGAAGGAAAAAATAATCTGAAAGAAAAACGTCAACAGATTGACAATAGTTCCAGACACAAAAATTCTGAGGCTAGGAAAATATTTTTTTCTACAAAATAAAACCACAAGTATCTCGTAACAAAGTATGTGAAATGGAAAGAAAAAAAAAGATACTTAAGAAAAAAGGTGATAAACAGACATGGTAATGAAATAACTAGTAGATCCATGTCACAAATTAAACGAGAGAGAGAGAGAGAGAGAGAGAGGAGAGAGAGAGAGAGAGAGAGAGAGAGAGAGAGAGAGAGAGAGAGAGAGAGAGAGAGAGAGTATGCTTCTGCCTTAGTACACACACACGCACACACACGCACCGCACGCACGCACACTCACACACCAAACCACACCACACACACACACACACACACACATCACACACACACACACACACACACACACACACACACACACACACACAGAAAATCTACTGAAAGCAGAACATGAATGTGGCTGCTTCTTTGCACCAATCCAGTCAGTTTGTCTCAGTACCTTGATTCCAAGCAAATTATCACAGTTTGGTGAGTTTCAAGGACTATTAGCAAAGTCTGTTTTTTATTTTATGTATCTTAGGTGACATTTTCCTTTACAAACATGGTTACTGCTGGCTATAAGCCTTCTGGGCTTTTATGACCGTGAAGGATGTTCTTGTTCTTATTTCCCAATACACATACGGTACACGCGCCGCCTCTACCTCCACAACACACTTACGCGTGCACGCGCGCGCACTTACACCACACACACACAACACACACACACACACACACACAACACACACACACACACACACACACACACACACACACACACACACACACACACACTTACACCAACACACACACTTCAAATCGAACCTTTCAAAGGTAATTACAGATTCTAAACATTTATCCACGTCTGCAAAGGATACAATTGATGTTATGTGCTTTGTCTTTGAAAAAAATAAATTTTTTTTTCAGTTTACTTAACGGATTTTTTTTAAAGAAATATTCACAGTTTTCATAGCAAATTCCTTTTTTTTCCTTGATTTTTTTTTTTGGTTTGGGGATTGCTAAAATTTCTTTATTCATTATTTTTACATAAATTTTTTTTTCTTTTTTTTTTTTTCCCTAGAGGTTCAACTTCCCCAAATTTGGGTAGATTTTCGTTTAGTTTTCCCTTGGGGAAACATTTTTTTTGGAAATTTTTTGTTTTCTTTGGGTTTTTTTTTTTGTTGTCTTTGCTTTTTTTGTTTTAAAAAATTTATTTTCCTTTTTTGAATTTTTTGCGTTTAGATGGTGTTAATTTGTTTTTTTTTTTTTTTTAAATTTTTTTTTTTTTTAGCTTAAATATATTTTCTGTTTTTTTATTATCCCTTTTTTATTTTGTACCTTTTTTTTCCCTTTAGATTCTTTTTTTTTCCTCTTCCCTTTTCTGTATTCTATCTTTTTTAAACTAGTTTATTTTTTGTTTCTTTTCGAACTATCTCTCTAAAAATATTAATCCTTTGTTAGTTTTCTAAAAAGACATTAAAGTAACAATAAAAATTAGAAAAAAAAGAAAATAACAAGGTACTCAAAAAAAAAAAGGTAAAAATTCAGTCCCTTTTCTGCCCCCCAAAAATGGAAAAAAACAATCAAACCGTTAAAAACAATAGAAAATACAAGATAAAAAAATTTGTTGTTTTTTTTCACGTTCAGTTTTTTTTTTTTTCCGGCCCGTCATCTTATTTTTTGTAAATAAAAAAAAAAATTTTTAAGCGTAAAAAAAATCGGTTTTTATAAAAAATAAAAGCCAACTGTTAATAGTTTTGGGGGTAGAGTCAAAAACCCCTAGAGACAAAAATTGGGGAAAAACTTTGGAAAAAAATTTTGAAAATTAAATTAACAAATGCTAATTTAAAAAAAGTCACAAGCTAAAAAAAAAACCCAAAATAAGAAACCTTTATTTGTTAGGGGTGGGGGACGGTTAAAGGGGGTTTTTAAAAAAAAAAAAAATTAACTGGGAAAGGGGCGGGGGCGGGGGGGGAAAGGGAAAGAAGAAGAGGGAAAAAAAAAAAGAAAAAAAAAAAAAAGGGAGAAATACAAAATAATTTTAATCTAATAAAATAAAATAAAAAAAGGAAAGAAACCCGAGCAGCACCAAAAAACAAAAAATAAATAATAATAAAAAAAAACATAATAAAATAATAAAATCAAAAAATAATAAAATAAAAAAAATAAAAATAAAATTAAACAAAAAAAAAAAAAAACAAACCAAAAAAAAAAAAAAAAACCAAAAAAAATAAAACCAAAAAATTTTCGCTTTTAAAATTAAAGGATTTTTTTTTTTTTTTTTATTTTCAAATATAACAGGGAACTTTGTTTGGGGATGTTAGGGTTTTTTACCCCAAGGAAAAAAAAAATTTATGTTGTATATTAGTTAAACAAAAATTCTCAAAAATTAACAAAATAATAAACAACATGGAAATATTTCTTGCTGTGTTCGGGAAAACGGACATATTAATCATTGTTAATGCAAAGGGTAGCTGCTATATACTGCATTTTCATTCAGCGAGAGAAAAAAGAGAGAGAAGAGAGAGAGAGAGAGAGAGAGAGAGAGAGAGAGAGAGGAGAGAGAGAGAGAGAGAGAGAGAGAAGATAGACAGACAGACAGACAGACAGAGAGTATTCATGTGTTCATGCGTGCGTGCGTGCGTGTTTATTTATCTATCTTTTTTATTTATTAATTCTTTTATATCCAGAATAATGGAATAAGCACTCGTCTTTTTACATCCAGTCACTGTGTGTATGCCAGTTTTCGTAAATCTTGTTATCTGTTCCTACCCGCACATACTGGCCTAGTCTTACGAAAAGCGGAACAGGGTTTCAAGTGTGCGCAGAATGTTTTGCGTGTGTTCGCACAGGGGGCCTCATTTATAGTCTCATCCGGACTTTTAGCAATAGTGGTATTGGCACTGATGTTACCTCCAGGGGAAAAATCCCCTCAAACGGGAATCGAACCCGGGTCGTCAAATTGTGTGTGTATGTGTATGTGTGTGTATGTGTGTGTGTGTGTGTGTGTGTGTGTGTGTGTGTGTGTGTTGTGTGTGTGTGTGTGTTTGTGTGTGTGTGTTGCGCGTTTATTTTTTATTTTATCTTATTTTATTTTTATATCGAGGATAACGGAGTAAGCACTCGCGCTTTTTTACATCCAGTCCCTGTGTGTATGCAGTTTTGTAAATCTTGTCACCTCTTCCTATCGGTACACATTCGCCTACTCTATACGAAAGCAGAACATGATTTAACGTGTGCGCAAGATGTTCTGTGTGCGTTTGCACACAGGGCCTCGATTTATAGTCTCATCAAAAGACTTTTGGGAAGAGTGGAGTCAGCACTAATGTTAACTCCAGGGCAAAAATCCCCTTGAACGGCAATCGAACCCTGGTCGTCAAATTGCGTCAAATGGTGTGTGGTGTGTGTGTGTGTGTGTGTGTGTGTGTGTGTGTGTGTGTGGTGCGTGCGTTCGTGCGTGCGTGCGTGCGTGCGTGCATGCGTGTGTGTGCGTGTCTGTCAGTGTGCGCGGGCACGCGCACGTGTGTCTCTGCTTGTATGTTTGTGGCTGTGTCTACGTGGGTTACTTGTAATGACATCTGATATTCGTATGATTGATGGTTCTATCCACTTTCTCTTTGGTGATACATTTACTGACTTTATGATCAGCATCTTGCAATGAAATCTCATTGAGTACTTTGAACTCTTTTTTTAAAAAAAAATCTGATGTAAGTGTCCATGTCATTAAATTGTCATCTATGTAAGAGTAGTCTATGAGTCAGGAAATGTGCTTTTTACTGGAACTGCTGTTCCCCAGCTGATTGCCAGGTAGCATGCGGTCAAACTATAGGTACAAAAAGGGCACATATGACCAAAATGTCATTGATACATCCTCACACTTAATTATCTATATATGAAATACAGATTACTGCTTTTTAAGCTTTCTTGTTTCTTTTTCCTATGGCTTTTCCTGTTGTTGTTGTTGTTGTTGTTGTTGTTGTTGTTTGTTGTTGTTGTTGTGTTGTTGTTGTTGTTGTTGTTCTTCTTCTTCTTCTTCTTCTTCTTCTTCTTTCTTCTTCTTCTTCTTCTTCTGTCAAATAAGCCAAAATGCGTTGCTAAGCACCTTACAAATCAGGCCCAGCGCATCCGACTTCGGCATGGGAGTAGAATTATTTCATTATCGATTCATTTAAGTTCTCTCGAAAAAGGACAAGGGAAGAGGCACAGACGACAGAGCATAGACACGAAGAAGGCAACAAGAAGAAAAGGAACAAGGCTGAAACATAAAGAAAGATAGAAAAGAGGGAATTCATAACACAGAATTTCCAGAAGGTGGGGTTGCTATTGATACCAAAAGGCTCCTGGTATCCCCACATGAGAGGGGGGGGGGGGGGGTTGATGGCTGTTCTGAAAGACTAGGGCTTTCACAGCCAGTGACACGATAACATGACCCAAACATACCGAGCATGCATCATGTGACGTGAACAATGATGGGTTTTGCAAAGATAGACATGCCCAGAAAACTATTCCTGTGAATACAGAGCAATGTTCCAAAGTTCCACAAGGAGTGAAAGGAGAAGACGAGTGAAGAGAGGAGGGGGGGTAAGGGAGAGAGAGAGGGGGGAGGAGAGAGAGAGAGAGAGAGAGAGAGAGAGAGAGAGAGAGAGAGAGAGAGAGAGAGAGAGAGAGACAGAGAAGACAGACAGACAGACAGACAGACAGACAGACAGACAGACAACAACACACACACACACACACACACACACACACACACACACACACACACACACACACGAGCACATAGACACACAGACAATTTCTTTTCTTTACAAATCGCACTTAGTTCACATCATAATAAACAAAAGCTAAAGTAGACAAACCTACCGAAATAAAACAAAGGAGAGGAAAACGAAGATTAAAACGGCAATAAATCAATTCCAACGAAAGAAAACAGACATATCTCCACGGAAAAGAAGCACACATGAATAATGCATGGAAAACCACGTGGATCTGTTCTTAATCACAGCAATGACGACAGCGATCATTTTGGATAGCACCATTGTTTAAAATCTATAAGGGAAAGCTCTGATAATTATAAAAGGATAAAGAATGGAGAAATAGTGTGAAAAAGGATATATCTTTTTTCTTTAAAACGCAATCGCCGATATCATTGTTTTTTAAAGGAGAAACACAACCTCTTCGAATATTTCAAAATATATTTATACACGCAGACTTCTCACCCAGTGTGTACTATCTCACAGTGATTCAATAGTGGGATGAGTGAGTCAAGATAAGAAAGGAAAGAAAGAAAGAAAAGAAGAAGAAAGGGAAGAAGAGAAGGAAAGAAGAGAGAGAGAGAGAAGAGAGAGAGAAGAGAGATGAGAGAAAGGAGAGAGAGAGAGAGAGAGGAGGAGAGAGAGAGAGAGAGGAACAGAGACAGAGAGAGAGACAGAAGAGAGAAGAGAGAGACAGAGAAAGAGAGAGAGAAAGAGAGAGAGACAGAAGAGAGAGATACAGAGACAGAGAGAGACAGAGAGAGATAGAGACAGAGAGACACAGAAAAAGAAAGAGAGACAGAGAGACACAAGAGAGAGACAGAGACAGAGATCTAATTCCATATATCTGCACGCTCTGACATTATTTGGAAGAGCTGTTCAAAAATAAATTATTAAATATTGATATAAAAACAACAACAACTTGAAATGATTTTTTTTTTTTGCGGGGGTGGGGGGGGCTGAAAAACGAGACCATCACACTGGCCATATAGACAGCATTGGCTGTTTACTGTTTTGCCTGTTTTTCTCTGGCAATCTTTTGTTCCTTCCTTTTCTTCTTTGTTTTGGTGTTTGTTTTACTTTTTGGGTTTTGTTGTTGTTGATATTTTTAGGGGGGGGGGGGGGTTGCTTTTGTTTGATTTTTTTTCATTCTTTACTTTTTTTCTTTTGTGTTATTTCTCTCTGTCTTTGTCTTTGTCTTTCTCTGTCTCTCTGTCTCTCTGTCCTCTGTCTCTGTCTCTGTCTCTCATTCTCTCTCTCTCTCTTCTCTCTCTCTCTCTCTCTCTCTCTCTCTCTCTCTCTCTCTCTCTCTCTCCTCTCTCTCTCTCTCTCTCTCTCTCTCCCCCCCCCTCTGAATTTCTTTCAATCTTTCTTTGTGTTTATTTTCCCCTGCCTTTCCCTCTTACTTTCTTTTCTGTGTTTGTTATTTTCATATTAAGTCATTTTATTTATTCATTGTTTGTTTGTTTTTCTATCCTTTTTTTCTCTTCCTTTTTTTTGGGCTTTCCTTTTCCTTCGTTTTACAGATGAGATCTTTTTATCTCACCTGAGGTCTCTTTCTGTCGTTTATTCTTTTTGTTTGGTTTTTTGAATTTATTTTCTTGCCTTTCTTTCTTTTTTCTTTTCTTTTCTTCTTTTAGCTTTTTCGTTTTCGTTCTTTTCCTTTGTTCTGTCATTGTTGTTGTTTTTCTTTTGGTTCTTTCTATTTGATTTCTTTTCTCGCACTCTGTTGTTGATGGTGTTTTTTTTTCTTCTTTTTTTTTCATTGCTTTTTATCTGTGATTGTGTGTGTTTGTGTGTATATGTGTGTGTGCGTGTGTGCGTGTTTGTGTGTGTATGTGTGTGTATGTGTATGTGTATGTGTATGTGTATGTGGTGTGTGTGTGTGTGTGTATGTGCTTGTGTGTGTATTGTGTGTGTGTGTGTTTGTTGTGTGTCTGCGCGCGTGTATCTGTCTCTGTGCGCCTTCTTCTCGTCTTTCTCCCTTGCTTTCTTTTTTCTTTCCTTCGGGTTTCCATCTCTTTTCGTGTTTTTTCTTTCAACCTTACAATCTTATTTCTCTTTCCACCTTTCTTCCTCCCCTTCTTTCTTTTTTGTTTAGTTTCTTTCTTCCTTCTTTCCGTCATTTCTGTCTTTTATGAATTGTTCTTTTTTGTGCTGTGTTTCCTCATTTTTTCCCCTTTCAATGATTCTGCTTTTTTCATTCTTTCTTTCTCATTCTTTGCCTTTCTGTCTGTCTTTTGTCAAATTCTTTATGCTTCACATCAGCATGTGTTAGTGTGTTTTTTTTTTTAAACCTGTCTTTTCTTCTTGTTTGTGTAGTTGTTTTCTTTCTCTTTCTCGTTTTTCTTTTTTGGGAAAAAAATCCCATCAAAGTTTAAAAAAAAAAACGAAAAAACTTTGATGCAGCTAACAAAAAAGTAAAAATCCAAACATCTTGGTGTCAAGGCTAAGGCTACTGACTGATCGTTTGAACAAAAGAAGCAACTAAAAAAGAAAGCAAAACGTGATAAAAAAAACAAAAAAACACCGCACCAAACTTGCAAAGTGATAGAGAGAAAGACAGAAAAGGACAAAGAAAATGGAAGTGGGGGGATGGGGTGGGAAGGTGCGGAGAGGCGAAAGAGTATTGCCGGAAAAGGGGGGTAAAAGGAAAGAGAGACGAGAAATAAAATGACGTATGCTTAACAGAGAAGGGAAAAATAGGACGAGAGAGAAAAGAAGAGAGAGATGAGAGAGAGAGAGAGAGAGAGAGAGAGGAGAGAGAGAGAGGAGAGAGAGGAGAGAGAGAGGAAGAGAGAGAGAGAGAGAGAGAGAGAGAGAGAGAGAGAGAAGAGACAGAGGACAGAGACAGAGAGAGAGAGAGACAGAGAGAGAGAGAGACAGAGAGAGAGAGGTGAGACATAGAGAGGGAGAGAGATACAGCGAGACAGCGATGCAGCGATACAAAGTGAACGTGGAAAGGTGAAAGACATTTAGACCGAACACACACACACACAACAACACACAACAACACACACAAACACAAACACACACACACACACACACACACACAACAAACACCAAAAAAAGCAGAGAGACAGAGGCAACAAGTGAGCAAGAAGATAGGAGAGAGAGAGAAGGAAAGAGAGAGAGAGAATGAGAGAGAGAGACAGAGACAGAGACAGAGACAGAGAGAGACAGACAGACAGACAGACACACAGACACACAGACACACAGACACACAAGCACACAGACAAAACACAGACACACAGACAGACCAAAAGACAGACAACAAGAATGACAGACAAAAAGGCAGACGAAAAGACATATAAAGAAACAGAGACACAGAGACAAGAGAGATGAACGCACAATCGCGAGTCACCAAGAGATGACTGACTGATACACACAGACAGGCTGACAGGATAAGAGACAGGTGTTAGGCAGATCAGTTGACAGATAATCACCCCGAGGGTGTTGATACCATAGTGTCCATCTTCATTCCCCAGGTTCAAGTAAGTGCAAATGTCTTTTATTTCCTGTTAAAGAGGCCAATGAGATTAGCACACCTACGCACAGAAAAAATTCCCCGATATAGATTAAAACCTTTTTTTTTTTTTTAAAGTTCATGACGAACAAGTCTTTTATAAGATGCAAAAATCTTTCAACGTCAACATGATAGAGAGAGAGAGAGAGAGAGAGAGAGAGAGAGAGAGAGAGAGAGAGAGAGAGAGAGAGAGAGAGAGAGAGAGAGAGAGAGAGAGAGAGAAGAGAGAAACAGAGACAGACAGACAGACAACAGACAGAGACAGACAGACAGAGAGAAAGAGACAGAGAGGGAGAGAGAGAGAAAGACGCACAGATATACACAGAGACAGACAGACAGAGACAGAGATATATGCATGGAAACACGATCAGAGGAGTAAAAAACAAGTTCCCACAAACTTACACTGGGTATAGATAGATATACAGTATGCGTCATTGCAAGGACAACACACAGTAAGAAACACAAGACGTTAACATTTCAGGAAACTCTCCTCTTGTATCCTCCATCACTCCATTGCGACTCAGGTTGTGTGTGTGTGTGTGTGTGTGTGTGTGTGTGTGTGTGTGTGTGTGTGTGTGGTGTGTGTGTGTGTGTGTGTGTGTGTGGTGTGTGTGTGTTGTGTGTGGGGTGGTGGTGTTTGTTGTCTATGTGTGAGAATGTGTATGTGTGTGGAGATATGGTTGTTTGTTTGTGTGCGTGCCTGTGTGTGTGTTAAGTTCTTTGTTTAGTTGTGTGTGTGTGCGTGCGTGCGTGCGTGCGTGCGTGTGTGTGTGGAGTTGTTTGGATGTGTCTGTGTGTGGTGAGTGCGTGCGTGTGTGAGTGTGTTGCGTGTGTGTATGTGTGTGTGTGCGCGCGTAGTTGTGTAAATTTGGTTGTGCAGAGTTGTGAGTGTGTGTGTGTGGGGGGGGGGGGGGGGGGGGGCGGTATGTATATGGGTTTGTGTGTGTATGGAGTTGTTTGTTCGTTTGTGTGTGTGTATGTATGTGTATGTCTGTCTGTCTCTCTGTGTGTGTCTGTGTGTGTCTGTGTGTTCATGTGTTGTTCTGTCCGATTGTGTCTGTCTGTATTTGTTTATTATCATTCCTTTCTTTCCTAATTCTTATAATTATTTTGATGATAATAGAATAAGTCACCCGCATACTTTTTTTTACATTCAGTCTCTGTGTATATGGTGTTTTGTGAATCTTGTTATCCCTTGCACACATGGCACTTTTCTTCCGAAAAGCGGAATGTATTATAACATGTGCGCGAGAAGTTCAGCTTGCGTTATACAAAGATTCCCATGTATAGTCTCATCCGAAGGACTTTTGGGGTAGTGGACTCGGCATTAATGTTAACTCCGAGA
>CM060333.1:40635157-40655157 GCA_030674155.1 Stramonita haemastoma | reverse complement strand
GATTACGGAATAAGGTCTCATGAGATTTTTTCAATATGAGAGTGGATGGGTGTGTGTTGAATGGACCTGAATGAAATATAATTGAGAGTGCTGGGCTGTAAGAAGGACTTTATTTGGAAATCATATGTCAGTATGTTTAAGGAGTAACACAATGTGGAAATTTTAATGTGTGATGTACGGCGGTGCAGTGCAGAAAAAAGACATTTGTCCAGATAGTGTAAGTGGACAATGAAAAATTGTATATTGTAAGTAGGAGGGGGCGGATGGTTAAGACGTTCACCTGTTTAAAAAGTGAATTTGTGAAGTTCTAGGTTTGGTTCCTGGCCTTGCCCTTTCTTCCGAGTTTGGCAAGTAAACCAAACAGAATGTCGAACTCCTTCGGATAAGAGTATCAAACGAAACCCCGTGGGTATTGCACGCAGAACATCTGGGACACACGCTGAAACCGCCTCCACCTTTCCCAAAAGTAGGCCATTCCGTGCCGGTAAAAACAGGAAACAAAACTGATTAAAAAAAAACCCTGCATGCACACTGCGCATGGTTTAGACAGCACTACCGAAATCAGAATGCAGCCATTTTAAAATAGTAAGGGGAGAGGGGAGAGAAGATAGGAGGAGGGGGAGGTCGCACACGTAAAAATCTCACCATTGAATAAATCTGGGATCTCTAGCTGAGAAACGAAAAGAAAATGTCTAGTATGTCTGTAGTATATTCCGCACTGTATTTAATTATTGTATCGATTTTTTGCACTTATACTCATGCGTTTTCTTCTCCTCTTCTTCTTCCTCCTTCCTCCTCCTCTCTCCTCCTCCCTCTCCTCCTCTCCTCTCTCCTCTTCTCCTCCACAGAAATCAGTCTGTTCAGAAATGGCCCAGGAGCTCCGTTTCGCCGTGCGTTGCGTGGGCTCCTCCAAGAAGCCTCGCTTAAAAAGACACTGCTCCAAGTGCAAGCGAGGCAGACACGTCGGTGCCAGCGGTAGCGGCACTGGGGACGGGGACGGCTGTGGAGGGGGAGGGGGAGGGGTAGGGGATCCCAACCTGCACATATGTGAGGTAGCCGCTCCCTCCCAGTCGCTTCCGAGCCGGTGAACGGGATGATTCAGTTACGGGAGGTGAGGCGGTCATCCTGCCCTTCCTCTTCGGCTACTGCCAGCAGACGTTTTGAGGGCGAGTATTCACGCCCCAGGGACTTCTCTGGAGAGTATGTGCACGTCGACTATAGTGACGGCGAGGTGTGACACGGGGGACCTGTTTGGGTGTTGTTTTGTGTGTGTGTGTGTGTGTGGTGTGTGGGTGTGGGGGGTGGGGGTGTGTGTGTGTGTGTGTGTGTGTTTGGTGGTGGTAGGGTGGGGGGGGGCGGGTGTGGTGTGTGTGTGTGTGTGTGTGTGGTTTTGGGGTTGTGGGGGTGGGGGGGGCTTTTTGTTGTTTGTTCTAGCTGGCAGAGTGAGTTTGTCTGTGGGGGATGTGTGTGTGTTGTGTGTGTGTGTGGTGTGTGTGTGTTGTGTGTGTGTGTGTGTGTGTGTGTGTGTGTGTGTGTGTGTGTGTGTGTGTGTGTGTTGAGGAGGGGGATGTGTGTGTGAGTGGGTGTGTAGGGGGGACATGTGTGTATGCGTGTGTGTACATGCGTTGTGTGTGTGCACATGTGTGTATGTGTATGTGTGTGTCTGTGCGTGTGTGTATGTGTGTGTGTGTACTCAGTGTGCACTGTATGTGTCCATGTGTGTGAGAGTGTTTCAGAATTAATATACAAAAGACGTTGGTGATAGTGTTGCCCACGTGATGCCTGGAATCTGACTTGTTTTTTTTTTCTCCCAATGATGTGAATTGTGTGTACGTACAACCTCGAAGAAATGATATTTTGACTTGGTTCTTCCCCTACAGTGATGTAAACTGTGTATGTGTATGTACAATCTTGAAGAAATCTATATCAACTGCGAAGAACAGACAGACATGTACTTTGAGACTACAGTTTTCTTCTTTTTTTTTCTTTTTCTTTCTTTTGGTGAGGATGGAAGTTGTTTAACTCAGGAAAATCAACGACGTGTTACCTGTATGAAGGAAGCATCAGAGTTCACTCTGGAAGAAAAAACAACAATGACCAGGTGAAAGGGATGTGAACATGTGGATGTGTCCGTCTTGACCAGTGCACCGAGTGTTTCTGTGGTCAGGCATCAGTGGTCAGTGTTCTTCAGAAGAACTTTATATTATTCTTCTCATCTCCCACCCTTAACGTATCTCCTCAAAAAGTTTCGGGTTTTTGAGAGGCCTGTGTTACTTTTATTGAATGTGTGTGTGTGTGTGTGTGTGTGTGTGTGTGTGTGTGTGTGTGTGTGTGTGTGTGTGTGTGTGTGTGTGTGTGTGTGTGTGTGTGTGTGTGTGTGTGTGTGTGTGTATGTGCGTGCAGTGTGTGTATGTGTGTGAGTGTGTGTGTGTATGTGTGTGTGTTGTACCAAGTGTAAACCTTCTGTACATCTACTGAAAATTCGTTGAGAGTTTTAATATTATGGTTCTGAATGGAGTCAATATTAGTATGCTTCGGACAAGCGTGGACTGACCGATACCTTGCTTTTAAAAAGCTTACAGTTTAAACGCTATCAAAGATGATGATTGCTGATGTTTGTGAAACAATGAAAGGATAATACGTATGGAACTCAGATGATGTTTGTTGTTTGACGTCCAAAGAGCTTTTGAACACGAAAGTGACCACGGCGACCATTAATCCGTACGAAACTCTGAATGAGTGGAGATGAAGTTGAATGAAAATAAAATCAATGATTGCTGATATAATTAATTTACGTTGTTTTTCGTTTAACGTCCATGGGAATCATTGGGGCACCATATTGAAGCTTCCAGGCTGTGTTTGTCTTTGACATGAGGAATCAGGACAATGCTTCGTTCTTCTCGTTGCAGATGAGTGTACCTCTTGTTCTTCTTCTTCTTCGTCGTCTTCGAACGCTCATGAACCAACTATTGTTGTCTGTCATTTGAGAGAATATGCGTTGTACTGCCGTTAAACTCCTGACAAGTCAGGCCCGAGGCACACCACTTTGGCAGTGGAGAGAATTGTTATTTTTTAAGTCTTTCTGGCAAAAAACGGCAGTAAATGGACCAAGGAGATAAAAAAAGAGGATGACAGAAAGAAAAAAGGAACAAGGTAAACACAGAGGGGGTTATAAGAAAGGACATTTCTAGGACAAAATTTCCAGAAACTTGGGATGGTATGTATGCTGACAGGCTCCTAGCATCTCCACGGGGGAAGGCAAGAGTACATGCTGGGTGTGTGCGTGTCATACATACCATTGGCCTTGGGTGGCTTGCTTTTCTACAAAAGAAGAATGTATTATTTTAACTTAAACAGAATATGATACACGTGTGTTCTCACATAATACTTCGGATTCTACCCTCCCCCCCCCCCCCTCACCCCCTCAGAAGAATGTAATCAACTTGTTGTGGTCTGTGTTAGGAAAACAATCGCTCTAAATGGACACCACCCCCCGTGGGGATGCAGGGGCTGCCAGCATATATAGCATCCTGGCACCACCTTCTGAATATTCTTAGCGACAGTTCAACGGATTTTGGCTCATATGACAAACAACAATACTTGCCATCTGAGCGTTAAACAAAGCAAAAGATAGAGACATACCGCTTGAAAGTCTTAGCACAGTGCCCTGACTCTCACCCAGAAGATTACAAGAGAAATCAAGTCAAGTCAAGCCTTGCGAATCAAATGACGATGGTGTGTTAGATGTTCTGGTCATATGTGTGAATGCTAAAATGTGGCGCTCCACCACGAAATGAGTCGCTTAGCACATTACCCAATTTTGCGCTAGGAGCCTTTAAAGGCAGGTGGGGGTCAAGTTGTCAATTTTGAGATTTTGATTGATTATTAAACTAGATCTGTTTATTTACCTTATAATGAAATATCAGGTCATAACTTTTATTCCTTTTGCTTTTAAATGTGTTTTGAAAATACCAAAGCACTCATTCTGACAACCTGTTACTAAAATAAACTTGCCTGTTTCTCATTTTGTCCCATCCTGCAGTCTATCATTTCAATTTGTAATAATGTTGCACAGAATTGTCCGATTTTCAATCTGTTTTTTGTATTTGATAGCCACTTTATTGCACATTAATAACATGTCAATAACTTAAAATTGACCTCATGTGCACTCCGTCTCATTATGTGGTGGAGCGTCATTGAACTATAGATGAGTTGAAAACTTCTAAACTTATGTAATTTGCTAATCTACTTTATTCACGTATGCTTGGAAATGCATGGATTGCTTTTATTCAGATTCAACTAAGAACGTTTGGGGGAAACTCATGATGTAGTTTATTTTTAAACTTGCATTTTTCTTGGAGCATAGCATAAAAACTGGACTGTGATATTACAGTTTCGAACTTTGAGAGCTGTGGTTTGGCTGATTCTTTTTCTTTTGACAAACATAAATGTGGGGACTGTCTCAATGTCTGTTGCTGTTGTTTGTTGGAATGATGGGTAATTATTCCAGAACGAATCAAGACTTCAATGTTTTTTTTAGCGTGGTGGATTATGCATCTCATGAAAGTTGGGTTGTATATTCATTACTGTACAAAAGTGTTGTGTAGATATGGATTTTGTTTTCACGCGCGAATCAACACTTATTGTGAAAATGAAAAAGAGAACAGATGGGAAACGTCTTGATGCCTGTTTCATCTTGATTGCTATCCAATTGCTTGGGTTTGTTGTTTCATATTGTGGTTGGATGGTTGATTGTGTTTGCAATCTTAATGTGCACCTACCTGTTTAAATTTTGTTTCAGTTTAGTTCATTTTCTCAAATGAAAAAAAAAAAGTTATTTCATATATGACGTGTTTATTGATCTTGATTATGTATTGTTTTGAATACTATCAATATCTTATGATTAGATTTGTGACATTTTATTTCTCTGTGTAATATGCTACACACCCCTTAGTCAGGGGCCAAGGTCTATATACAAACAAACCAACCGACTTTTTCTCTGTGTCTGTCTCAGTCTGTCTCTGTCTGTCTCTGTCTGTGCTTCCCATTTCTCTCTCTCTCTCTCTCTCTCTCTCTCTCTCTCTCTCTCTCTCTCTCTCTCTCTCTCTCTCTCTCTCTCTCTCTCTCTCTCTCTCTTCTTCTCTCTCTCTCTCTCTCCTCTCTCTCTCTCTCTTTCTCTCTCTCTCTCTCTCTGAAATTGTGTTTTGTTTGAGTTTTTGTTGTTATCATCTTAAATCATATATGTGTGAATAAATGACAGTATGTGTTTGCAGTACAAAACAACGAGAAAAAAATGACGATTATTTTTTTTAATTCCGTGGCTGTGTGTGTGTGTGTGTGTGTGTGTGTGTGTGTGTGTGTGTGTGTGTGTGTGTGTGTGTGTGTGTGTGTTGTGTGTGTGTTATGTGTGTGTGTGTGTGTGTAGGTGGATGTGGGTGTGGTGTGGGTGTGTGAACCCGTACGTTCATACGCGTGCATATGGCAAGGTCTATATTCATCTTTTATGTTCTTTTACGCTTGGATTCGTATGTGCGCGTCTATTTATTATGACAGATCAAAGATTTTGTGAACCAAAGTAAACGATATGAATATAAGGATATTGAACGTATCTATTTTCTTTGATAACTAATGTACTTTTATATTCATTCTCTTTAGATGTAGTAAGGTAAAAGGTACTTTAGAAGTAATATATACAAAAAAAGACTAATTTCTACTTGATTTCAACGTTTTCTTTATGCTTGTAAATGTGCTCTTAGGCTGATTTCACTTTATTGTTACCTTCTTTGTCTGAGACCTGTTTAGCTGTGTCGTTTGTTTGTATTTGTTTATTTTCTTGTTTGCTTCTCTTTGCCCCTAAACTGGTCGTACCTCTGACTGCCTCACGTCAATGCATGTTCTCCGTCACTCTCAGAAATGACGTGGGTAAAGTATCATAATGACAACAATGACAGCGATAGTCATTAGTCATGTTTATGAACGTTAAGCTTTGTAGCTGAGGAAACGGCAGCAACGATAGTAGAAGTTACAGATGCAGATATAACATTAGTCGTTTTCTTGATATCTCAGTAGAGGTAAAGTAGCACAGCAGCAGCAGCGGTAGAAGGAGCATCAGCAGTAGCAACAGTAGAGCAGCACAGCAATAATAGTAGTAGGAGGAGGAAGAAGAGGAGGGGAGGAGGAGGAGAGCAGCAGCAGCAGTAACAGTAGTAGTAGTAGTAGTATAGTAGTAGTAGTAGTAGTAGCAGTAGCAGCAGCAGCGTAGTAGCAGTAGCAGTAGCAGTAGCAGCAGCAGCAGCAGAGTAGTAGCAGCAGCAGCAGCAGTAGCAGCAGCAGTAGCAGTAGCAGCAGCAGTAACAGTAGTAGCAGCAGCAGCAGTAACAGTAGTAGTAGTAGTAGTAGTAGTAGTAGTAGTAGTAGTAGTAGTAGTAGTAGTAGCAGCAGCAGCAGCAGCAGTAGTAGTGGTGGTGGTGGTGGTGGTGGTGGTGGTGGTGGTGGTGGTAGTGTGGTGGTGGTGGTAATGTTAGTAGTAGTAGTAGTAGTAGTAGTAGTAGTAGCAGCAGCAGCAGTAGTAGTAGTGGTGGTGGTGGTGGTGGTGGTGGTGGTGGTGGTAGTGGTGTGGTGGTGGTAATGTTAGTAGTAGTAGTAGTAGTAGTAGTAGTAGTGTAGTAGTAGTAGTAGTAGTAAGTAGTAGTAGTTACTGCAGCAACAGCAGTTACAGCAGCAATAACAGTTACATCAGTAGCAAATACAGTTTCAGCAATAGCAACAGCAGTTACAGCAGTAGAAACAGCAACAGCAGCAACAACAGTTACAGCAGCAACAACAGTTACAGCAGTAGAAACAGCAACAACAGCAACAGTAGTTACAGCAGCAACAACAGTTACAGCAGTAGAAGCAGCAACAACAGCAACAGTAGTTACAACAGTTACAGCAGTAGCAGCAGCAACAGTAGCAACAATAGTTACAGCTATAGGAGCAGCAACAACAGCAACAGTAGCAACAATAAGTAGCAGCAGTAGCAGCAGCAACAACAGTTACAGCAGCAACAATAGCAGAGGCAACAGTGCCACAGTAGTCACAGAAGAACTGGAAGGAATAGACTAATGTCAGTGACAGACGGTTGTGGGTTCTCTGCATATTATATCCTCATTCCAAATAACTGATAGATTTAAAGTACTTTTAGACAGATGCCATAGCCGATTGGTTAAGACTACCCCAATTTCAATCCCTGGGTCTATCGAAGTTCTGTGTTTGAGTCTCGGTGGCGTGTGGTCATTCAAGGATAGGGATTTTATTTTGTACGATATCCTATCTGAACTTCAAGCGCAGACCTGTGAGTCTAGTAACTACCTTCGTGTATGTACGCATGCAGAAGATCAAATATGCATGTTCAAGATTCCGTAATTTGTAAAGGTTTCGGTGGGTTATGGAAACACAAACATATACAGCATACATCCCCGAAGTCAGAATGCAGCTACTTTCATGCTAAGCAAAAACGGTCCCATGTGCAAAATCTCACCATGGATGAACTTCGGAGCTCTAGTCGAAGAACGAACATAAAACCCCTGAAAAAGCCGCTTTTCAAAGATCAAAACAGGCATCAAAATCAAAATATCAAGGACAGATTGGAAACTGTATCCTTGTGTAGCGTATTGTACTTTAAGAAATCATCATAAAACATCTTTAGATAATACATAATTACACAACATATTAAAAAATAGTGCAATAGATTTTACCCTAAAAATTGAACATTTTAGGATCAAGGCCAATTTGCTCGTTGTTGGATTGTTTACTGTTTTATTTGTAATGCAAAAGTATAATTATGCGGTGGCTAAGTGGATAAGACCTAGGGGTTTCTATTTCTAATGCTCTGTGCGTCAAATTGCCCCTGGTTTAAATCTGGGCAGTCTCAAATTCAGATAAATTATAGGGAAAAGATGTTTATGAGATCCCCTTGTCAAAATATGATGCATAGATGTACTAAATGTCTGACTTCTATCTATACGTGCAGGTAAATTAAGATAGACAGGTGTTAATACCCTTAAATTTCTGACAGATTTATTTTTCGTTCTTCAAGGTCTACTGATAGTCAGATTTTTGCGTATGCGACTGTTTTTGCCCACCATGAAGGCAGCCGCATTCTGACTTATGGGAAGTATGTTGGGTCTGTTCGTATTTCCGTAACCATACCGAACGCTGAAATGAATTACGGGATCTTTAACCTTTATATTTTGTTCTTCTGCATGTGTACATATACAAAGAGAGGGAAGGCACTGGCAGGTTTGCACTTGAAGTTGACCGGGAAGATCGTAAAAAAAAATATTTACCTTTAATTCACCAGACGCCGCCAAGATCCGAACCCGCGATTCCATGGAGTCACACGGATGGAAATCGAACGGTCTTAACCACTTTGTTATGGCATCAGTCATTGCAGATTTCGAGGGCTTAATTGTGTAAACACGAAAACACCCTGCATGCACTCGTGGCTTCACAAACGCACTGGGATGGCAATTGGGGAAATGTCTGTTAAATCGGAGCGGAATAACCCAGTTGGTAGTCATACACGTTGCACTGATTTTACATTTACACCACATTAAGTCAAGGCAGATTTCTCTGCGTAAAATTTGGGATGCTCTCCCCGGCGAGAGCGCGTCTCCACAAGAGCAACGCCACCCATTAAAAAAAGCATTCCTGTCTGCAACTGTATTATTGTTTTCCTATCAAAATGGCTTTTTCCCACATAAATTTGGCCAGGGACAACTTTCTTGTTGTCGTGGGTTCCTTAACGTGCGCTAGATAATTACGTGCAGCACACGGAACTTCGGTTTATCGTCTCATACGAGAGACAGGCACCCAGACCACCACTCAAGGGCTAATGGATTGGGGGGGGGGCAGTTTTAGGACCAAATGGGGTTTGAACCACCGCACATTCGTCCTGGACTTTTCGCTTTCTAGACAGGTGTTACCTCTAGACGACCGATCACACAGTGATGGTACCTAAACTCTCATCTGAAACGCACATGGAATGAGATCCTCCAGCCTCCCTTAGCCACCCCCCCCCCCCCTCCCTTCCTCGCCCCAACCCACGGCTCCCCTCTCCTACAACAGAAGAATGTTTCCAGTTAGCGTTCACCTACCATCAATACCGACTCCACTTCTCTGAAAAAGTCCGTCGGATGACACTGAAAGCTGGTCTTTCGTTCCCCCGCGGGAATGCCGGTGGCCTGTCAGTGTATAAATGCCATTCCCACCTTCTGGCAATTCTGTGTTCGGAATTCCCTCTTTTCAATCCTTTTTATTTCTGCCTTGTTCCGTTTCTTCCTGTCTACATTCAGCCGTTTTGGTACTTGCTTGCCTTTTTCCAGAAAAAAAGACTTAAACGTTACTAATTCTCTCCAAAACTGACCTCGCAAGCAGTGGGCCTGACTTGTCAGACGCTTAACGGCAGCGCAACGCAATTTCGCTCATAAAATGACCGACAGCAGTGAGTAAATGAGCGTTCGACGAAGGTCTTTTGTAGGAACATATCGACCACATCTTGCACACATGTTGAACACCTCATATGCCTGTCCTTGAAGATTTAACGGGAGACTAGTTAATGCTTGGAGGATTAATGATTCGAATGTACCCAGCATGCACCCTGCTGAAGAATGATGAACTCCGCCTGATTCAGTCTGCCCACAATATAGTGTCTGAAATACCCAGTGAGGTGCAAAACCACCACCCCCTTCTCCTCATCACCGACTCCTTGATACCAGCTACAGAAATAGTTTTCTTCTTCGTCGAACACTCAGACGGAAACTGTTGTTATAATTATGTCATATGAGCGAAAATGAGTTGCGCTGCCGTTAAGCGCCTGACAAGTCAGGCCCAGCGCATCCGACTTCGCTGTGCGTGGGAGAGAATTGTTATTACTGAAGTCTCTCTAGAAAGAAAACTAAAGGGTAAGATGATGAGACTAAGAAGGCAGAGCATAGACAGAAAGGAGGCGACAGGAAGATAAGGAACTTGAAAGAAACATAGAGAGGGATAGAAAAGAGGGAATTCCTAGCACAGAGTTTCAAGAGCGTAGGGATGCTATTTATACTGATAGACACCCGGAGTCCTCACGGGGTAAAGTAAAATAGATTCTCTATCTAGCTAAGGTATGCAGTATCTGTACAGTGATGAAACTAACCTCTGTTTCGCTCTCTTTTTCTTTTCTTCTGGAGTTTTTTTTTTTTTAAGGGAGGGTGTGTGTGTCAGGATGACAACGATGCGATTTTGATTATGTCTGCTTCTTTTCTTCTTCTTCTCTTCTTTTCTTGTTCTTGTTCTGTTCTTGTTCTTGTCTTTCTTCTTCTTCTTCTTCTTCTTCTTCTTCTTCTTCTTCTTCTTTGTCGCCGAGTATTCAGACAGCAACTATTGTTGTCTGTCACATGAGCGAAAATTAATGAGTTATGCTGCCGTTAAGCGCCTGTGAAGTCAAGCCCAGCACATCCGATTTCGAGGTATATAGTTTAACGTTGTTCAGTAAAAGAGATAGTAAAATAGATAATAATTGTATGGCTATGATCACGGACCGAACGGTACTGTGGGACTTAAATTGTTGGAATATCTGTCTTTTTGTATGTTTGTATGATTTAGTGTGTGTGTGGGAGGGGGAGGTTGCATTTTACTTTCGTTAGAAGGACTCTCTGAGTTAATCTCTCTGCCCCTCTACCTCAATCTCTGTCTGTCTCGTATCTGTGTCTACCTGCTTGTCTGTCATTTTTTTCTATCTCCCATTCTGTTTGTGTCTGTGTGTCTGGCTGTCTGTATGTCCTTTCAGCGTTGAAGAAGTCCCACGGTACGTGACATTTTGACGGGCAAGTCTCTGGTACGGCGTATGCGTGCCTTACTCCTCCTAACCCAGTGTCCTTCGCTGTTTTAAAGTGTCTTTCTTTTGTTTGTTGTTTGTTTCTGTCTCTGCTTGTTTTGTTTTTTTTATTCTTTGTGTTTTATTCTTTGCTTTTCCCTTGTTTTTTTCGTTCTTTTTCTTTTAAGAAATATTCTTTGATTTTAGTCTTTGTCCTAGATCCTTTTTTTTTTTTCTCTTTCCTGTCTTTTTCTTTCCTGTTCTCTTTTTGTCTTTCTTTCTTCTGTCTCTCTTTCATTGCTTTTGTTTTTAGGTTTTTTTCTTTGTTTGTTTGGTTCTTTTTTTTCTTTCTTTCCATTTTTCACTCTTTCTTTCGTTATTTTGTTTCTTTCTGTTGTTTTGTCATTCATTTAATATTAAGATTTCTTTTAAAATCTATTTTTCTTTCGTGCCTTTTTCACTTGTTTATTACTTATGTATCGTTATTTAACTGAGTTTTTTGTACATTTTCTCTCTCTCTTTGTGTTCTTTGATGTTTTGTTATGTTATTGCTGTTGGTTGTTTGTAGTTATTTTTTTCCATGCACTGTCAACACAATTTTAGCATTTTCGTTTCCATAGGACCAAATTAGTATAAATATGATACACTTCATGTTAAGGTCTATTACCTGTTGTTTTATTCGATCGAAAGGATGTGTGTGTGTGTATGTGTGTGTCTGTGTGCACGCGCGCGCGCGTGTGTGTGTATCTGTGTGTGTGTGTGTGTGTGTATGTGTCTGTGTGTGTGTCTGTGTCTGTGTTTATGTGTTTGTATCTGTGTGTATCTGTGAGTGAGGGTGGGGGGTGTCGCTGTAAAAAAAAGAACCCAATGCAGACATTGAATGCTGTTCGGGTGGTTTTGTTTTTTGCCCCAGTAAAAATTGTGGAGTTGTGGAGTTTTGCGCGTGTGTGTGTGTGTGTGTGTTGTGTGTGTGTGTGTGTGTGTGTGTGTGTGTGTGTGTGTGTGTGTGTGTGTGTGTGTGTGGTGTGCGTTGTGTTGTTTGTGTGTGTGTGCGTGCGTGTGTGTGTGTGCATTTGTGTGTGTCTGTGTGCATGGTTCATGTGATGTAGGTGGTGGAGGATTCATGCTTAAAAATGTTTGTGCGTATGTGCATGTATGTATATTGAGGAAAAGTGAATATATATGAACGTACGCGATCCTGGGCATGCATATGCATAAGTATAAATGTATGATAACAATGATAATCTCGTTTCTTTTTTTCCTTGATTAAACCGATCAGTTTATAACTACCTACTTAAAACACCTACGCTTCATAGTTTCGGAGTCTTGCAATTCATTACTCTAATGGGTATGTCTGTTTTATATGCGCAGAGATCATGTTTAGATGTATTGATGAATACAATTGAACGACTGTGCTTATTTTTAATATTGATGAACTTGACTGGATTTGAACTTGCTGTCTGTTTGTATCGTTGGGGTCCGTTCTTTTGGTGGATGCTTGGAGAATTGGAAGGTGTGAGATGCTTGTGTTATACTGGCAATAAAAATTGTCTCTTTCAAGACCAGTTTTGGCGTGTGTCTGTGTATGTGTGTGTGTGGGGTGGTTGGGTGTGGTGTTGTGTGTGTATGTGTGTAATGGTGTTTGTGTGTGTGTGGTGTGTGGTGTGTGCGTGTGTGGTGTGTGGTGTGTGTGTGTTGTGTGTTGTGTGTGTGTGTGTGTGTGTGTGTGTGTGTGTGTGTGTGTGTGTGTGTGTGTGTGTAGTGTGTGTGTGTGTGTGTGTGTGTGTGTGTGTGTGTGTGTGTGTGTGTGTGTGTGTAGTGTTCGTGTGTGTAGTGTGTGTGTGTGTGTGTGTGTGTGTGTGTGTGTGTGTGCATGCATGTTCGTGTAGGTGTAGGTGTAGTGTATGTGTGTGCTGTGTTTGTGTGTGTGTTGTGTGTGTGCGCGTGCATGCGCGCACGCGTGTGTGTGCGTACGTGCGAGCGTGTGTGCATGCATGCGTGCGTGTGTGTTTGTGTCTGTGTGTGTGGCGAAGCTGGGGGGGAAGTGAATAAAATAAAACACCAACATTGGCAACATAAAGAGCAAAACAGTCGAGAAAATAATTAAGGGAAGTAACTTAGCAGATTTTCATATACTTGATTTCCTCCCTTTGTACTGCAATTGGCCACTGGAAACACAAAATGCTGCTGGTGTCCTTTGGGGGCGAATAGACACTCGGTTAGAGCGTTGTGTTCCAGATTTGACAGCAACTGAGTCTTTCCACAAATATTTTCCTGGATTTCACACTGGGGCTTACTCCACTCCCCTTTCCCCCTTTCTCCTGAAAGTTTTTCAGATACTATTATTTTTTGTTTATTTTTTATTTTCTACCACGTTATGTCACAGCAGATTTCTCTGCGTAAAATTCAGGCTGCTCTCCCCAGGGAGTGTGCGTTGCCACAAGTGCAGCACGTACCCATTACTTTTTTTTTTCTTTTTCTTGTCTGCGACTGTATTTGTTTCCCTATCAGAGTAGCATTTTTTTCTACAGAATTTTTCTAGGGACAACCACCTTGTTGCCGTGGGTTCTTTAACGTGCGCTAAATACTGATCAGTAACACACGGGACTTAAGTATATCATCTCATCCAAAAGACTAGCGCCCAGACCACCACTCATGATCTAATGGATGGGGGAAAAGTTTGGGGCCCAAAATTGTGACATCCCGTGTGTGAGCGCCTGGAAAATAATAGGCTGAACTTGTTAAGCCCCCATCGGGAATTAGGGTTTGGAGGGTGGGGCGGGAAAGTGTAGTTCAATTAGGAGAATACCATCTACTTTCTTACCCAAATTATACCGTCAGGTGTTGGTCATGCAGCAACATCTTGTTTTGCAAAAGAGGTCAACATTAAATTGGAAGATTTTTTAAAATAAAAAATAATAAAGTTCTTCCTTGACAACAATTCGATGTTATTGGACAGAATTACTATATACAAACCCCGAATCATCCGAGATAATTTTGATGTATAGTTAAGACTCACACTTTGTCTAAAGTGGGAGGACAAAAAGGAGATTTTGACATCAAACATAGACACCTTACAAGAAAGATGACAATCCACATAATTATTGGATTAAGTTCCGTAAGATCACGCAGTGAAAACACATATCCAAATCATTTTGCAGAGTTATACAGACGGACCATTTCTTAGCAGTCAACAAGCATATGCAGTGTTTATCATTGTCGATGTTAAAATCGCAAAATCGTAATATCTTCTGAACTTAAATTAATAAAATCATAGTTATCGTCTTGGGAAAAAATAATCTGTTAACAGTGTGACACAAATCGCCACGCATTCGGCTGTGAACGACACTACTGACTTACTTTTTGCTATCTTCCAAATTTTGACTTGTGTTGATTCGAGGTCAGCATTCGCATTCACCTTCACCTGTCCCGTAGTCCCGTGGACCGTGGGGGCACAACTGAAGATTTTGCAACCAGCTTCCTCCACTCCCAACGGTCCTCGACCCTCCGTAACAAATCGTTCCACCCAAGGCCTGTCCACTCTCCGATGTTGTCTTCCCATCGTTTCCTGTCTGCCTCTTCGTCTCCCTCCCCTTACTGTTCCCTGTGAGACAGTCTTGGCCAGTCCAGATGATCGTGTGACGTGCCCAGACCACTTTAGCTTGCGTTTTTTTCCACTGTAGCATTACTTTTACTTTAATCTGACAGACAGACAGACAGACAGGCAGACACAGACAGACAAATATCAGGGGCGAAAGTAGAGACGGAAAGCTGGACAGAACACCATCAGCACACCCGTTCATATCCTCCCCTACAAACACAGCAGAACAGTGTAAAGTTTATTGGTTTAAAACAGGAAGGACAAAAACACACTCACACTCACGCTAATGATAATGCATTCCCAAGAAAAAAACAAACTGACAGCCATAAACAAACAAGTCTACTGAAATGTAATATGTCAAGTAAAATATTATACAGGAATTCAAAATGTTTAAACAAGCAACAACAACGACAACGACGACAGCAACAACAAGAAGATAAATGACAGTGGTAACAGGAAAAAAGAACAAAAAGCATAATAGTATCATCTTATTTAACAACAATTTCAACAACAAGAGCACTCTTTGTCTCAAATATTCAACATGTGTGTATATATGTGTGTGTGTGTGTGTGCGTGCGTGCGTGCGTGCGTGTATGTGTGTGTGTGTGTGCGCGCCCACATGCTCCCGCCCGTGTGTGCGTAAATGTGTGTGTGTGCGCGCGCATGGATGTGTTTGTACGTGTGTGTATGTGTATGTATGTGTGTGTGTGCGTGCGCACACATAAGTGTGTGTGCGTGCGCGCGCGCGCGTGTGTGATGGAGTCAGTGTGTCTATGAGTGTACATGCACTTGCATCTTCGAATTTACTGGTGTATGCATATGTATATCAAGTACACTCACCGATTCTTGAGATTTTTGGTTAGGTTTTTTCGGTTGTTTTTTTTTTAAATCATAAATCTCTGCTTTCTTCTTTCCCCTTTCTCTTTGACCTTTAAAACTCGATGGCGACATCAACAGATTAACGTAAGCATAAATTTAAATACAATTTGTTTTTCATTCAAGCACATTTACTAGTATTGTATTAATGATAATGTATGGAATTTGTAAAGCGTTGAATCTTATAAAACAAACAAATCAAAGCCCGAATTAAACCACAAGTCTCTGCTAGTTAGTAGTAATGTGAACCTTGTATGCTTTGTAAAATTTATTGTGTGTGTGTTGTTGTTGTTGTTGTTGTTGTTGTTGTTGTTGTTTGCTGGTATAATCTGCTGAGAATTTCTGCAGCAGCTAATTATGACACGACAATGGGGTAATTACTTTGTCGGGTTGCTGTATAGCAGCAACACATGAATTAAAAGAAAAGAAAATGAAGCAGAATCAATAGAAAAAAGGGGGAGGGGGAGACAGGGACGGGAGGGTAGAGGTTTGAGAAACGTAGGAGAGAGATGAGAGATTTTTTCAAAGTAAGAAAAAAAAAATTACGATGTTGCTAGGCGCATCAAAACACAAGGGGAGCTAATCTTCAAACGTTAAGACCCCCAAAATGATTAATCCCCTTCAAGGTGTGACCATCTTCCGTTTCCGGTACTCTCCTCTTAAACAAAGCATTTTTACATCAAGTAGTATATTTGACTTACTAATAAGAAAATAAAGGTTTGTTGAACCTTTTTATGCTATCAGTGTCTATGTGTTCAATAAACATTGGAAGCTAAAACCATTTTCAGCTCTCAAATATATGTACACTTACACACACGCAGACATTTACACACACACCACACACACACACACACACACACACACACACACACACACACACACACACACACACACACACACACACACACACACACTCCCACTTTCCCAATTTCCTCAATTGTATACATACGCACGTCAGCCAAACAGCCACACACAATTATAAAAACAGTAATCATTTCAATAACAACAAACGCACCAGATACGGCAGAGTCTACGTCACCGAATCGATCAACAGAATACAGGAACAGCAACTCACCATAGATAATCATTTTTCTTTAAGAAACACTGTCCTCTACTTTGCACTGAAACTGCTAGAAACGATGGAACTGGAAAATTAACTCTCCATAAACAAACAAACAATAAAACACCCTCAACCCCCGCGCTCCTCCCAAAATAAAAAGAATAAAATATAAAATAAAAAGGATGGAACAGGCTCAAAGGGGAATAACCGCAGCTCCGTCCCATCGTACCAGACACGTGTACGCACACAGAAAGTTTACGTTGGCACCGCGGTTAAAACGTTTGGCCCTCACTGAAACGGTCACATGTTTGTTTCCAATGTCTACTTCCAGATTGGAAACAAAAAATCTTTTTCCGAAACATTTGTGCTCACTCTCATTCGGTAACGGTTCTTTGGATGATGACCGCGTGAAGACAAAGCGGATAGTGAATTTTTCACGAATTATTATAAAATATGAGAGGATTTTTTTGGTAAAACTGTTAACAATCGCTCGAAGGAAAGAAAACTTTATACCCCTAAATCACATGCACTGGTGTAACGTCTTGACATCATCTCGTAAGTCAGAAATTGACAGGGTTTTTTAGGGGAGGAAAATTGACGTTTCCGCTATAGTGTCATCAGCATTGGTGAGGCTTGGATTTGTATTAACCAGGGAGATCATGAAAAAGAAAACTAGATCTATTCCGTATTTTTTTGCAGATGGAGCAATTTTCATGAGAATGGAAATCATGGCTGGAGACCCTCTTGGGAGCATACGCAGATCTGAAACGTAACAGGAAGAGGGACTGATTATACTTGAAAAAAAAAGAACCGGAGGACAAAAAACAAAAACAACAAAACCAACAAAGGTGACGGGTTTCAAAAAGAAAACAGCATGCAAATTAAGTCATGACCAAAGTTTCATATCATTTACACATATACAATAGATACGAAATATGTGGGGAAACAAATACATTACATAATTATATAATGAATTACAAATAAAACACCAGAAAAAAACGCTTAATAAAAATCATACATTCATTCATCAATGGACCAAACTATCTTTTTTTTTTCAAAATCAAATATCAATCCACCCAGACTCATTAACATTTCAGGAAAGAAACTTCGGTTACCAGTCCACACTGGGGAAATAATCATGGAATCTCAGAATCAATCAAGTATCAGTTCGTAAAGAACATCCCTCCAGAAACGCCCTAAAACAATAGTCAAAACGAAAGACCAAGTTTCACAAGCATGCATCAATCTATGTACAAACATGGACACAAGAATAGTTCTGACAAACCACACAACGGGCAATGAAAACGGCAGTTGAAGGCACTTAAATCATTTGAGGACCGGACAAAGCAGATTTGTTTCGATTGGAAAAAGAAAACAAACAATACCGAAAGAAACCATTGCTTTGTCAAGCAAAGGACACAAAACTACAAATCTCAGTAAAAGATCCACACACCAGAATCTTTAACTCCTTGACAACACCCGTGAAGTCACAGTTTCACTATAAACACACATTTCTTTCTGTTCACATATCGTCAATATCGATCCTTATTCCACTGATCCATTTGCTGAAAAGTCGAAGAGACGAAAACACACAGTTTAATAAATAAATATTCACCGTTTTCTTCTGAAATGTGTGTGTGTGTGTGTGTGTGTGTGTGTGTGCGCGCACGCGCGCGCGCGCGCGTGTGTGTGTGTGCGTGCGTGAATGCGTGTGGGGTGCGTGCGTGTGTGTGTGTGTGTGTGTGTGTTGAATCACTTCAAGAAGAACATGTTTGTAATTCCACACTGACACAAACGTTAACAGGATGTAGGAATACAGGCGTATGATACAATCGATGGGTTTGAAAACAGTATGGCTAAAGGGGATGGAGGTTGGCGGGTGGTGACAGAACATGACATGAATGGATTATTTTCGAACTTATCCTATCCAAAACATGCGGAGGTGTTTTTGGTTTTTAGTCATGTCTGCTGTCGGTCTACTTCTGTGTGTTTGTCTGTCTGTTGGTCTGTCTCTCTGTTTGTCTATCTGTCTGTGTGTCTGTCTGTTTGTCTCTTCCTCTCTCTCTCTCTCTCTCTCTCTCTCTCTCTCTCTCTCTCTCTCTCTCTCTCTCTCTCTCTCTCTCTCTCTCTCTCTCTCTCTCTCTCCTCACACACACACACATACACACACATACACACACACACACGCATACACACACATACACACACAGCACTCACACACACTCACTCATTCACTCACTCACCCCACCCAACCATCCCGTCCCTCCCCCCCCCCCCCCCGCCCCCCCAACACACTTATACAGAATTGCGTGTGAACACACACGCATTACAGATAACAGACAATATTATTTTGTATATATATGTACTCAACAGACAAAATAAGTATTATTTTGTATATGTACTTAGCAGTATTTGTACACATACACGTCAAGCCACATTAATATCTCTTCTTTCGTAAGTGCTACTGAAAAGCGAACGGCGTATAATATTAAAACAAGGAATATGCAGCTAAAAGCGCTATTACGAAATATGAGTGAAGTGTGGTGGGTTTCCTTTTGACCATCATGATTTTGACTATGATTTGAATATCATCATTCATGGTGGAATAATAATAACAACAACAAAATCACCATCATCATCATCATCATCGTCATCATCATCATCATCAGTAGCAGCAGCAGCAACATATTCCTCCTCCTTCTTCTCTTTCTCAAACCAAAACTGATACATTGGGTGGATTTGATTTAAAGTTTACGTTGATTTTGATGTGTTCCCTTTAGTTTAGCTATGTCTTGTTTTTAGATGTGATTGATTTAACCTTGCCTTGCTGTCCTAAAGTCCTTCGGATGAGACTATAAACCGAGGCCCCGTGTGCTAACACACGCAGAACATCTTACGCACATGTTAAATCCGGTTCCACTTTTCATAAGAGTAGGCCATTGTGTGCCGGTGGGAACAGATGACAAGATTTACAAAACTAAATACACATGGGGACTGGATGTAAAAAAAAAAGCACATGAGTGCTTATTCCATTATCATCGATATGAAAGAATAATAAAATAAATAAATAAATAGATAAATGAATACAGACTACACTGAAGGTCAGTACATAGATAAGGCTGTATTTAAACAAGTGATAACTGGTACTCGTTTTCCTGCTAAATTAATCTTTATTTACTAAAAGAAAATAAAAAAAGATATAAGGCTAGTATATTAGATTCACACAACGTTTCTTAAGTGACCAAACCATGTTCTTTTAGGAAGTCCTATCACCGCAAAATGGCTTTATGTGATGTTTGTTACATCAGCTATCATTCTGACCAAAACATGAGCAAAATATAAGAGCGAGACTAAAGAGAAAACTCTCGTTATCTTATAGCATACCAGGGCTCAGCCATCATCATGAAAATATACAGATGATATTTGTTTGCTGGTAAGATAGAAACTAAATTAATGAACATGATTATGACACACTGTAACCTTTTCCAGCTTTAAATCTTTGAGTCCAGAAACGTTGGGACGTGTTTGACGAAGCCTATCTGACCTTGACGGTGATGAATGACTACGTCTGTTACGTCATTTATTATAACAGTCAAACCAAACACAAACATAAGGAAGAATCTCTC
>CM060333.1:40612657-40630157 GCA_030674155.1 Stramonita haemastoma | reverse complement strand
TAGGTTTATTCTCTCATTGGAAAACATCTAGCCTCCAGATCATCACTCAAGGTCTAGTGGATGGTAGAAAAAGTTTGGCAGAAACGGGGATCGAACCCACTTTCTGTGCAGATTTGTTACTTCTAAAATACTGATCCACAGAACCTCAGCTTCTCTAGGGGCCAGCAACTTGAGGGTGGTGCCCACCTCCTCTCCATCACGGCTTAACCTTCCTTGTGAATTACAGAAGGCAGGTACCCACTAACAGCTGGGTGAACTGGGGTACTGTACTGAAGCCAAGGAACAGGTTCTATCACCCATGTACGAGACAATCATGCTTAACGGTGCTTAACAAGCAGACGATAAGTACCTTAACAACTGAGATACCCCTCCCACTACTGATAGGAGCATGGCGAAACAATAACAGCGTAGCACTGAATAACAGAAGAACGGAAAAAAAAAAAAAAAAAGGGAAAAAGAACAGAAGGGAACGAGCGAGGGTTGATTGGATTTGACTTCTCTCAGAACTGATTGAGAAGTCGTTGAGGTTCTGGACTAAAGTTCTTCAGGTAAGGTGTTATGAAAAAGTTAAACCTGGTGGAAAGGTGTTTTGATAGTACTGACTTTTCAGTTCTAGTCTGGTTTCTGTTGATTTGTTGGTGTATATTTTTCGACAGAAAAATATTCATACATTCGTAATGTTTCAGGTGCGTTACATCACACCTACACAACATCCTCCTAGATTTTTTTTAGCAACTGAACACCATCAAAAGCTAATGAAGCCTAAGGAAAATAACAAAAAAACACACTAATCCAGACAGAAGCTTTTTCTTAAATCATCTATGGAGACAAAAAACAAAGAAACACGAAAACAATTTTGCAAACAAAAGTAAAGGACAAAAAACAACAACAAAGATTCGCGCAAACAACAGTACAAAAATGGGGGGAAAAGCAGAAAACCCAGTAAGACGGATAAAAATTGCATGCAAACAGACAGAAACAAGCGACACACACAAAATACAGAGAAATTTATGACAACAAAAGAATTGAAAAAAATATTTGAATGAAAAGAAGAGAGAAAAGCGAAATCAAATCAGACAGGAAAATAGATATCAGTAGATTTAAAGAAACAGAAAAGAAGCAAAGACCGAGTTGGCTTATATTATGCACATACACATACAAGCTGGAGACACAATCCACAGAGAGAAGAAACAGAACAGCAACCAAAGAGAAGACAAAGATGTCAAACAGAGCTTAAAAAATAGAATATAGAAAAAGAAACAAAACGAAACTTTTGTCATGGAAAGATAATCATTTCCATACACATATAGATCTAAAAACTGAAACAAGTCTGGTAAAAGTCGGTAAGATATTTATAAATAGAGACAGACAGACAGACAGACAGAAGTGACAGACTAAAAGAGAGACGGGGTGACAGAGACAGACAACATAGGGAGAGATGCTTACTCGCGCTAACATGACCAACACACAACACACACACACACACACACAACACACACACTCCCCTCCCCAACACACACACACACACACAAACACACACACAAACACACACCCCAAACACACACACAAACACCCCCAAACACACACACAACACACACACACACTCCCCCCCACCCCCCTCAACCCCCCCCCCCCCACCACCCCACCACAAAAACCTACCTGTAGGTGTAGCAATACCGTAACCCTTAGAATCCAGGTTTCCCCCAATGTTGGTGAGGTCGCAGTCCCTGGCCACGCGTACTCTACAGCCGTTGACTCCCCCAGGTAAGCGTACCCGCCTTTCTTCACCCTGGCCACCCCGTCCTCCGACCGCAAGACGAACACGTCCTCTTGGGTGGACATGAAGTTCCACATGCGCTTGAACGTCTCGATTTGGGAGCGCTGCAAGAATTGGGGACGGGATATAGCCTTAGTGGTCAGAATATTTGCGCTGGCAATTTTGGCGACCCGGTTCGATTTTCGTTCGAGGGTTTTTTTTTCCTTTGGAGTTAACATCAGCGCTGACTCCATTCTCCGCAAAAGTCTTTCGTGTTGTCATGACAGACTTAGAAAGACAAATGTTCTATTGTTTTTAGGACATAAGAGAGAAAGAGCCATCAAAACAAAAGATACATAATAATTATATATCATTTCCCCAAACCACAAATTAAAATGTTGCAGTATTAATAATGAAAAAAAAGCTTACGAAAAAAAGTCATTTTATTATCATGAAGATGTAGTACAATTTGATTAAAGAGCCATTTCAATGGGAAGTAATTTCAAGCATTTTGCATTTTAAAACATACTACCTCCCATTACAGTAACACCCGCCTCTTGTAAGTCTCTAGTTTTGTATACAGCTACAAAGGAAAGATGTTAAAGGAGGGAATGAAACATTTTATTTTGGTAGAATAGAACAGCTTCAAAGAGAGGATAAAGTTTACCACAATCACTACCAAACAAAGATGATAAGTAGATTTTGATTGTCTCCCATGGAGATGCCGGGGCCTGTCAGTATAAATAGTATTCCCACCCTCCGGAAATGCTGTGGTGAAATTTCACTCATATTATCCTTCTCTTAATTGCTGTCTTGTAAATTTTCTTCTTTTCATTTTCTTGTTTATTTTCTTACTTCTTGGTTCATTCTCTTACCTTTCATCTAGAAAGACTTCAAAGATAACAATTCCCTCCATGCGGAAGTAGGGTACACTGGGCCTGACTTTTCACGCGCTTAACGTTAGTGTAACGCATTTTCACTATGACAGACAACAATAGTTGGTGCCTGAGAGTTGAGCGAAGAAAAAGACTTCAATTCTGTACACACACAGACAGCAGTAACAGTTTTAACATAAGGAAGATGCTAAATGCAATTAAGATGCATTTGTTGTAGAAACTGAAACACATCAATATATGATAATACATAATAATGCACATAAAATGTGAAATAAAGTATTCACAATGTAAACCAAACACACACACCGCAAATCTGGCTTACACACTGAAGAAAATAAAACTACAGACGCTTTGACTGTTTGTATTTTGAATATCTTATTTTGTGAATTGTTTTATAAGCCCCCCCCCCCCCTCCCTTCCCCCGCTCATGTTCCTTATAAGGTGTGTTTTGATCTTCTTTTGTTGCTGTTGGTTTTGACGTTTTTATTTTCCTGTTTTGGTTCATTTGTCTTTGTATTGTTGTGCATGTTGTATTCTTTTTCCTTTATTTTCTTGCTATTCTTTCATTTGCTCCGTTATTCTTCTTTGTCTTCGTGTGTTTTGCTTTGATTTCTCTATGTTTCTTGAATACTGGATTCCTTATTTTTGTTCCTACATTTTATATTCATGATTTCTTTTTTTCCTTTCAGTTGTTTCTTGATTAATTTCTAGCTCTTTTTGTCCTCTGCTTGTTTTTAGCATTGTGTTTGTGCTTTTTCCTCCCAAAATTTCTTTTCTTGTGTGCATCTTAATGAGATTTGCATCAGCATTTCGGTGTGTCTATTCCTTCTCCAGTGTTTTCTCTGTCTACCTCTTCGTTTCCCACTGAAAAAAGTGTTGCAACCAGCTTCCTCCACTCCTCACAAACTGTTTCAGCTTTTAACTTCAGCTTTATCAATAAACTCACCTTGAAATAATAGCAACAACAACAACGGGATAGCCTAGTGGTAAGAACATTGCGCTGGCAATTTGACGACCCGAGTTCTGTTCCCGTTGGAGGGGATTTTTCGCCCAGGAGTTAACATCTCTTTCGGATGAGACTATAAACAGAGGCCCCGTGTGCGAACGCACGCAGAACATCTTGCGCATTACGTTAAATCCCATTCCTCTTTTCCTAAGAGTAGGCCATTTTGTGCCGGTGAGAACAGACGACAATATTTAAACAACTGCATACACACGGAGACTGGATGAAAAAAACAACACAAGAGTGCTTATCCCATTATTCTCAATATAAAAGAATACAATTCACACACACACACACACACACACACACACACACACACACACACACACACACACACACACACACACACACACACACACACACACACACACACATCGCAAGAAGAGGAACCTTCCCCCCATAAAAACTACATACAACCCGAATCCATCACCACCTCAAAGAACCTGGCTGTGGAGCCTCCCTTGAAGGTGCCGTACTTGATCTTGTTCTGCTTGACCAGATCGTCAGCCGAGGTGATGTCGGCCACCATGCGCTCCACGGTGAGGAAAGCAGCCAGGTTGGCGGTGTAGGAGGAGATCATGATCAGCGTGAAGAACCACCACATGCAGGCTACCAGCCGCGTGGACAGAGCTCGCGGGGCGATTTCACACCCTGGCCATTGGAGTAGAATTGGTGTTTGATTTATTTTTATTTATTTTACTTCATTTTATTTTATTTTTGTATATCGAAGATAATGGGATAAGCCTTCTTGTGGTTTTTGTTTTTTTTGGTTACATCCAGTCCCCGTGTGTATGCAGTTTTGTAAATGTCATCTGTTCCCACCGGTACACGATGGCCTACTCTTACGAAAAGCATTACAGGATTTAAAGTGTGCACAAGATGTTCTGCGTGCGTTCACAAACGGGGCCTCTGTTTATAGTCTCATCCGAAGGACTTTAGGGGAGAGTGGAGTCAGCACTGATGTTAACTCCAGTGTTTGGTTTGTTTACATTGTAGTAGAATTGTTGTTGTTTTTTTTTGTTTTGTTTTTTTCAACGTTGCAATAATTATTGTGAGACACGTTTGTAGCAATTTCACAACCTAGCATTGTAGTAGAATAGGTGTTTGGGTTTTTTGTTGGTTTTTTTCAATGTTGCAAAAATTGTGAGAAACGTTTGTAGCAATTTCACAACCTGGCATTGTAGGATAGTTGTTAGCTTCTGTTTTTTTTGTTTTGTCAACGTTGAAATAATTGTGACACGTTTGTAGCCATTTCACAACCTAGCATTGTAGTAGAATAGTTGTATGCTTTTTTTTGTCAACTTTGCAAAAATTGTGAGACCTGTTTGTAGCAATTTCACAACCTGGCACTATATAATAGGTAGGTGTTTGTATTTGCTTTTGGTCATCGTTGCAATAATTGTGAGACAAGTTTGTAGCAATTTCACTCACAAAGACATACACACATACACACTACACACTACACACACACACACACACACACACACACACACTACACACACAAACACACAAACACACACACAGACACACAGACACACACACACACACACACAGACACACACACTTCACTACACAATACACAAACACACACACTCTGTCTGTCTGTCTGTCTGTCTGTCTGTCTGTCTGTCTGTCTGTCTGTCTGTCTGTCTGTCTGTCTGTCTGTCTGTCTGTCTGTCTCTCTCTCTCTCCTCCTCCTCCTCCTCCCCCCCTATCTCTCTCCCTCTCCCCCCCTCCCCCTCTCTCTCTCCCCCCTCCCTCTCTCTCTCACACCTTGCTGCATAAGGGAGCCGACAGTGAACCACAGACTGTTCATGATGGTGAACTGGTTCTCCACCTCATCCGTGTCGGGGTTGCAGGGGTGGGGGTTGCACCACTCGTAAGGGCTGAAGCGAGCGATGACAAACAGCATGAAGCTGACACACAGGTAGGCGGCGATCATGTAGACCCATACCTGGACACAGGCAGGAAGATAATATTGAGTTTGGGTATCACACCTCTGTCACCACTACTGCTGGAACTGGCACGAACACACACACACACACACACGCGCGCGCGCGAGCGCATGCGCACATGCACACACATAGGCACACACACGCGCGCGCACGCACGCACATACACACACGTGCGCGCGCGCACGCACGCACACCACACCACGCACACATATACACACATACACACACAAACACATACACACATATACACACATACACACATAAACCAACTCACATACACACACATACACATACGCACGCGCGTACGCATACACACACACACACACACACACCACCACCACCACCACACCACCACCACCACCACCACCACCACCACCACCACCACCACCACACCACCACCACCACCACTAACACTGCCATGAAAAAAATATCGTTTGTGTTCCAATCACAACGACCACCATCACAATCCAATAACATCAACACAACCACAACTATCGCTAAAATTGCTTTTACTATTTTATTTTTACAATCCCCACTGCCACCACCACCACCAACACCACCACCACCACCACCCAACCACCACCACCCACCATCACAACTGACCACTACCACCAACACAACACACCACACACCACCACACCACCACCACCACCACCACACCAACCACCACCACCACCACCACCACCCACCACCACCCACCACCACCACCACCACCACCACCACCAACACACACCACCACACCACCACCACCACCGCCACCACCACCACCACCACCACCAACACCACCAACACACCACACACCACCACCACCCCCACCACCACCACCAAAAGCCCTTTCATTCCAAACGGTCACCACCAAGCAATCACTCGGACCTACCGCGTGGGATGGTAAAAGGAGGGTTGGGGGTTTGGGGAAGGTGCGGTAAGATGGTTCCAGGGGAGATAATTTGGGCAGTAAGTTTGCGGTAAGGGATGGTATGCCCCTAGCCCGAATGTTTGAAGCCGTATGCTCTCTGTGTAAGTAGTTTGGTTCATAGGCCTCTAGCCCGATTGTCTTCTAGTTGCAAGTTAATTATTGTGTTATTTTTATTTGTTTTATTGTATTATTATATTATTATTATTATTATTATTATTATTATTATTTATTACTATTATTATCTATATTACTACAACTATCATATCTTATACACTACACTCACTAACTACAACATACACACACTCACACTACCTAACTCACTACACTACACTACACACACTACACTACACACACTACACTACACTACACTACACTACACTACACTACACTACACTACACACACTACACTACACACACACACACACACACACACACACACACACACACACACACACACACCACACACAACACACACACACACTACACACACACACACACAACACACACACACACACACACACACACACACACACACACACACACACACACACACACACACCACACCCCACACACACACAACACACCACACACACACACACACACACACACACACACACACACGCAACAACACTACAAACACCACACAAACACACACACACACACACACACACACACACACACACACACACACACACACACACACACACACACACACACACACACACACACACACACACACACACACAGATGACTCACCCTGTTGATAAGTTCAGCCATAATACCGTTCCATGTGCCATTTTCAGGACTCAGCAGTTTTCCGTAAGTGGACACCTAAAGACACACATGGCGAGAAGAGAGAGCCTGGTTAATATCATCTCTATGTTGTGGTCAGATATTAAACAGTTACAAAGGAAGACGTAGAATAAAACGGAGTACAATTCTATGCAGTATATACAACGTATTGTTATGATATAAATGACAACGCAGTAGAAGAAATTACATACGTTTAAACATAACGAAATAGACTACAATGGTGTGTAAGACAATGCAGCAGATTATGACGACTATTCATACACTATGTTAAACCCCAATACACTATACTACACTGCATTACACTACACTGCACTACACTACATTACATTGCACTACGATGCATTACACGATATTGCATTACATTACAATACACTACACCACACTACACTGCATTACACCACACTACACTGCATCACACTACACTACATTGCATTACATTATAATACACTACACCACACTACACTGCATAACACTACACTGCATTACATTATACTATACTACACTACGCTACACTGCACTACACTAAAATGCATTACACTACACTACACTGCATCACACTAATCTACACTACACTACATTGCATAACACTACACTGCATAACACCACACTACGCTACGCTACGCTACACTACACTACACTACACTACACTACACTACACTACACTACACACACTACACTACACTACACTACACTACACTACACTACACTACACTACACAGCACCTCACACTACACTACACTACACTACACTACACTACACTACACTTCACTACACTACACAACACTACACTACACTACACTACACAACAACAGACAAATAGTTACACACTTTGTAGATGGTGTAGTTAAAGTTCTTTTCCTTGGCAATTTCATCCAACAGGTCTATGCAGAAGCCTCGGTACCCACTGGGAGATGTGGGGTCTTGCACTACATATGGCTTTTCCTGCACACAGCAAGTAAGTTTGTTATAGTTGTTGTTTTTCGATTTTAAAAATAACACAGCAAATGTCGTGTGAGGAAAGGTGAGAATAAAAAGTGTGTGTGTATGTGTGTGTGTCAAAGTCAAAGTCAAAATTTGGTTTCCAGATGGTACATTGAGTAAGCAATTAATTTGCTTTTTTTTTCATCAAGTGTGTGTGTGTGTGTGTGTGTTGTGTGTGTGTGTGTGTGTGTGTGTGTGTGTGTGTGTGTGTGTGTGTGTGTGTGTGTGTGTGTGTGTGTGCATGTGTGTGTGTGCGTGCGTGCGTGTTTGCATGTGTGTGTTTGAATGAGGGGAGGGGGATAAAAGGGAGGGAGGTGAGCGGAAAGCGAGAGAGAGTGAGAGAGTGAGTGTGTGTATGTGTATGTGTATGTCTATGTATATGTATATGTGTGGGTGGGTGGGTGGGTGCGAGCGTGCGTGTGTGTAATTGTAACTGTGTTTTGTGTGTTTCCGAGTGTATAGGTGTTTGCATCACGTTTTTTTATGTTTTTGTTGTAGTCGTGATATATATTTGTATAAATTATATCAACACAAACCCGATGTCAAGCGCCTACCATTTTGTTGATAACATGCACTAAATCAATTACGAAAGGAGAACTATGTAAAGTCTACACTATAGTGCATATCACTACTTTAAATAATGTATGTTAGTGAATCTTTAAAACAAAAGAACATTAAAGGAAAAAATCTGATGCTGTTATTTTAAGTAGGGCTCTCGCTATTGCCAAGAGCCGAAAATGTTTCATCATATTTATTACTAGTACAACCCAGGGGCGTTAATGTATTTGTGTCTCTTAGAAAACTGAAGTTATTTCCCATTGCATAGTCCAAACCCGTTCGAGGGGATTTTCCCCCTGGAATTAGCATCAGTGCTGACTCCTTTCTCCCCAACAGTTTTTCGGATGAGACTGTAAACCGAGGCCCCGTGTGCGAATGCACGCAGAACATCTTGCGCACTCATTAAATCCTGTTCCACTTTTCGTAAGAGTAGGCCATTATGTGCCGGTGGAAACAGATGACAAAGTTTATAAAACTGCATACAAACTAGGACAGGACGTAAGCACATGACTGCTTATTCCAATATCCTCGATGTATAAGAATAAAATAAATATAAAAAAGTACATCAATAAATGGAGAAGGGATAGCTCAGTTGTCAGAGCGCTCGCTTTCCCCCAGCCAAGTTAAGCAGCGTCGAGCGTGGTTACCAGTTGGATGGGTGACCGTTTGCGTGCCTCGGCTTCAGTACAGTTCCCCCAGTTCACCCAGCTGTAAATGGGTACCTGCCCTCTTCAGGGTCAGGGAAGGTAAATCAGCGAGGTAGAGAAGATGGGTGCCGCCCTCAACATGCTGGCCCCTAGAGAAGCTGAGGTCTCTGACGCCTTGCTCCCCTACGATCACACAGGACACCTTTACCGTTACCTTTTTAAATCAATAAACAAATTAATCCATTACTTACCTCCACAACAGCCACTACCAGCGTGGAATTGGCTAGGGCTTTTTCCACGTCTTCTATGGCCTGATTCCTTGTCTCTGTCACATTCAGGCGATTTCTCCGATCCCATGTGCCGTACTGCAACACACGACGAAGTGATATAATAATTATGGATCCGCCTGGGTTTTTTTTTTTTTTTGTTTGTGTGTGTGTGTGTGTGTGTGTGTGTGTGTGTGTGTTGTGTGTGTGTGTTGTGTGTGTGTGTGTGTGTGTGTGTGTGTGTGTGTGTGTTGTGTGTGTGTGTGTGGTGTGTGTGTGTGTTGTGTGTGTGTGTGTGTGTTGTGTGTGTGTGTGTGTGTTGTGTGTGCTGGTGTTGTGTGTGTTGTGTGTGTGTGTGTGCGCGTGTGTGTGTGTTTGCGTGTTGTGTGAGTGTTGTGTGTGTGTGTGCGTGTGTGTGTGTGCGTGTGTGTGTGCGTGTGTGTGTGGCGTGTGTGTTGTGTGTGCGTGTGTGTGTGCGCATGTGTGCGCGTGTGTGCGTGTGTGTGTGTGTGTGTGTGTGCTCGTGTGTGTTAAACCAAAATGAAACAACACCTACCCCTAAAGCACAACAAAAAATAAACAAACAAACAAACAAACCTACCTTTCTTAAGCCATTCGTGGTCAAATGTAATAAATCCAGTGTAAAATCCATTCTTCTACCGTTCTCATAGCGAATGCGACCCGACAGTCCATCAAAGTCCATCTGAAAAAGGTGCAAGTAATTATTACTTTCTTGAAAGGAAAACAACAATGTAAAACAACAAATATAAAATATCCGTCTTTTTAAAGTATGAAATGAACATTTTGGCTCTGCATACCCTTTTTTGTTGGTTTCTTCAAACTTTTGTGTGTGTCCTTTGCCTATTTGTATGTTATTATGTTTATTTGTTTGTCTGCATATGTGTGTGTTTCTGTCTCTGTGTGTCTGTCTATATCTCTGTCTCTGTTTTTGTTGCTGTATGTCTGTCTCGTTTTTGTCTCTGTCACTTTTTGTCTTTGTGTATGTCTGCGTCTCTCTCACTCTTTCTCTCTCTCTTTCTCCCCCTAATATGCAAGTGTTACGCACACACACACACACACACACACACACACACACACACACACACACACAACACACACACACAACACACAACACACACACACAACACACACACACACACACACACACACACGCACGCACGCACGCACGCACTCACATACACACACAGCACACCACCTCATTTTTTCGTGCAACTACCCCTCCCCACTCCCCCTCTCCCTTTCCCCATTTCCTTCTCCCTCCCCTTTCTCTCTCTCCACTTCAATCACACCCACCTTCATCCATCCATACGTACATTCATCCATCCATCCATCCCTCCCTTCTTCCCTCCCTCCCTCCCTCCATCATCCATCCGTCCATTCCTCCCTCCATCAATCCATCCACACTTACAGATTTCATGTAGTTGAGGAGACTGTTTCCGTGGCGCCAGGTGTGGATTTTGTCACAGGACAGAGGGATAGTACTGACGTCCTGTGCCTGGGAATACTCGTGCAGAGCACGTGCGAACAGGAAGAAGGCGTCATAGGCCAAAGCCGTCTCCGTCTGGACACAAGACAGACAGGTATGTAAGTAGGAAGGGAGGTAGGCATACTGGTTGGTTGGTTGGTTCTTTGGTTGGTTGGTTGGTGGGTTGGTTGAATAGGTATGTAGGTAGGTAGGTAGCTATACTGGTTGGTTGGTGGGTTGGTTGGTGAGTTGGTTGGTTGGGTGGTGGGTTGGCTGATTGGTGGGTGTGTTGGTGGGTAGATGGGTGGGCATGTAGGTTGGTCGGTTGGTTAGTAGGTTGAGTGAGTGGGTAAGTAGGTAGGTAAGTAGGTGAGTGGGAAGGAAGACAGACTCGTCTCAAAACTGACAGGAAGTATTTATTTATTTATCTGTTTGCTTATTTATTTATTCTTTCATATCGAGGATAATGGAATAAGCACTCATGTGCTTTTATTTTTCATCCAATCCCCGTGTATATGCAGTTTTGTTTTGTTAATTTTGTCATCTGTTCCTACCGGAACACAATGGCCTACTCTTACGAAAGGTGGAACATGATTTAACTTGTGCGCAAGATGTTCTGCGTGCGTTCGCACACGGGCCTCGGTTTATAGTCTCATCCGAAGGGAGTGAAGTCGACACTGATTTTAACTCCAGATGAAAAATCCCCTCGAACGGGAATCAAACCCGGGTCGTCCAATTGCCAGCGCAATGTTCTGACCACAAGGGTCTTTAGCGTGATGTCAATTTTGTTCACTTTATGTGTATATACACGACGGGGGGTTAAGGCACTGGCAGCTCTGTCCTTAAAGTGAACAAAGTGATCGTAAAATCTCCCCAGGCTTAATTCACCATACACCACCGAGATTCAAACCCACGACTTCATAGACCAAGAGGATTGAAGTCAAGCGGACCTAACCCCTCGGCTATAACATTCTCGCTCTTTAAGACAAAGTTAGACAGATTTAAACAAGGTATTTTGTCTGATAAGAGTAAATGACAAAAACGTGAAAATCGATTTTCAGTTAAAAAAAAAAGAAAGAAATATTTATGAGGTAAAACTTGTTCTTCATGTACATATACAGCAAACCTTTACATTTGTCAAAGTTTTCTTTTTCTTCTACTTTTTTTAAAGTGACATGACGGATGGAAACAGTAATTCACAATGATACACGCCTGTTTCAGTTTCTCTTTGTTTTTCTTTGTTTTTGTGCTGGAGTGCTTAAAAGCTGGGTCTTTTCTGGCTGGCATTTCTCAGGTAGGCCATTTCATATGATAGCCCAACGGCGTGTAAATGTCAAACTACTATTATTCGCATTGTTGCTTGTGGCTATGTTGGAATACTGTCCAGTTTTTCGGGTCAGAACGTTACAAAATTCTAGCTAACAAACAAAAAGGATAACGAAACATGGTCGTGTTGCTTGAAACAAAACTCTCAAATTTGTATTACGGCAAAGACATTTGCATTTTATAACATAATTACGAAAAGTAGCTCGCATATTTTGCAGTTTATGCTCATGCGTGCGGACACATACACCTGCTCACACATGCACACATGCGTACACACACAGCACGCACCACACACACACACACACACACACACACACACACACACACACACACACACACACACACACACACACACACACACACACACATTTAAAGCACATGCGTGACAAAAACAAAGCTGGAGGGAAACCCCTTCCTCTTCAATACTGTGTAAAATCACATCATAAAAAGACAACGACAATAACAAAGCCACAGAAGCGAAGAAGGCAGGACAGGTGAGAAATTAATACATCCCCAAAGAAAACACCAACAAACTGTGTAGACCAAACATAAAACAGGCTATCGTTTACACTTTTTCCCCCCCCACAACAACAACAAATCGAGAGACCATACACAACATTCAAAACATCAAACTAAAGGCTAAAAGCAAAGCATCATAGACGATTACATTACACACAAAACACAGAATACATGATTGTACATACAACATTAAAAATTAGAAAAAATAGCAACATCAATATAAAATAAAGGATGTAGCCAGCCATACAGCTGAAAGAGATACTAGCTTTATAGCTTTCTGTCATACTTGTTACTCTACTTGATAATTATATTTTTGAGCACAAGACAGGCGCTCTAACCAAAAGTTTAAGACAGTTTGACATGACACTTGAGGGTACACAAAGTCATCAGTTTGAATTTTGGTGGCATCTGGTGAACTTAGGGTGTGGATGTTTATGACCTTCCGGGTCAGTTTCAAATGCAGAACATCCAGTGCCTTATGTTCCTTCATTTCCATGCACAAACAGAATGTGATAAGGCATTATCACTAAACAGAGACAGTTACTCAACACAAAAGTAACCAGCGAGAATACAGTGATACAGAGACACAGACACACACATACATACACAGATACACATGCACTCTCACACACACAGATACACACACTCTCACAGAAACACACATTGTACACATATAGACACAGACAGACACAGACAGACACAGACAGACACAGACAGACACACACAGACACACACAGACACACACAGACAGACACACACACAGACAGACACACACACACTGACACACACATACATGCACGCACACGCACACACACACGCGCATGCACACACGCACGCACGTATGCTAGCACACACATGTACACATGCACTTACACACACACACATACACACACACACAATTTCATAGTTGTTGATGAGTGTTTATGGAATTGTGTACAAACACAGACACAGACAGACAGACAGACAGACAGACAGACAGACAGACAGACAGACAGACAGACACACACACACACACACACACACACACCACACACACACACACACACACACACACACAACCCCCATCTGGAAATAAAAGTTTGACTTGACTTGATTTCACACACACACACACACACGCACGCACGCACGCACGCACGCACGCACGCACGCACGCACGCACGCACGCACACACACACACACACACACACACACACAGAAGATCAAAACGTTGATCTCCTCTCAAATTAATGTAGCATGAATGGCACCTCGACACACTCTATCAAACGTTGATGTTTTGTGAAACACACCTATAAACTGTCCTCCGAAGTCAGATTATTACTACCTGTAATACTAGGGTAGAAAAAAAAGGTAAAGGTAAAGGTGCCCCATAACCTGTGTGGTCGTAGGGGAGCAAGGCGTCTGAGAGCTCAGCTTCTCTAGGGGCAAGCATGTTGAGGGCGGCGCCCATCTCCTCTCCCTTGCTGCTTTACCTTCCCTGACCCTAAAGAGGTAAGGTACCCATTTACATTTGGGTGAACTGGGGGACTACTGTAGCCAAGGCGCGCAAACGGTCACCCATCCAATTGGCAACCAGGCTTGACGCTGCTTAACCTTGGCTGGGGGAAAGCGAGCGCTCTGATCACTGAGCTATCCCGACCCCTAATAATATGGTTACGTACTTTAAAAAAAATACACACAAAACGGTTTCAGACACTGTGTACTCTTGCAGGGATGGGCAGGTGTGCTGGGTGAGTTAGGGTGTATAACCTGGGTAACCCCTGGGCGATTAAGCAACAGGATTCTCACCACCACCACCACCACCACCACCATCACCACTACCACCACCACCACCACCACCACCAATACAATTGCTACACTACCACAATCACTGCCACAACCAATTCCAACATCATTACCACAACCACCACCACCACCACCCACCACTATCACCACCACCACCACCATACATGCCACCATCAGCATCAACATAACCCCGAACACCAGCTCGAAGTATGCGTATTAACGAAAAATTAAAGAAAGAAATGTACAAGAGCAATGTTATGATAAGTTTATTAAAATACTAAATACCACCTTTTCACCATCAGTATAGCTGCAACTTGAACAACAAGAGTCAGAACACTATGCAAATACCAACAAAGAAACAAAAAAAAAACAGAGCAACGAAAGAAATCAAACGCGAAAACAAACCAAAATAAAGCAAGCAAGCAAAAAACAAAGCAAAACAAAGCAAAAGAACGGCAAACAAACCCCTAGTTGAAATACTTTTTAAAACCAAGGCCACAGCAACAAAGGAGACAAAAAACAAACTGAGAAACAAAAAAAATGTTTTAATAACTTTTGCAAAACTGGAGATACAACACCTATTATCCCTGCTTCCTTGTCATCATAAGCTGGCTGTCTTTATGTCCAGCACTAGGCAATAATGTTTTCTTTGGCATAATGGCAGCTTAGATTGATACTAGTTTCGTTTTGTTATTAAGCTGCCTTCAAAAACAATGTGGCTTTTCTCTGTAGTGACATTTATCTCGCACGCCATTCAATTTTGATAGCATTACAGCCTGTAAATGTCAAAGCGTTCTTGTTACATGATAGCGTGGAATCCTACAAGTGACTGCGCTGTGAGGATGGCCACTAGAATGTAGACAATAACTTTTCGGTCACAATCAACAGGTACAAATGCGCTAAAGCTACCACATTTCGCATACTTGGATTATGTACCTGTTGATGTTGCGCATGTGTTCATGCATAAACACACATAATTATATACATAATTATATATTGCTAAACTGATTGCCTTGTTGTGAATGTTGAAATAATTATAAGCTGGAATATGGTGAACCGATTGCTTTATTGTAAGTGCTAAAATGTATGCAGAACTGATTTTTAAAAAATCAACTAAAATCCCATTCTTATGCACCTTGATATGGACACATATACACATGCACGTGTATGCACACAATCATACACATACAACACACACACACACAAGCACGCACGCACGCACGCACGCGCACGCACAGGCGGACGCTGGCCATATGGCAGAAAAAGACATCGATAATAACACACGTCATTTAAATCATCAATAAATTTAAAGTAATAGAAATTGAAATAAATCATTTCCAGAAAACTGCATTTTTACAACGAAGTATGCATATACAAATAACAATGAAAACTGGCTAAAGGACAGAAAGAAACAAGGAGAAGAGAGAGAAAAAGAAAGACAGAAAAAAAGAAATCTAAGGAAGAAAAGTAAAGACGAACAGTGGAAAAAAAAGAACGAATAAAACAAAAAAGTCTTGAAACAACTAAGCACAGAAATAAACAAACAAAAACCCATAACTCGAACGCACTTTCAAAAAAAAAAAACGGGCTGAAAAGATAAAAAGCATCAATGTGACACAAGAAAATGTTCTAAAAAATGAGAAACCTTTGTCAAGCGGAAGACACAAGATTCATATTCTCTCTTTTTTCTTGTATGAAGTATACTTGGCTGTTCTGATCTAATGCAACTTGAATAATTTATTTTACCTTTCATTTGGGTTTTTTGGGTGTTTTTTTTAGGATACAGAGAGATGTTCTAGTGTTGGGGGGAAGGGGATGCATCTATGCTGACATTAACATTTTAGCAAACACTCACCCCTTTTGTTTCTTGTCTTTAAAGCTGCATTAAAAAAAATGTTCTTCATATTGACATTTCTTTAGAACACAGTTCTATTTAATGGTAGCACGTTGTGTATATGCCAAACAACAACTTACAAAATCTCAAAACTTGTTATTTTTTTCTCTTTTATTTTGTTTGTTTTCTTATTTTATATCGAGGATAATGAAATAAGCATTCATGTGCTTTTTTACATCCAGTCCCCGTGTGTATGCAGCTTTTGTAAATCTTAACATATGTTCCTACCGGCACACAATGGCCTACTCTTACGAAAAGCGGAATCGAATTTAACGTTTGCGCAAGATGTTTTGTGTGCGTTCGCACACGGAACTTCGGTTTATAGTCTGATCCAAAGGACTTTTAGGGAGAATGGAGTCATCACTGATGCTAACTCCGGGGAAAAATATCCCCTCGATCGGAAATCGAACCCGGGTCGTCAAATTGCGAGCGCAATGTGCTGACCACTAGGTTATCCTGTATGTTTTGAATATTATGTAGTCTATTGGGCTTTAGGATTAACCGTCAAAAAGCCGAGAAAGATTATTGCTTTAGGTAAAGTTCAACTCAGAAATGTGAGCAGATGCATGCACATATTTATGTGATTGAAAATCTATTTTTGTGTGTGAAAATGTGTGTCCTCTCCGATACAGGCAAGGTCATTCACAAGCATAAATACAGACACACACAGAATCGCGCACGCACACGCACAAACAAACACAA
>CM060333.1:40600157-40607657 GCA_030674155.1 Stramonita haemastoma | reverse complement strand
GACAGGCCATTTCTCACCTCGATCTCGGAATACTTCATGAGCGGGGAGTTATCTCCTCTCTGTGACAGGAGCAGCCACTCTGTGCGGATGCTGACGACAGTGGGGTTGTCGGGGTCTATCAGGCGATAGGCCGTGATGTTGGGGCCCCCGTGCCGGAAGTCATCCAGGTCCACCAGAGCCAGGTCCTGTCAGAGACAGAGGCAAAAGAACACAGCAACCCTTAGCCACAAATCAGGAAACAATAGCACGTACTTTTGTAACTTGAAAAAAAAAGCATGGTCGTGGGGGGTTATTGATTGGTTGATTGATTTATTCTTTTATATCGAGGATAATGGAATAAGCACTCTTGTGCTTTTTTACGTCCAGTCCCCGTGTGTATGCAGTTTTGTAAATGTCATCTGTTCCCACCGGCACACGATGGCCTACTCTTACGAGAAGCGGAACAGGATTTAACGTGTGCGCAAGATGTTCTGCGTGCGTTCGCACTCGGGACCTCGGTTTAAAGTCTCATCCGAAGGACTAACACAGCAACCATTAGCCACAAATCAGGAAACTTATAGCATGTGCTATTTTATATTTGAAAGGAAAAGCATGGGTCGTGGTGGGAGGGTGTGTGTGTGTGATTATGATGGTTTGAGCGTTTTAGTTGCGCTTCCGATTCGAAGGTCTAGGTCCTAGCCATCTGTTTAAGGGTGTTTTTCCCCACGGAGTTCACATTAGTACTGACTGACTCCACTTCCCCCCAGTTCTGTGAATGACACTATAAACCGAAACCCTGTGAGCCATTGCACGTATGCAGAACATCATGCGCACACCTTAACACCCGTTCTGCCTTTCTGAGGATGTGAAGATAACCTATTAAATCAGAAATAAAAAACATCAAAATTCCATTCCCCAACCTCCCCCCACCCCACCACTCAACACATACACATAGGTGTCGTGTTTAGACATCGTGTGAAATCAGAATATGTCTGCATACATGGTAGGCAATATACTGTACCTAAAACTGTTGCATGCGCACACAATGTCACCATTGGCTCTGTCTGTTTTTGTTCGTTGCACACAAGATTCTCTACATACTAAACGTATTTTATTAAGGTTTTTCGTTTTTCAAATAATTATGAGTTTTGTTCTTAGATGCATGGCTTGATGGAAAAAGCAATTACACTGCTTATTCCATTTACCCTCTGAAAATAAAAGTTTAACTTTGACTTTTGACTTTGACTTTGACCATTAGTAAGCCTTGGAGCTCTAACCTCGGAGCCGAAAAAAAAACAGAAAAAGTTTTTTGAATTGGTTTGATTTTTACGAGTTTGTTGTACGAATTCGGCCCAGTGCAGGGATAGGGCAGACTAGACTAGAGAATACAGCTTTGCATTCGTAATCTTGCGGTCACTGAGGGCGCGGGCTCAAAACTATTGCTACAATTGCAGTGTCTAGTATGTTTGCACAACATTTTCGATCATTTGAAGGCCAAATAGCATTAACCCATTTTTCAAGTCTCTAAAAACTCACAAGGGCGATTGCAAAATCTTGGAAAGCTTGTGTCTTGAGGACTCTGAACGTGACACAGATACTGTTTCTATCAAAGTTACGTTACAGTGTGTTACACATGATTATGCAAGATTATGTGCGTGGTGGCACACAGCTCGCAAAGTAAACATCGTTAGAAATCAATCGTTCATCCGCCATCTTATCCATTACACTACAACTGCACAAACGAAAGTGTATCTTTAACGTGCACTCTTGACCTTCTCACGTGTTTCCTATAATCTATTACGTGGATTGACCCAAAAAAGCACGATTGACCTAAAAAAATACAGACAACACCCTCATTAACATACCGTTCAGTTCTTGCTGAAATTGGCTGACCAGAAAAAGAGAGAAGTTTGCCAGCCTGAGCCAGTGCTATCAACGATGCTAATCAAATCCCTGCAATGGATACTTCCTCCTTACAGATCCCTCTTTCAAAGAACATTTTCGCATCAGTTTAAAGCAACTCAATGCCATGGGCTCACATTGTTTCCTCCATAGCAGGACATCAAATTACCTACAAACAATGAGAACAGACACACGCACGCACGCCAGCTCTGGTGAAAAGAGCCACAATGGATTTTCGAGCGATCCAGTTTACCAGTGCGCACGCGCGCGCGCGTGTGTGTGCGGGAAGAGGGGGGAGAGGGCGTGTGCGTGCACAAACAAATACGCTTTGTGTGTGTGTACTTTAGCGCATACAAGTGTGCACATGTGTACGAAGACATTTCAAATGAAAACCAAAGTGAAAGACAGATAAGAAAGACAGACAGACAGATAGACAGATAGACAGACAGACAGGCAGACAGACAGACAAACAGACAGACAAAACAGAAAAAAAATTAAACGTAAGCATCAACTTACCAAAGTTGTAAAAAAGTAGTGAAACAGCTCAGATATCATTCGTACTTTGAGCGCCTGAAACAAAAGAGATAAAGCATTCCAACCTGAACCTTCACAAACAACATGTGCATAGAAATCAATGCCTCTTGTCTTTGCAAAAGGTGTATCTATTCCTCTTCTTCCTAGTTTGGTTTTTTTGGGGGGGGGATTCATTTAATAAGATTTTAAACCCTTTTTTCTCCTAAGTTGTGTATATTTTTGTTTTGTTTTTTCCCTCAAAGATAAAACTTAATAAACTCAGATTACATCGACAGCAATGTGGGAACCAGTTTTTTTCATTATATAACATTTGTGTAGGCTTTCTAAGATATACTTCTGTCTTTGTATTTATCTGCCCGTTTGTATGTCTGTCTGTTTGTCTCTCCCTCTCTGTGTCTATCTGTCTGTCTGTCTGTCTGTCTGTCTGTCTGTCTGTCTGTCTGTCTGTCTGTCTGTCTGTCTGTCTTCTCTCTCTCTCTCTCTCTCTCTCTCTCTCTCTCTCCCTATGTCTCTCTGTCTGTGTCTCTCTCTCTCCCTATGTCTCTCTGTGTCTCTCTCTCTATCTGTCTCTCTATCTCTGCCTGCCTGCCTGCCTGCCTGCCTGCCTGCCTGCCTGCCTGCCTGCCTGTCTGTCTGTCTGTCTGTCTGTCTGTCTGTCTCTGTCTTGTCTCTGTCTGTCTGTCTGTCTGTCTGTCTGTCTGTCTGTCTGTCTGTCTGTCTGTCTGTCTGTCTCTCTCTCTCTCTCTCTCTCTCTCTCTCTCTCATCTCTCTCTCTCTCTCCTCTCTCTCTCTCTCTCTCTCTCTCTCTCTTTCTCTCCTCGTGTCATTTTACGGCGTCCTTTAATAATGGTCAAATATTTGAAAAAAGTCATACACGCAAACTTCCTACTAGTATGAGAGACTTACGAACTTACAGAGATTTCAAGATGGGAAGATTGAGACAGAATGCATAGTCTAGTTGAGGGCTGGTCTGTAAATGTAGGAAACGCACAACAACAAGAACAACAACAACAAGAACAACAACAATAACAAAAACAACAACCACATAATTATACGTAAAAAGCATCAGACTCAGCGATGCTTATACCTTAAGAAATAATAACGTTCAGCATAAAGGAGTTTGCAGGCTTTGGCAACCTTTCGCAACCTTGCAGTAAAAACAAAATGAAGCGGTTACACACACACACACACGCGCGCGCGCGCACGCGCGCGCGAATCCTAAAAAAAGACAACAAACCAACCCATAAAATAATCTCTAGCCCTGTTGGGATTCTGGGGGCCTGTCAGTACATATACTATCCTCGCCTTTTAAAGATTATGAGCTAGGAACTTCCTCTTTCTTATTTCTCTCTTCGTTGTTTTTCCTTGTTCGTCTGTCTGTCACCTCCTGCTCTATTTTCTGCCTTCTTAGTTCATTCGTCTGCCTTTTTGGCACAAAGACTTTCAAAAATAACAATACTCTCCCACGTCGAAGTCAGATACGCTAAGCCTGATTGATCAGATACGTATTGGCCAGCAACACATTTTGAACAACAACATTTGTTGCCGTCTGAGCTTATGTCAAAAAATGTGCAGATGACGAGAGAGAGGAGGAGAGAAGGAAGGAGAAGAAGAAGAAGAAGAAGAAGAAGAAGAAGAAGAAGAAGAAAAGAAGAAGAAAAGAAGAAGAAGAAGAAGAAGAAGAAGAAGAAGAAGAAGAAAAGAAGAAGAAGAAGAAGAAGAAGAAGAACAACAACAACAACAAGGAAGAAGAAGAAGAAGAAGAAGAAGAAGAAGAAGAAGAAGAAGAAGAAGAAGAAGAAGAAGAAGAAGAAGAAGAAGAAGAAGAAGAACAACAACAACAACAACAACAACAACAACAACAACAACCACCAACAAACAAACAAACAACACAAACAAACAACACCACCACCAACAGTAAACAGCAACAAGCACATCAACACCTCTCCTCACTCACAGCATAGAGGATTTTGCGGACTTTGTCCACATTGCAATCGATGATGAAGCGGTACTGCTGGTTGTCTTTCAGCTCCTTCAGCAAGTTGACGTAGTCGTTTGTCCACGGTCTGCAGTTTCGCACCGTGATCTGAGCTGGAGTCTCCACTGCTGCCTTCAGCACCTCCTGGATCCGAACCAGCCCTGACAAAAAAGAGAAGACAGGATAGAACCCAGTCATCGATGAATTGGTTGATTTAACAAGTGTAGGGAATGAAGGTAGGTTGTTAGGTAGCTAGCTCAGCAGTAGCGAAGTGAACAGGAATGTTCCAAGGAACTGACCAACCCAAATCCCTTTTCCAACCTCACCCATTCACCCTCCTATACATCCATCCATACATCCATCCATCCATCCATCCATCCATCCATCCAATCCATCCATCCATCCATCCATCCATCCATTCATTCATCATTCATCCATCCATCCATTTGTCCTCAGTCCAACCATCCGTCCATCCATCCATCCATCCATCCATCCATCCATTCATTCATCATTCATCCATCCATCCATTTGTCCTTCAGTCCAACCATCCGTCCGTCAGTCCGTCCGTCCGTCTGTCCGTCTGTATGTCCTCTTTTTTAATTCTTGGTTTGCTATTGTTCCTCGGCTAACGTTTGGAGGTTCTTAAATGAGTTTGGTATGCGACCGTTTTTTGTTGTTGTTTTTTTTTGCACACCATAAAAGAAGCCACATAAAGACGTCGGTGATCTATGTTGAGTATGTTTGTATTTCCATGGCGGACTAAACGCTGAGGTAAATTACATGATTTTTAATGTGCAAAATAATTATTGGATATATTGTGTATGTATATACATACACGAAGGAAATTATCGTTCTGGCAGATCTGCCCTTGAACTTGAGATCTTGGAGGTCATACAAATTCCCACGCTTAATTCAGCAGACGCTGTGGAGCTTCAAACGGATGACTTTGTGGACCAGTGCAACTGAAACTGAACAGTATTAAGCAATCAGCTAGGGTGCCCATGGCTTCACTTAAGTAAAAAACAAAAGTTATAAGAACTGTTTTATCAGCTGTATCCCCGGTAGGGACCCCAGTGATTCTCCAGTGATTCTTTCAGTACAAAACCAGGTTCCACCCTTCCAGTAATAATTTTGTAAAAATCCCCCTTGTCTGTCATTCTCTTTATTTCTGCTTCCTCCCCCCCCACCAACCCCTTTTTTCAGTATCATCTCTTTACTTCTTTTTTTTGCGTTCTCAGTGTAATGTTCTTGTCCTATCCGTAGAAAGTATGACAATTTATTTCTCTTCATACATTTTGTATTCTACCTGTACCGTTTTCTCTGGCAAATTTTAATATGCATTAAAACTGTAAACGTTGTGATGGGCACAATATGCTCATAGTGCAGCATTCTGTGCTCATAGGGGAGTTCGTATGTTATTGTTTGCATCTTCTTTTTTGTACGTTTTTGTTGGTTTGGTCTTTTTCTTATTCAATGTGTTATTTTTTTCACTTTTTGTTTTGGTTAACCTGAGATGATTGTTTTAAACGAAACTATTGATGTTCTAAGCTTGACCTAATTTACTTGCCCTTAGAAATAGAGCAAGATACTCTGTCCTCTAACATGTTGTTGCTGTTCTTGTTGTTGTTGTTGTTTTGTTGCGGTTCTTTTGTATTTCTTATAAGTTGAAGGGTTCAGTATTTTGAAGGAATCAGTATACAAGCTCTATCGGTTCATATTAGACTGGTAGCGACTCTTCACGCAAAATTTGATTTTGGAGGGAGGTGACAATCCTGGTTTAGTTTATCACCTTTGGGGCTCTGTAGAGCTATAAACACAAATGTAACAAAAAACAAAAAGAAACGAAACAAAGCACTTAGAGTAAGTGAGAAATAAATCTGCCAACTTTCAATGTAAGTTGAGAAAAGTCTAGCTGAGCTCTGAAACTGTTAAAGGATTGGGTTGTTGCTGTTGTTGTTGTTGTTGTTGTTGTTGTTGTTGTTGTTTTTATTGTTGTTGTTGTTGCTCGTTTTCCAGATAAACACCCTGTGGTCACCCAGATTTTGCACTCTGTCTCACCCTTGCCACCTGGGAATCAACACAGGGCCGCCAGCTTAGTCTAGGTCAGAAGTATGCCGCTATTGTATTTCCAAAGTATGTTTCTGTATAGGCAAATATACTCCGATGTCTGAGGATGGATGGCTTATAAGAAAAAGCAAAACTCAATCCCATTATAATTACGCAGTATTTCCTCTCTATCTTTTCATTTATTATTTCATTTTGAGGTTAATAGAATAAGCTCTCATGTGCTTCTTTTTCATCCATTCAACGTGTGAATGCGATTTTGTAAATGTTGTCATTAGGCCTACTCTTCCAAAAGGCGGAACCGGATTTTTATCGTGAGAGCAAAATGTTCTGTATGCATCAGCATGCAGTACACATGGCCTGGGTCTATAGTCTTACCTGAAGGACTTTCGAGGGGTTGAAGTCAGCACTAAAGTTACTCCCGGGGGAAATTTAAGTTTTTCGTGTATCAATATCTTGATGATTTCAGCAAAATAACTAAAAACAAACACCTGAAAAAACCCACCCCAACAAGCCACTGTCTCCACCAACAGCAGCAGACTACAGTTCTTGCTGTAAACAATGCCTAACCAAACAAAATACAAAATTAATTTACGTAAGTTTATCTCACCTTAATGACAATACTTGGATGTTACGTTTTTGTTTCAGTGGCTTTTTTCTTTTTGTTGGATTTTTTTCTTTTCTCTCATTTAGTATTATTTTTTCAATTCATTTAACCATTATTCTTTTTATTAAGTATATATATATATATGGGTTTCAGATTTTTTCTTTCTGTCAATGTCCTTATCTTATTTTGAATATTTTATTGATTGCTTTTGACGTGTTTTTGTGAGATAGTTTTCTGTTGTATTTTGATTTTGCATCAACATATTCTATTTTATATCCTCTGTCATGTTATTTCATTTATTTAATAAAGAATAGAAAAAGTTGAATAACAATGTTTAAAAAAAAAACAATGAACACACTTAACTTCTCCTACTCTGTTAAAACTAAACAAACCAAAAAAGAAACCAAAAACAAAACAAAAAGAAAAAAAAACGTGT
>CM060333.1:40590157-40595157 GCA_030674155.1 Stramonita haemastoma | reverse complement strand
ACACACACACACACAACACACACACACACGCGCGCGCGCACACACACACACACACACACACACCACACACACGCACGCACGCACGCACGCACGCACAGCACGCACACACACACACACACACACACACCTGCTGAAGAGGTACTTTAGATATCAGTACTTTTACCAGCTCAAATGAGAAAAGTGTGTTTAGAAGGCTTGTTATTTAAAAGATGTTGAACCCAGATATCTTCGAGATATTATTTTTTTTAAAAAGGAAGTTACAAAAAAAAATCCAGATAATAAACAACTGTATACACACTGATTAAGTCGACAACCTGACATTTATTCATTTCAAGATTTGTGAATAAAATATACTGTTTTCAGTATAACGTCTGTTTGCTGAGGCCTTTGCCCGCGCGTTCCTCGGTCTAAATAGCGAGTGTTTATTTCGCTGTGTGGGTAGGTGGGTAGGGTAAGCCTAGTGGTTACAGCGTTCAAACTCCTAATCTGAAGGCCCGGGTTCGGACCACCACTGGCACGCATGTTCCAGGGCAATCGTTTCTGTGGACGTAACATAGGCAGGCTTCCGAATCCAGTTTACCAAAAAGTCCTTTAGATAAGATTATAAACAGAGACCCCGTGTGCTAATGTACACAGAACATCTTGTGCGCATGTTAAAAACCGGTTCCACTTTTTGGAAGCGTAAGCGTGCTGGTGGGAACGGATGACAACATTCAATATTAACAAACAAACAAGCATACATGAACATCGGTGTTGTGGTTAAACATCATCCCTAAAGTCAAGTTGTGGCTACTTTTTATAGTGGGCAAAAATGGTCGCCCCCCTCCCGCCCCTCGTCCCCCCCCCCCCCCCTCACAAAAAATAACAATACTAAAACAGAATCCCCTTTGATAAGCCTCTGCGCTCCAGAAAAACAAAACAAGATTGCTGTATAACTATTCATCCTGCTTCTATCCCTGGTATTTCCATTATTGGTTTGATTTAACTTTTTCTGGCTAAGGTAAAAAAAAAAAGTCATTTATTGATTATCAGCTAAGCACTAAGGCTTACATTCAAATGTTGTCAATATGTTATAAAATGTTGTGATCCGATTGTCTTCAGCCATGAGAAGCTTTTAACATAAAAATCTTCACTCTCTGTTAAGAAGAAAAAATCCTTCTGAAGTCGGAGTAGAGCTGCCTATACAGTGAGGTACTTGAACACATTGAGGTACTTGAACACAATCATACATTCAAACTTCTCATCCAGTGTACTTCCTATCTTACAGTGATTTCCAGGTAGAATGAGTTAGTCAAGAGTGCATACTTTGGGTGACTCCATGGTGTTAAACTTAGGAACGCAAAACAATAACGACAGCAACAACAACAACAACTTGACTTCATCCGGAACTTCTTGTGCAGGTGGGGCATTACATTTAACCAGAGTTTTTAGGCAATGTTTTGGAGGAAAGTTGAACATTATAAAAAATAGTGAGCTGGGAATTCCCTCTTTTCTATCTTTTCATTTGTGTCTGCCTTGCTCCTTTTCTTCCTGTCATCTACTTTTTCTCCATTTTTTTGTCTTCTTGGTCCACCCTTCCTGATTTTCCTTTTATTCCCAGAAAGACTTGAAATAGAACAATGCTGTACCATGCCGAAATCAAATGCGCTGGGCCTGACTTGTCAGTGTTTAATGGAAGCACACGGCATTTTCGCTGTTATGAAAGACAACAATAGTTGTTGTATGAGTGTTCGACGACAAAGAAAGGAGAATTCAATAAAACTTTCACGGAAGTGAGGTCAGTCAGTATAAATCTTAGCGCCCGGGGCCGTTGCTGGTGGGAGGGCATCTCTTTTAACTGACACCTAACTGTCTACTTGAATCCACACTCTCAATTACCGTCACATCACCAGCACGGTGTTTAAACCCCTAGGTTATTTTCGCTCCCATTTCTTCCATGCCCTTAGGATAAAAGCAATAAAAAACGTGGATATCTGTGTCCAAAACCATGAGTAGGCGTACAATTCATTAATGGACAGCTGAATGTCTTTTTTGGTTGAAATTCAAGCTGCATTTCCTGAGAACACTACAGTTTTGCCACAGTCCAGTGCCACCCACTCTGTTCTGTCTGCGCTTCTCCTTCTTCTTCTTCTCCTTCTCCTTCTCCTTCTTCTCCTTCTCCTTCTCCTTCTTCCTCGTCTTCGCCTTCCTCTTCTTCTTTTTCCGCCTGACAGCTGCATGAAAGCCTGCTTGTCTCTATATTTATCTGCCTATCTACCTATCTGCCTGAATGTTCGCCTGTCTGTCTGTCTGTCTGCCTGCCTGCCGGTCTGTCTGTCTGCTGTCTGTCTGTCTGTCTGTCTGTCTGTCTGTCTAAAATTGGCATTTGAAATTGTGAAAGATCTCTGTCACAGTCCCTTAGGACATTAGTTATAGTTGCATTAACGTTAGTGAGTTGGTTTTTTATGTTTATATCATTCCTATTCCATTATCGAATTTCTTTGTGGGGGTGGGTGGGGTTTTTTGTTGTTGATTTTTCTTTCTCGTCTAACATCACTAAAAGTGAACAGACGTAAAATTGAAGACAACAACAACACACACACACACATACACATACACATACACACACACGCACATCACACACATACACACACAAACAGACACACATACACACAGTCACAGTCACACAAACCAAACAGGTGCTTGACACTTTATTTAACGCATTCAGCTCCTCTCAAATGACAACTTTAGTCTGCACTGTTTAAAATCTAAAAGAAAAAAGAAAGCAAAAGCAAACCATTCCAAGGTTTGGTGTAAAAATTCCTCAAAATTGATATGTCTGAGAAAATTTGTTCAACGTGATTCTTTGCCTAAATTTTAATCTACGATTGACTGTTCTCCCATAAACATGTACACCACTGATACTTTCATAACATGTAATTTTCCTTGGACTGGTAGTTTAAACAGATACATTGGAATAAATCTTCCTAAAAAAACACACAAGTCAACGACCTTATAAGAGCCAACAAGTCCAATCGCAACACCCAAGTGCAAATTTTCAGTTTATTTATAACCTTCTTCAGACTCAAAGATTGGTCAATGACCTCAAAGACAAGATGCCTGGCTCAGAGGGCAGTGATCGGTAGGCATCCATCAGTCTTGAAAGACTGTGGAGTTTCGCTTCAGGCTCTAGAGCGCAAAGCCTGGGTAAGTAAGTATGGAAGGCAAGCTTTTACGTTTGTAGCAGGCTCCCCATTTCCACGTCGCTGGAAAGGTCCATTGGAAAGATAATCCCAGATACGAATGGTTCCAGTGCCATCGCAGGAGCCGCCAGAACGTTGCCATACAGGCCTGCCGTGATCAGGAGATGAGTAAAATCGGGTAGATAGGATTACTTCTGTCACTATTCACTGCAGTCTCGGTCTTCTCAGGTGCGCAGTTTGACGTGACAGTTAAGTGCAGTACACTGTAGGGGTGACAGGATAGCCAGGTGGTTACTGCCTTGTGCAGTACGCTCATGATCTGCTGACCCAGATTCGAATCTTGTTCAAGGGACATTTTTTTACCCTGGAGTTAACATAAGTGCTGACTCCACTCCTCCCCACCCCCGCCCCATCCCCCCAAAAAAAGAAATAGCTTTTAGCAGAAGTTAAGGTCAGTGCATTTTTAAGGTTGGTGGGGGTGGAAGACTAAGTGCCGAATGTCACATGGTGGATCAAGTCATGCGTTCTTGATTTCACCATAGAACCATGATAAGTAAGTTGCAAAGTTCTATACTGTACACCAAGGGTTGATTCACGGTAAACAATTATCCATTTACATCAGCAGGTAGTTATTGCTCTGTTTTTCTTCATGTTTATTTTGTACCTATGCATAGTCAGTTCAATCTACTTTCCTTTTACCACACTTTGTCTTTCACAGTGGGTATCTATCTATCTATCTATCTATCTATCTATCAGTCTCGAAAGACTTTGGAGTTGCGCTCTAGGCTTTTGAACAAAAATGCCTGAGTAAGTATAGAGGGCAAGCTTTTACCCACGCAGCAGAACCGCCCCCCCCCCCCCCCCTTCTACGTTGCTGGAACGGTCCATTGACAAGACAATCGCCGATAAGTATGGTTCCAGTGCTGTCGCAGAAGAACGTTGCCATATACAGTGATGCGTAAAGTACTCAATGTTTCGATTCTGACCTAAAAAAAACAAGGTCACTCAATTCCTGCAATACTACATTTTTCTCCCCCCACCCCTCCAAAAATCGTTTAATTACTAAATCTATTTTTAACGGACAAAAAATAAAGATGACAGCCAAATAAAAACCCAACACAAACACCCAAAGAGATAAACACAACTCAACTTTCATCCACAACTCTTCTTCGTGGGATTTTCTGACACGAATTAGCTGTTAACACGAGGGTAAAGATCAAAGGGTCATGTTTGGCTAGGAGAGAGATGTAGAATGCTACCGTTGGGGGTCAAACAGGTACTCCAAGAGTTTACCCATCTGCCCATCAAGGCTTCAGAGGCTGGGATGATTGGCAGCGGAGTGGAGGATAAGGTTTGACACATGTCATGTTTGTTTCTCTTTTTGTTTTTTGCTTTTCTAATCTTTTTCTTTAGCTTATTTCCTTTTGTGTTTTTTTTATTTGTTTGTTTTTTCTCACTGACAAGATTATTGACATTTTCCAGGATTTCGGTGTGGGTTTGTTTAGTTTTTCTAGGTTTAGTTTTCGAGAGGTTTTTTTTCTTGTTACCGTGTGGGTTTTTAACATACATCTTTTGCTTTCGTGTTTGTCTTTGGCTTGTTTTTTAACAATTATTTCCGTTTTCCTGTGGTGTTGACGATGCTTGTGGTGTTGCCATTGCTGATGTTGTGAATGTTGTTGCTTCTTAATATTATCCGTAGCAGCAACAAGAGTATCTTGTTGTTGTTGTTGTTGTTGTTGTTGTTGTTGTCGCTCTTCTTCTTCCTCTTCTTCTTGTTCTTCTTCTTCTTCTTCTTCTTCTTCTTCTTCTTCTTCTTCT
>CM060333.1:40580157-40585157 GCA_030674155.1 Stramonita haemastoma | reverse complement strand
ATTCAAAACCGTGTGTGTTGTGTGTGTGTGTGTGTGTGTGTGTGTGTGTGTGTGTGTGTGTGTGTGTGTGTGTGTGTGTGTGTTTGTGTGTGTGTATGTGTATGTATGTATGTGTATGTATGTATGTATGTGTGTATGTATGTATGTAAATTATTTCTCTCTGCATATACACTTTACACACATCTTGTAATAGTTCCTTTAACACGGGTATGTAGAGGTTTAAATCATTCTCCCAAACAGTACTTTCTTCACCAAAACTCTCAGTGTATCTTCACCTTACCAGTGCGAAAAACAGAATCTCTCTTAATGATTACCATCCAGGCTTGTTGGATGTCTTGCTGTAAGTATTAAGGGAGCTTCAGGACCAATGTCTTATCTGTCATGCAGAATATAGTGTCAGTAAAACTGCTTTACAAAATAGCAATAACCATAAAATCAGCATCAACAAAAGCTTGTATTCAGACGTCACATTTGATTACACAGCCGGTTATTTCATGGATCCACCCATTCATATAACGCTGTTGAAACCAATACTACCCCCAAAGTTGGATTGTGAAAATCAAAAATGGTGTAGGAAAAAACGGTTGCACATCCAAACACTACCATCATTAGTAAACCCCGAATCTCTAGTCGATAAACGGGGGAAGAAAACCCACAGAAACAATACAATGACCTTAAGTCAATCTCTCCCAGGTTCTTAGCAGTAACCGATTCACTGTCTTAAACCCCCCACCGCCATCCCCCTCCATACTTTTCACAGATTGGCAGGCATTGTCCGAGGCATTCAGACAAAGCTGTTAAGTGACAGGGAGTGCACAGTGGACAGCGGCAAAAAGGCTAACAGCACGCACACTTCTCCTCTGCCTCCTGTCTTTACAGGCAGGCACCTTGTCAAAAAGGCGAGGAAATGTGTCAGACAGAGCCAGTGACCGAAAGGAAGTACAGAGTCTGTCAGGCTGTATACGTCTTCTCACGCAAACTGTCCATCCTCCAGGCAACTGTGAAGTGTGGTGTTGTCAATAAGTATGACTGATGTATACGAACAGAAGCCGAGTGGTTAAGATGACAGATTTTATCATTCTGGTCCTGAGGAACAATTGCTCTAATTCTGTCAAGCTAGATGGATTTAAGCATTGAATGTCTTCAATACGCTAGATGGTTTAAAATAAGACTACCAAATACCTTACTTCTCCTTGTCTATATAAGCATGCAAAAAGTCGTGCCTGCGCGTTGAAGATTCTAGAAAGTCATTTCACTGAACCGTAGGTGGTATAACGGAAGGTATAAACCAAAATGCACATGGTCTTGACAAGTGACTGGTCAGGCTATTGGTCAACTACTGCCGGGTGGACTTCCTCCCGTATGAGATGTATCATAAATAATTATACACAATATGTTAAATTTTAATCACCTTAGAAAAGTAAAACAAAAATGAAAGGAAGTAATTAGAGGAATTTGAGAGAGAAATCGGTAGAAAAGGCAAAACAACCACATTTAAAAAAGCTGGCATTGGAAGAAACGAAAAATCATGTAAAATATTCGTTGAATTCTATCGACCAACTCATCAAAACCATGATTTTCTTCAAGGTTAATTCAGTGACATTTCCTTCAATATAACTAGTTTAGATATTTTTAACGTTAATTACCAGAAGAAAACCTCGTTTGTAGGCATTAGAAAGCAGATAAACAATATTTCCTGTGGTGTTTTCAAAATGACAGCTCGTGCCAAGTGAATCAACAATGCCTGAACACGCAATCGTTATTGCTGCTTTCACAAAATGATACGTTGTAGAATTGCATGCAGAATAAAGTTTCAAAGAATCCATGGGCCAGATAGCTGAATATGAAGTTTGATTGAATGGGTTTTGAAACAAACTTGACACAGACGATGCAAACCTTCTCTCACGCAATCTGGTGATCACGAGAGAACACGGCCATATTATTCAGTTTTAACAGACAAAACATTGCTTGTGAGCCAGGCAAAATGAATTCCTGCACGTTTTAAAAGCAATCGTGCGCTAGCTAAGAAAATAAACCGTGTCCTGTTATAATTCCTTCCCAAAGCACAGCTCGAATACTCCACGTCACCTATTTAGCCGGTCATAATGTCACTGCAATACCATTATCCTTCATACATTTTGATTTTTCACCAAATCAAATTTCATCTGCTGTAATCCCTTTATCCTGTTTTCTATAAACTTGCAGAAGACGGCTTTATCTTCACGCTCAAGAAAGCATTGCAAGAAGGCGTTGTGGAGATGCTATCAAGTGGACAATGAGGGCATAACTGGACAGGGATAGCACAGCACGCAACATTTGCATTCTGGTTTGGCAAAGTGTTGACGTGACGTCCGTGGGCTATCACATCTGCCGTCCTTCATCTTATTCCTCCTCTTCTTCGTCGTCGAACGGTCAGACAGAAACTGTTGTTGTCTATAATAATAAAATATAATAATATAATAATAATAATAATAATAATAATAATAATAATAAAACAAAACAAACAACAATAATAATAATATAATAATAATAATAATAATAATAATAATAATAATAATAATAATAATAATAATATAATAATAATTTAATATATAAGCCATATTTAAAAAAATCAAAGCATTAATAATTAATCACATAACAATAATAGCAATTATGGTATAATGATAATAATACTGACACTTATATAGCGCTATCATGCTGTAAACAATCAACACTACATCGACCTAACACACACAACAACAACAGCAACACAACAACCACACCACACACGCACCACACACACCGCCAAGCACACACACACACACACACACACGCGCGCGCGCGCGCGCTCGCGCGCACCACGAAGGCTATACACTTTGGCAGGTGGATGTCGAAGGCGGGGGTGGACAAGAGATGGAAATCTTAGGTTTGAAATAAATGTGTCTTGAGGTTGGATTTAAAAGTGTCATAAGTAGGCTTTTGCCGGAGGGAGAGAGGAAGATCGTTCCAGATCAATGGACCAGAAACAGAGAAAGAGCGGCCGCCAACGGTAGATATGTTGAATCTAGGTATTCTTAAGGACAAAGTATCTGCGGCTGAGCGAGGGAGCGAGAAGGTGTGTACAAGTGAAGACATTCACAGAGGTAGGGGGGTGCAGTTTTGTGGAGACATTTGTAACAGAGGGTATTGATCTTGTAGATTACTCTCTGTGCTACGGGCAGCCAGTGGAGAGATTGCAAGAGAGGGGTAATGTGCTCAGATTTTTTCTTTCTGAGGACTAGACGAGCTGCAGAGTTTTGTATACGTTGGAGGGAGTGGATAGATGATGCTGGCAGACCAGCTAAAAGAGAATTGCAATAGTCCAGTATATGGTATATGAGCGAAAATGCGTTTGTTAAGCACCTGACAAGTCCGGACCAGCGCATCCTACTTGGGCACAAGACAGAAGAGTTACCTTTTAAGTCTTTATGGACAAAAAGGCAGGAGAATGGACTATAATGGCAGAAAATAGACAGGAAGAAAAGGAACAGGTCACAAACAAAGAGAGTGATAGGATAAAAAGAATTTTCAAGTACAAATTCCCAGAAGGTAAGGATGCTATTTAAACATTTTCCCAGCATTCCCATGGGGGAATCTGCTGTCCGAGGAACAAGGTTACAGATCAGAAAGATAGCCCCGTGGCCATGACGTTATTTAAGATACAAAGAGACCACAGGTTTAAGCCTCAGCACAACTATGATTGAAGGTATCTTTGTTGTGGGGTTAACGTTGATCCATGCTCCGCTCCCCTAGAAATCTTTTGGAGGAGACGACAAAAGAATCCTGTCGAAACGTATGCCTATCATGCCGGGGGCCTGTCAGCATGAATAACATCCCCACCTTCTGGAAATTCTGTGCTAAGAATTCCCTCTTTTTACCCTTCTCTTTGTTTCTGCCTCATTCCTTTCGTTCCTGTCACCTTCTTCTTGTCTATTTCTGCCTTCTTGGTCCTTTCTCCTGTCTTTTTTTCCAAGAAAGACAAACCCCCTCAACAATTCTCTTCCATACAAAACGTAGGAAATGCTGGGCTTGACTTGTCAGGCACTTAACTCAGCAGTGCAATACATTTTCTCCTCTGAAGTCGGAGTGTAGCTGCCTATATCGCCAGTTACCTAAAAACAGTCATATATGCAAACTTCTCATTCAGTGTGCAGTTTTATCTCACGGTCATTCCCAGGTGGGATGAATGAGTGAGAAAGCACATTCTGGGTAACCCCAAGAGTATTTAGCTGGGGAACGCACAACATATCATCATCATCATCATCAATCATCATCACATACATATACATATAACAACAACAGCAAAACAAACAACAACAACAACAACAACAACAACAACAGCGACAACACATTTTCGCTCATATGTCAGACAACAGTTGTTTTATGAGTATCTGACGGGGAAGAAGAAAAAATATTGTGCCGAAACGTTACAAAGAAATCATAAATCTTTTTTGTAGAGAGGTAGGCTAGCTCGGACAAGTGCTGTGGAATATGAACATTACCAGTTTAGAATCTCTGACTCTTAGTGGAATGAAAGCGTTCGTATGTGCTCTGAGGCAATATAACATGCACAAGTTCTGGGACACCAAGATTAAGAGCGTTTGTTCCGGGGGTATCTATGATATCTGAATGAGGTATAAAAGCGACAGACGCAATCTTTCAGTTTGCATATTGCATTAAATTGAAGCACACGGGACGGATAAAAATGAAATCATCAACTTAATGAAATTGTTTATGATATTTACGATGAATACTCTATCTTTTCTTTTCAGAAGTAATGAATAAACAAATATTAAATAAACAAAAACCTGAACCACAAAAAACCCACAAAACAAACCCCAAATAAAAACAAGACAAAAAAAACAACAAAATGATCACCAGCATAAATACCATCACTATCATCAGCCATCAGAAACATCATACACCTGCTTTATCTCTTCCTACTTAAAAGTGAGATAGGCGCCAGTATTCAGATAACAGGC
>CM060333.1:40570157-40575157 GCA_030674155.1 Stramonita haemastoma | reverse complement strand
AGATACAAGATGTATCAGAATGACCTGTATCATTATCCCAAAAGTCATCATCTAAAGGAGAAAGACATAAATAGCCTGGCAAGACAAATGCCATTTCCAATAATGGCAGTATCTTTGATTTTTTTTCTTTGAAAAATCCTTTCTTTGCTCATAATGGGAATGATTTGGGGAAAGCTAACAGTCCTGGTGTGAGCTTCATTGGATATCATTAACCCTAGTGTCTACTCTGCTTTGTTTCATTGTTAGGATACTTTCTGACTTTGATATCACTTTATAAGTATGTAAGTCTCTTTCTCTCAGTGTGAACAACAAAAATACAATTGATAAAACTGTCGTGTAAATGACTATTTTCAGGGCCTCGTCAAAAGGCACCCATACAACAACTTTAAACTGAAATGATTAGTTTCCTTTATTTCGATAGAAATTACAGGCTGTCATACCAAGGGCTGATGACTGTTAAACACAATGTCAATGTAACATTTAAAAACATAACATTCTAATGTAAGCTTGCATCCATCAATAACTGGTGAAAAAATGGGGCCTAGGCTATGTCTGACTGTTCATCTTTGTCTCTAAATGAATAAATGCATACAACCGCGCAGTTTTGTGAATGTGTGTATGCATCTGATGTGGATGAGGGGTGTGGATTATATATAATATATATAGAGAGGAGTGAGAGAGAGAGGAGAGAGAGAGAGGAGAGAGAGAGAGAGAGAGAGAGAGAGAGAGAGAGAGAGAGAGAGAGAGAGAGAGAGAGAGAGAGAGAGAGAGAGAGAGGGAGAGAGAGGAGAGAGAGAGAGGATAATGGAATAAGCACTCTTATGATTGTTTTCATCCAGTCCCCGTGTGTATGGAGTTTTGTAAATGTCATCTGTTCCCACCGGCACACGATGGCCTACTCTTACGAAAAGCGGAACAGGATTTAACGTGTGCACACGGTCTTCTGCGTGCGTTCGCACATGGGGCTCGGTTGAAGTCTCATCCGAAGGACTTTTGGGGAGAGTGGAGTCAGCACTGAAAAATCTCTCGACCAGACTCGAACCGGGTCATCAAATTGCGAGCGTAATGTTCTGACACTAGGCTATCCGCTCCCCGAGATTGATTTGATTTGATGTATTCTTTTATGTCGAGGATAATGGAATAAGCACTCTTGTGCTTTTTTACATCCAGTCCCGTGTGTATGCAGATTTGTAAATGTCATATGTTCCTACCGGTACACGATGGCCTACTCTTTCGAAAGCGGCAAGATGTTCTGCGTGCGTTCGCACACGGGGCCTCGGTTTAAAGTCTCATCCGAAGGATGAGAGAGAGAGAGAGAGAGAGAGAGAGAGAGGAGAGAGAGAGAGAGAGAGAGAGAGAGGAGAGAGAGAGAGAGGAGAGAGAGAGAGAGAGAGAGAGAGAGAGAGAGAGAGAGAGAACTATTGTATCATCTATTGTGTCATCGAATAGTACAAGGAGGGAGACAAAGAGGGAGACATTCCGATGAGACTATAAACCGAGGCTCCGTGTGTGATCGCACGCAGAACATTTTGCGCACACGTTAAAGCCCCGTTCCGCCTTTTGCAAGAGCAGCCCATCGTGTAGCCGGTAGGAGCGGATGACAAAATTATTTTTTTTAAAAACAGCAGCATGCACACAGGTGTCGTATTTAGACACCATCCCTGAGAAAAAAAATAAGGGGTAGGCGCTGCACATGTGGCGACGCGCTCTCCCCAGGGAGAGCAGCCCGAATTTCACGCACAGAAATCTGCTGTGACATAAAGTGGTATAAAATAGCTATAAAATAAAACAATAGAATAAGATAGAAAAAAAAACGATGGGAAGACAACCCAAGAGAATGGACTGGAACATATCGCCACGGAAAGCAGACGACCGCGGCGAGTGGAGGAAGCTGGATTCAAATTCTTCAGTGTTGCTCCAAGAGTTTAAGGGAGTACGGATAGGTGCAGGTGAAGATAACAAAATAGCACCCCAAAACAGCAGCAAATAAAAATGCATGCTCACTAGCGTCGTGTGATGCTAGCGTCGTGTTCAGACAATATTTCGGCAGTCGGAATGCGGCTACCTTAAGGGTTGGCTAATGATCGCTCACATAAAATTCAGCATTTCTGAACCTAGAATTTTAGCTGAGTAACGGCACAACAGTGTTCCTTTTTTTTTTTTTTTTTTTTTTTCTCGATAAACGCAATGAACACGACCAAAACTTGTTTTTTAGAAATTTATGACCTCCCTTGTTTCTTCGTTATCACCCCCCCTTGTTCGAAAATAAATAATTGATAATCTATCTCTTTTCAAAGACAAAACTCTCCATTGATAGTGTTCAATAGTTTTGCAACGATTCTTGAGTGGTCTATGATTGATTTTGACAAAGAATTGAGATGTTACCGTTGTTGGTTTTATAAAAGAAATAAATTCAGTCACTTCGTTTATAAAAACTGGAATGCGGATTCGTGCAGTTAAATCCCATCTTGATAATTTTAAAAATCTGTAAAAAAATAAACATAATTTAACACTGAGAAAATATTGCAAAAGCATTATAATAATCATCTGAATCTAAAAATATGAAGTTCAATTAAAGTTACTCATATAAAAAATAAACAATGTACTGTTTTGCCCCCGATACGGTGGACACTCGTGAATTGTCGGTTTGCTGTCTTTTTATAAAGATATCTGGCCCATATACAGCGCGCGTCTGAGCGGTGGGCGCAACAATTGGCGCAAGCCTAGATCTCTGGGAGATCTGATAACCGACAAGTAAACCTCTGACTGAGGAGATCATGTGTGATGTTTGTCTTTTTCTTGTTGACCTATCTATGGTAGGGCCGGGTAGGACCTCCATACCATGATCACGAACATACGTAGGTGCATGCGCTGAGAGTCATCGCACGTTGTCTTTTCAGGTTGCAAGATCCATACCATGATCACGAACACACGTAGGTGCATGCGCTGATGAGAGTCGTCTCCGCTTTCACACGTTGTCTTTTCAGATTGCGAGTAACCTAAGTCCTGGACAACAAAAATTAAAATAGAGCCCTATGTGATAGAAACCTGCGTAGGACAAAATACCAGCTTACTAAGTCAGCTGTATATTAATTTTGGATTGGGGTAGAATACCAGTTTCTAGGTCTTCTAAAAATTCTCTATGGCAATATGCTTTTCTGTTACTACCACATCAGTCAGCATATACCTTTGTTCTAAAATTGGAACACATGCCAGCAAAGTCAGCTGAGTAGGGCGAACAAAAGGGGGTTTTGCCAGTAGGCTATGAACTATCTACAGATAGGTAACATAAATCGCACTTGATCCGCCTAAAAAGGAAGGTTTAGTTCAAATGGAGGACACCAACAACCAAATAGAAAAGCGACGATTCCATTCCAACGTTCACACTGTACAGAGACGACCGTTTCCAGCAGCGGACATACAGCTATGGTGATGCTCTTGTTGTGCCGACTATAAACAAACAAATTCGCAAGGAGGACGTTTCCAAAACGCAGATGGAATTATAGACAAGCCTAGTAGACATTTTCAGGCAAGGACAGGTGGAAAATTTATCGACCAATCGAGAAACGTACATTATCCTAACTGAGATAAACATAGAAAACTGAAGGAAAAGACAAACGACCCAAGAGAGTAGACAAATACATCATAGAACTATCATGACGGGTTATAGACAAATGCATCGCTGAACAATGTAAGATTATCCAAAAAAAAATCGAGAAAAAGTTCACAAGTAGCTGTACTACATCAGCAATATTGCAGACAACAGTTCGAGTATGGGTTAGCGGTGTACCAACCTCTTTTACATTGACTTCCTTGAGAGAATTATGGCCAAAGTACTGGAACAGCATTAAGGAACCGGCATAAACCTTCGCTTTATACGGACAATCGGCATGCGGCCTACCAGAACATGTGAATGTGTCCCCGAGGTGTGGGAAATGTATAGCATGTAAATCACTGCTGAAAGGCTAAACTGATGACCAAGGGAACCGATATTGGGATCAATGACTAGAAGTTGAAACATTCAAAGCTTCAGTACAGGAAGGACCTTGTAACAGACAGTCAAAACGTTTTATAAGCTTTGGGAAAACTTCCAATCTCATTCTCCCTCGACCAGTGATAGCTAGCTATATGCATTATCAACTAAGGACTTTTAAATACCAGACTAGCAGAGAATACGAGTTTGTTTACCACTCTTTACAGGACTTGTTACGATTTGGGATCCGACAAACCAAGAAGATGCTTAATGTTGACAACTTCTACATTCATCTGTAAGCGTTTCTGAACACATTTAGTAAGCTTTTGCAAAACACAAATTGGGAAAATGATGGACATGTCGAAAGACGAAAAGATTAAAACTATCAACCAGATTATTATATACTGTGGTGAAATAACCCTTTTCTTATTACAAAGACCACAAGTAAAAATGATCATTCAATGACGAAGATTTGACGTCAACAATTAGAAGAAATTTATGAAAAATGACACCGAGCTTATTGCTGTCACTTGAAAGAAAAAATCTATGGTAACACATTTTTCCCAAGGAAAACTTCAGGACAATAGGAAAAATATTTACTATTCTCGTTTCTCGATATTCAATGATACAACTATCTTTGGCAAATGTAGACACGCCTCCCTAACAGTGAAATGTTTTAACGACTATTTTTACCAACTACAACAACATCAGCACATAAGACATCCTTCTTTGCCATCTGCAATAAAAACCCTGCATAGTGGATATACTCTGAAAATCTTCCAAAAATAAATTTTACAACTATGCCCAAACGACAGTAGAATGAACTATAGAGAATAGTGCTGCAAATATATTAAAGTCGAAAGCATAGGATATCAAACAAGGTAGTTTAGAGTGGGACAGAACGAGACCTGCTAACTACAATTTGTAAAAGAAAAAAAAAGGCAATTCAATCAATTTTACCACGTTTTTCTTTAAAAAAAGGATTTGAAGTACTTTATCTAAAGTAATAGTATTATCATTCTGTGTA
>CM060333.1:40547657-40565157 GCA_030674155.1 Stramonita haemastoma | reverse complement strand
CCAGATACACAACTAGACACAAAGTCGGACAGCCAGATACACAGTGAGACAGACCAACAGAGAGACAGACATAAAAACAGTGACAGAAACAAAATAATAGAGTCCACGCTTAGAAGCACAACCACCAGTTCAGCAATAACGTTAACTCAAAATCAGTGAGAAGGGGAAGCAATGAGAAATACAGGGACAAAAGTTACTTCCCATCGCGACACATCGCTATGGCCTCTGTATCTCCTCCAGGCCATAAAATGAGAGGCAATAACTGAAACGGACTCCCAGGAAGTCCGATTTTTTAAAAAACGGAAGTTCATCATCACGTTTTGCCTCTGGATAAGTCTTTCGACTCGCACAAAGAATTGATTTTCTGTTTTGGTCCTGAAGAAGAATACTTACAGCTATTGATTATGATTAAGGTATAGATGTGAACAGATCTTGGTTATAGATATCTGACACTGTCTGACTTTCTCTCTGCTAACTAGTCGTTTTGTGTGTGTGTGGGTGTTGTGTGTGTGTGTGTGTGTGTGTGCCCGCGCGCACGCGTATGTGTGTGTGTGTTGTTTGTTTATGTATGTATGTATAAATGTATATGATATATATGTATCTATCTAGTCTATTCTGTTCTATGCTATTCTACCTTTCTTATTTCAATGATCATATGAGGATTTTGTTTTTACTTTCCTTTCCCTTTGTTTTCAATATCTGTTAAAATCTCATTTCCTATGAATGGCTTGTGTATCGTAATAATTACCAGTCCCTATTAAGGTCAGGCCCTGCATGTAAAAAAAAGCAAAATCTAATCACTGCTTCTCTCTATATCGTCTTCTAAACAATGTTGCTTTTCTTTGCCACTGTATGTATGTGTGAGGTACACGCATGCACGCACACACACACGCGCGCGCGCGCACACCTCCACACACATATTCTCAAGATCCTGACTTACACCAAGGACAATTCGGAACTATAATTATCGGAATAGTTTCTCAGGATTCTATCCCATCAGTTCAGAGAAAAAGCAGTAAACAAGCCCGCTATCAGAAAATGTACAGACTAAAAATAGCAGCATCTATAACTCCTCGAATATGGCTTCCTTGGAAGATAATGACAGTAATAGAGGGAATAATAACTGTCCTTGTACGAGGTTCATTGACTATATTATAGCCGTAGTAAGATTTTATCATTCACCTATCTGTCTCTTTATCTGGCCCTGTCTGTCTGTCTGTCTCTGTCGGTCTGTCGGTCTGTCTCTTATATTATTATTGGCTCTGTCTCTCCCTTTTCGTATATTTATACGATCCCAAGCAAGCAACAAACAGATACTTATTTTTTTACATAAACATGGGAAGAAAAAAAAATCGGTTATAGAAAATCCAGTGAAAAAAAAAACCGAAGCTATATTCAAAACATAGTAAAGGCAGAAAATAACCACTCACGTACGCATACACGCACACGCACACACATACACATACACGTGAACACAACATTTATACACATACTTACACATATACAAAACATACACATAAACACACACTTACTCACAGACACAAACGCGCACACATAAACATAGATATATGTATGTATGCACAGCACACAAACACACTCACACAAACACAAGAAACGAGAACAAAAACCAAGAAAACTACTAACAATATTAGCAAGATCAGGCGAAACGATTGTGTCTTACACTTTATATAGCCTTACGGACCTATCCGTGTAGTACAATGTAGTATAATGACTGCTCTACTTCAAGATTTATGGATTATAGCACTGCTGTAGTATCTGTATCTTGTGTTCTAGTACAAGCGTGCCTTTTTAATTTTGACAGTGTCTGTGTGTGTGTTATTTTATTCTTATTATTTTATATCGAGGATAATGGGATAAGCAATCGTGTGCTTTTTGTTCATCCAGTCCCCGCGTGTATGCTGTTGTGTAAATATTGTCACCTGTGTGTGAGTGTGTGTGTATCATGTGCGCCCGCGTGCGTGTGTATGTATGTGTATGCATGCGCTCGCACGTGCGTGTGAGTGTATGCACGGGCGTGTGTGTTTGCGTGTGTGTGTCTGTGAATGTAAGTGGCAGTGTTCTTGAGTGTAAGAGTATTCCGTTCCGGCATCTTTCACACAAATACACAAAACACAGTTTTTTTTCAATATGAATGAGAAGTAAAATGTCAGCATTTAAAGCAGAAAAATATAGTCAAGTTTCGTTACTCTTTCTTTGACTGGTGTCAAGACTCGTTTGCTTCTATAGGAGACAAACTTTCAAAGGAAAGGAGAAAAACAACATTGTAAGAATACAGGGAGGGAGACAGAGAGAGATGTGGAGGAGACCGAGAGAAAGAGAGATAACGATAACAATAATTCTAATTGCCTTAAGCTGGTAGGCTCATACAACAACGAAACTTCCCAGTGCGATGTCATTCCATGACACGGAAACCGCGGCATTGATCTTCGTAATGTACAACCAAGCACGAAACTCTTCACTGTCCAGATATGTTACGGCATTCCGAGCCTTTCTTGCTTGAAATCTTAGAAGAGACAGAGTGAAAGATACACATTCAGACAGACAAACAGTCGGACAGACAGGCAGAGGGACAGACATATATGATCCTATCATATTATTTATAGCCCCAATGACCACAACAAACCATTTTAGGCCTGTCACTTCTTTATGAAAAAGGTGTGTTTTTTAAACTTAGAATTGAAAACTAGCCCTCCAAATGTTTCTTGTATCAATGCCCTTGCCCAATGTAAGGGTCAACTCAGGACAGTTACTGCCGTGTGGTAGATCCACATAAAAGACTAATAAAATGAGAAAAAATCTAACTACAAATACACACAAGCACACACACTTACACACAGACACACGCGTGCGCGCACAAACACACACATCTAGATTTTTTTTCAAAGTTTTCGCTTCAAACAACAAAACTATCATTTTTGTCCCCAGAAAAGAAGGAAAGTGAGATGATAAAAAGACATTCTTGATTGTATCTTGCGTGTTAAACAGAGACTCTTGCTTGCAGGAATAATGCCACACACAATGGAGTAATAACTTTCTCTAAAGGTAAACACGGTAAAGGTGTCTCACACACCATGTGGTCGTAGAGGAGCAAGGTATCAGAGACCTCAGCATCTCCAGGAGCCTGCATACTGAGGGATCTCTGCTTTACCTTCCCCGACCCTAAAGAGGGCAAGTACCCATTAAAATTACAGCTGGATGAACTAGGGGACTGTACTGAAGCCAAGAAGTGCAAACGGTCACCAATCCGCTTGGTAACCATACTCGATGTTTCTTAACCTTAGCTTGTGGAAAGCGAGTGCCCTGACCACTGAACTATCCCATCCCCAGCTGTCTCTACAAGGCAGCAAAAATTTAAAAAAAAACACAGGGGATGTGTTATCACTTATCAGGGTGTTTTACAGCTCTTTCATTGTGATTTCTAGGCAGTGAAGATTTCACAGTTATTCTAGATATTTACCACCAAAAATGCGATTGTAAGGGGGAAGGGGTAGAAAGGTAAGAAAAGGAGAGAAAAAAGAGAGACGATAATACAACAAAAACAGCATCATCATTATTATCGTCGTCGTCGTCATCATCATCATCATATCATCATCAGCAGCAGCATCAACAACAATGACAACAACAACAACGACGACCAAAAACGAAATTAACGACAAGCCTTTTGATGATATCAACTGGCAAACAAATAATTGTTTTCCCTGTTGCTGATGTCGCTTTTTCTCTCCATTTGGAGTCGTTTACTCATTAGGCTGAGCAACGAACAGCGCTAAATGTTAGCAATTAGAGCAGAAGAAGGCAATTAAGCTCCGCTATTGTTTCTGAAGCTGATTAACGCACTTCCCCCTTCCTCCTTCTAGCCAATATCTCAAAGGGCAGATGCCAAGAAGAGGGGCCGGCGTGGTTGGGGGGAGGGGGAGGGAGGGAGTTGAAATGCTGATAGTTCAAAGTGTGGAGAGCAATTTCGATAGCAAAGAAGGATGATGCTGGAGAAAAATATTTTAGATTGAGAAAAAATAATAAACGAAAAAATACAGATAATCAACACAGATGAAAGCAAACACGCTCGCCATAGTAAAAGACAATGTTCTGTCTAATACAGATCGCGGAACAATGTTGAATGAACTTTAACCAGACAGACGGCGAACTCAAAACAAACCGTTGAAGAGAAAGACACTGACACTGGTACCGGCACTAAAAGTAAATTATTGCCTTGGACATTACAGTCCTATTGACAAGAAGCACAACTCGAAGAAAGAAAGAAAGAGAGAGAGAGAGAGAGAGAGAGAGAGAGAGAGAGAGAGACTGACAGTCAACAGACGAAGAGACAGCAGAGAAAAAAGAAAGAGATAGACTGACTGACGGACAGACAGTCAGACGGACGGACGGACAGACAGACAGATAGGGAAGCATACGTTCATACAGAGAGACAAACAGACAGACGAACATACAATTATACAGGCGCACAGCCACTAACACGCAGTCGGGTTTCTGTCATATGAGCAGATATACCTTGTGCTGCCGTTATGCGCCTGTCAAGTCAGGCCCAGCGCAACTGATTTCGGCATAGGAGAGAACTGTTATCTTCTAAGATTTTCTTAAAGAGAAAAGGCAGAAGAATGAACGAAGAAGGCAGATAAAAGGCATAGAGTCGACAAAAAGGAAAAGAAAAGAACAAGACAGGAAAGAGAGGGATAGAAAAGAGGGAATTTCTAGTACAGTTTTCAAAAAGGTGGAGATGCTGTTTATGCTTACAGGCTATTACCATCCCCATGAGGTGAAATGTGTTTTGCGAATACTATCCACACAACAATATTTAGCACAAGAGTGGTTATGACAACAAAAAGAACAAACAACATCACAGTTGGCAACAACTACAGCAACACGAACAACAAAAAGGGCAAAATCACAAATGCGATGTTGTTGACCCCAACAAGAATTAAATTAGCAGCAGCAAATGTTGCCGGATTATCACACATACCACTATCACCTAACCATCCTAATCACCACCACCATCACCACTCACCACCATCACCACTACCACAACCACCACCACCACCACTACCACCACCACCACCACTACCACCACCACCACTAAAAATAACAACAATACCGTAAATCAAACATCTAAAACTAACCCATCTGCTTTGAAATTGAGATGCATGGGCCTTGATACCGAGCTATCTTTTTTGTTTACATCCGCTATACCACAGCTTGATTTATGTCTGGATGCTAGCCTTTCAGATGAGACAAAACTCAGAGCTACCATGTGCAACAACAGTTTCAGTGCATGTAAAAAGATCCTCCAGCAACAAGGCATTTATTTCTGGCTACGTTTTGCAGAAAAAGTCACTCTGATAGCGAAACAAATACACAAACAGACAAAACAATTATAATAACGATAATTATACTGGGTGACAGTGCTCTTGTGGTAACACATTTTTCACAGAGTATACTGCCCGGATTTCGCGTTATACAATGTTATAAAACATGATACAAAACCACGCATAACACTATAATACAATACCATATCCCCCCCCCCCCCCCCCCCCCCGCCAAGAGATGTCAGGGGGCCTGTCAGTATAACTAGCATCCCCGCTTTCTGAAAATCTTGTGCTAAGAATTCTCTCCTTTCTATCGCTCTATTTATTTCTGCCTCGTTCTTTTTCTTCCTGTCACCTCATTCTTGTCTATTTTTCTGTCTTCTTGGTCTTTTCTCCTACCTTTTTTCCCTGAAAAACTTCAAAAGATAATTCTTTCCCTCGCCAAAGTTTGATGCCCTGGGTCGGACTTGTCAGGAACTCAACAACAGCACAGCACATTTTTGCTCATATGACAGATAATGGTAGTAGCTGTTTGAGCATTTACCGAAGAAGAACAATACATTTAACAGCGCAATGCAATGCAAAACAATGCAACACACTATAAGGCAATATCATAAACAACAACCCTGCTAACATCAACAATGACAATAATACAAACAAACAAACAGTACCTATCTCGTTCGTTACACAGCCGCTTTCTTTGGGCTGCAGGGTTTTGTGGGCATAAACTAAGGAGCACTAACTGTTTCCATAGTGCAGCAAACAGACACACACAAACACAGGAGCTGCGTTATCGTTTATCAGGATGGTTTGGGCACACTGGTTCCTTGCCAGGTGAAAGACAATGCTGCCAGAAATATATGTGAGGAGAAGATAGTATTGTTGCTGTAAGAAATAGGGGGAGAATAGAATGATTGAGAGCAGAAAGATAGACATATGACAGAAGCGAGAAACAATAAAGTATGGATACTAGGAAAATTAAAAGAGGTGAAAGGAAAGAAATGAAGGAAGGAAGAGTATAAATAAGATGAAAAAAGAGAGAAAAAACGAGAAGGGGAAATAAAAAGAAACAAAAACAAAGTAATGAAAAATCATTATAAAAAAAGAAGAGAAGACGATAAAAAGATATACTTATACATTGGCTAGCGCATTGTGCTCGTGGGTTGAGGGCTATATGTTCAAACCTTATAAGATTCATAATGTGGGTTTTTGTGTTGATTTTTTGTTTTGATTTCGGACAGCTTACACATAAAAAAACGTTCTTTATGGACTTAGGAGTCTCAGGGCGGCTCAAGGCTGTATATGGCAATGATCTGGTGGCTCCTGCGACGGTACTGGAACCATTCGTATCGGTCATTATCTTTCCAACGGATCATTCCAGTGGCGTGGAGGGGGGGGGTCTGCTGCATGGATAACAGTTTGCCCTCCATACTCACTTACCCATGCTGTGCGCTCTAAAGACTAGAGCGCAACTCCATAGTCTTCCGAGACTGATGGGTGCTTACTACTACTACTACTATGGACTTATCAGGAACCGGCACCCCATTATGAAACAATATCCATTTTTCAGATGGTATTTTTAGAGTGCTACTCAATTCATTCCTTAAAAAAATACACGTGCTTATAATTCTTAGGCCTGATTGACTGTATCAGGAAAGACATGTACAGCACAACACAAAAAACAACCACACTGATAACATCAACAACGATGATTTTAAATAAAAATATGTTCCTATCTCATTCGTTGCCTGTACACTTTTCGCTGCAGGGCTTTGGGGGAATAAACTTTAGAAATAACTGTCTGAACGATGCAGCAGCATGCAAACAAACACCAACAACGATAGTAAAAAAAAAAAGAAAAGAAAGAAAGAAAAACGAACCAAAACAAAATGCTGCTATCTCCTTCACTGCACGGCAGCTTTCGGCTTACAGGGTTTTGTGGGCATAAACTAAGGAGCATTAACTGTCTCCACAGTGCAGCAAACAGACACACACACACACACACACACACACACACACACACACACACACACACACACACACACACACACACACAGGAGCTGCGGTTATCGTTTATTAGCATGGTTTGGGCACACTGGTTCCTTGCCAGGTGAAAGACAATGCTGCCAGAAATATACGTGAGGAGAAGGTAATTTTTTTTGCTGTAACAGATAATGGAGAAAATAGAAGGAATGAGAGGGGAGACAACAGAAACAAGAGAGAAAAAATAGAAAAAGTGAAAAGAAAGGAGGGACGAAAACAAGACAGAAAGAGACAGAAAAGGTGAGAACAAAGGAACAACCCCACCCCCCAAAAAATGCCCAGAAAAAGAGGACAGAAAATGCTGCAATGGCGCAGTGGCTACGGCATTGCACTCGTGGGTGGAGGTTTGAACCCCATGAAAGTCATGTTCTTTGTTTGTTTCTAAGTTTGTTTGTTTTGGTGTGTGTGTGTGCGTGCGTACATGTGTGTTTATGTGCGCGCGTGTGTGTATGTGTGTGTATTTGTGAGTGTGTGTGTTTGTGTGCGTGTGTGTGTATTTACTCCAGCTGTCTTCTGCATAGATCACGTTCCCTATGGGCTCATTGGTAACCCACCTCACGTCATCAAACGTCATCCATTTGACGGATGTATGTTTTCGAGTGTTACTCAAATTATTTGACCAAAATACCGATGTACATGTGCTTCTATTTCTCAGGCTTGGTTAAGTCTCAGATTATATCACAGAAGGATAACTTTTCAGTCAGATTTAATCCTTGTTGATATTACTAGTATTGTCACAACATCTTTTTTTTTTAAATCACTATTTGACCATTATGCAACTTAAGTAACCTTGTCTCTGATTCTAGAGCCATTGTTGCTCTAGATTCATGGTGACCTCAGTTCCGGTGTCCCCATACACTTCTTTGTCTCCGGTAAGTTAATGTAAATGCCTTCCGAATGTCTCTCTCTTTCTCAGTCTGGGTTTACAATTTAGGTATCATTGCTGTCGGTAGAGAGAAGAGAGAAGAAAAGGAGAGAAGAAGAAAGCAAACAGAGCTAGAGCGAGTCGTTAACATGGAGGAAAAGAAAACGATGCGACCAAAAGCCTTGAGAATAGAAAGAAAGAAAGAAAAACACAAAGAAAGATAAGCACGCAGACAGACAGCAAGAATGAGAGAAAGAAACAAGGAAAGAAAAAAAGAAAAGAAAGAAGGAAATGAAGAAAAAATAAAGACAGACAAGCAGAAGTATGAGAGAACAAAGGATGTACAAGAAAGAAAAAAAAGAAAAGAAAACATGACACAGAAAAAGATACGTAAGAAGAGGATACAAATCGTCTGAAAAATAAAAGTACAGAAGGCATGGCAGACGCAAATCCACACATCAGTAAACAGAAAAAAGAAAATAAAACCAGGAGAAAAACTAGGTAAAGAAACTTCAAAAACTTTAACAACAGCAATAAAACCATAACAACAGAAAAAAAACAAGTTGTAAATCACCACAGGTACAAGACCAAGGATAAAAGCAAACAAACACAACAAAATACTAAACAAATCACGTCAACAATATACAAACAAACACACAAACAACTTTCACTGCCGTTTCAACATAGGAGTGTTCTAAAACAAATCTGTTTTTTCACCAAAAAACTATGCAGTAACTTTATGTCTCGCTCCTGTAAGCCAAAACAGACATCGAAGTTCTGTTACAGTTTATATTTAGTTCGCTCACTCACCCCGCAAAACTTTTTATGTAAGCCCAGGGGAAGGGGGGATGTCTTAAAATACATTCTTGAAGTTTAAAGTCTGACGATGAATCTTCCGCTTAAAATGAACAACCAAACACAAGAGCAAAGACCTTGAATTGACTTTCACATGGAAACCTGGTTCGTCTTCTCATGTTGAATCTTCTATTTCTATTTTGTTGTCCATGTCGTTGTTTGTTGTTCGTTCGTTCGTTCATCAGCTTAACTCGTATGGTGTCACCAAGAATATGCACTCTGACTTACGCATCCCACCTGGTAATCACTGTGAAAATGACACTGCACAATGAATGTAGAAGTTTGTGTGTATGACTGTTTTCCAGTACCTTGCCATACAGGCAACCATATTCCAACTGCTCATTCCAAACAGAGTACAGGTTGTTATGTTAGGAACTTGTCATGGCTGAGGGCAATCTCAACGCAACATTTTATGATATAACAACATTTTAGTGTAGGCCATGGCAATGAGCTGACATCAATAACTGACAGCTTTGTCTCAGGGCCTAATCTTCCATTCCAAAAAACAGAAGCAAAGACCTTAAAATGGCTTGCAATTGAAAAGCACGTTCGTCTAAGGTACTAGCTACTAATGGTGCATGCTAGTTCTCTGATTAGCGGTTCGTATTTCATTTTCCAGTGATTTTATCGTCTTTCTTTGTTCTTTTAGATACAGAGATGTTTAGAGCAAGAGTTGTTTTTTTCAGTCTGCAATGAATGGATTTCTAAAGTAACTTCTTGAGGCTTTAAAAAGGGACTACATTTATATTTTTTCTCCTGAAGACAGTGTTTCTTGGGTCAGATCATAGGGAACAGCTTATCCTTCTCCAGGTGGCAGGATGCATGCTCGTCACAACTTCCATGCCGTTTTCCTCAACTATTCTCAGAAAAGCAGATGGCGTGCAGAATTTGTTCTGCTAGCATGTGCAAAACAAGGGGCTACATCCTGGTGGTTAGAGTAGTGTGCGCTGAGCTCGCTCTCTGAAGCCTGTGTTTGGGGCACCACGAAGACGCCTAGGTAAGGGGATTCCCCCTCTGGACTTAACATAAAGCTCGACTCCACATCTCCTGAAAGTACTTTGGAGGAGACTATAAACTGATTTCCCGTTTGTAAAAGCACGCAGAATATCTTGGCACTCGTTAAAACCCGTTCCGCCTTTCGGAAAAGAAAATAATTCGTGCGCTGGTGTAAAGCGTATGAAAAAAATGACAATAATCTGTATGCACACAGAGACTAGATGTAAATTGCCTAATCTCTTATCTTCAAAATAAGAACAAGAAATAGAAAAATATAAATAGAAGCAATGAAATTCAGTTCATTGTCTCATCCGAAGAATTTCTAGCGGATTGGAGTAACTATTAATGTTAACTGCGAGGAAGAAATAGGTCTAGTTACACATCGCAGTGGGGACACAATCCAGCATCCAGTCACAATGTGATTACGATTTCAATGCTCTAACCAGTAGGGTAAATGCCCCATAGTTTGAAAAAGCATCCACCCACCCCCCCTAAAAAAAAAGCTAACACAGTAGACACATTCCCAAACACAAAACTTTCACACAAGATTGCAACATCACTGGCGGAAAGTATTTTGTTACGCTGCACAGAAGTTTCGCTATTTAAATATGCCTTTAATGTCAAACAATAAATTTCACTTATGTGCAATTATCCCCTGCTCTATAGCTCCCCAGTTGAGGTATCAAATTGTTATGATGGAAATGCATGTGGTAATACAATATTCCTTATCTGTAGTTTTGCTGCAGTTATGCTAAAGAAGATGGAGTTAAGGGTGAGCCTCAATATTGTCGTTTATCGATCGAGCATGTAAATACACACAAGCACACACACAGACACACCCACACACATACACACACATACACAGACATACACATTCACAGATGCACGTGCACACACACACACACAGACACAACACACACACACACACACACACACACACACACAACACACACATATACACACACGCGCGAATGCACATGTACATTTACCTTTCACACACACACACACACACACACACACACACACACACACACACACACACACACACACACACACGTGCACGTTTATTTCCACACGCAGAAAATCACGCATGATCTCCGCCAACACACACACACACACACACACACACACAGAGGCACAAAAACACACGTACACACAGAGGTCGCCTTCATACACACAAAACACACACACATACACACACACACACACACACACACACACACACACACGCACACACACACACACACACACACACACACTTCCTCCTCCATCCCTGTCCCCCTCCTCACACACAGACCAAAATCAAACAACAAAAAAACAACGAAACAGAGCAAAACAAAACAATACAAAGCAAAACAAGAGTCTCTCGCCTGGCCCGATATATAGGGCAGCTCTGGGCTGTGTAGTTTATGGCACAAAACAATGGAGCAATAACTGTCTCTATATTGCAGGCCCGCTAGACAGCGGAATTTTTCTTGTCGTTCATTCCGATATTTTATTGCACTTTTGGCTTCTTCTCGCTACTGATAAAAAACAGATAAAAATACTACTGCTGCTGCTACCCTTTTGTACACTAGAATTGCAATCGTTAGAGAGAGAGAGAGAGAGAGAGAGAGAGAGAGAGAGAGAGAGAGAGAGAGAGAGAGAGAGAAGAGAGAGAGAGAGAGAGAGAGGAGATGGAAGACAGACAGACCGGCAGACAGACAGACAAGCAGACAGATAAACAAACAAAGAAGGACGGGTAGGGAGTGGTGGACAAGAGAGAATAAACGAAACAAAAAAGCACAGGTAAAAACAAACTTGGAATTAAGCAGCAAGGAGAGAGAGAGGGGACAGATACACACACAGACACACTGGGAAAAGTAAAGAAAGAGCAAATATGAGAAAATATAAAAAGAGGAATGGATGAAAGAAATACAAAACAATCTACTAGTAATAAGATGAGAGGAGACGTTCATTTTCATTTTCATTCATTTTCATGTGCTGGCATGTTCATTTCTAATGTACTTACATGTTCATTTCGATGTGCTGAAACGTTTACTTTCTAATGTGCTGAAATGTTCATTTTCATGTGCTGAATCGTTTTTTTAATGTGCTGAAATGTTCATTTCCAATGTGCTGGAATGTGCATTTTTCACATGCAGAAATGCTCATTTTTCTTATGCCCTACATGCCCTTGTCTGAGATTTTAAAGACAAAGAGACCATAGAGATCCTTACTTTTTAAATAGAATCATCCAACATCGTTCACATATTTTGAAACAAAACAGTGAACAATCAAAATACACAATGAAAACAACACACACATACACACGCATACACACACACGCAACACACACACACAACACACACGCGCACACCACACACACACACACACAACACACACAACACGTACACACACACACACACACTCAAGACATACACACAGGTACCCACAACCCTAACCCACACTTACACACACACACACAGACACGCACACACATGCATGCACGTATGCACGCACGGACACACCTACGCACACACACATATGCATGCACACACGCACGTACCACACACATACACACACACACACACACACACACACACACCACACACACACACACACACACACACACACACATACACACACACGGAGGCCGTAAGAAAAATCTGAAAAGCTGTGTTTTATTTTTGGATCCTTTTTTGTTTGTTTGTAAACGCCTCTTTCTCCACTCTACTTCACAAGGAGACATACAACTCTTTGTCTTTTACAGAATCCCAATTTGCTCAAAGCAACAGTCCTTCACCCTTATGTACACAGCCCTTGCCGCACCCCACTTCTCTCCCCCCTTCCATCATCCTCTCTACCTCTGACCTACATACCCTTGCCCTCATTTTTGTCTTCAGAGAAAAACCCATTAGTGAGAGTCAACAATAAAACCCCATTAGTGAAAGAGAGTCAACACTAGTTAACGTATATCATTCATTAAGACTGATCTCTTCTTGTACCTTATTGATTAACCTTGCGCTGAGTAGAGATTTGTCAGATCTAATTCTGCACTAAACCAGTTTGCCCTGATGGATAGGAAGGCAGGGGGTTTTGTTAGTTCTACGTTCTGTTTGCCTGATTCAGTTAGGAATGAGTGTGATAGAAGCGGGGCATGAATAAGGAAACAGGGAAGGAGACAGGTGGGTATTTTGGTTGGTTCAAAGGCCTGTGTAACCTATATTTTTTATTTTTTTGTTCATTCCTTGGAAATGAATATTTATGTAGACAGGACAGGAAAACAATGAATAATGGGTGGCGCTGCTCTTGTGGTAACGTGCTCTTTTCGAGTAGAGCAATCCAAATTCAAGCAGAGAAGACTTTCGTAGCTGAAATGGTAAGTAATATACTTTTGTTAAAGGTCAGAGACGGGATAGTTCCGTGGCCAGAGCACTGGCTTTCCCCCAGATAATGTTAACCAGCATCGAGCTTGGTTACCAATTGTACGGGTGACCGTATGTGCGCTTTGGCTTCAGTACAGTCGCCTAGTTCACTCAGCTAAAAATAGGTACCTATCTCTTTAGGGTCAGGGAAGTTAAAGCAGCGAGAGAAAGGGGATGGGCGCCGCCCTCATTATGCTTGTCCCTGGAGAAGCTGAGGTCTCTGACGCCTTGCTCTCCTATGATCACATAGGTTTTGGGACACCTTTACCTCTACCTTTAAAGTTCTAGATACAGTTTGTCTTCTGGCTGCTGTAACACATCTCTTAATGCCAAGTGTTTGCCTGTATACTTGTTCATTGATTTGTCTGTCTGCTGTCTCTGTGTTAGTTGCTCATTAGGTCTGTCAGCCTTTCTGAGTAAAAACAAATGACCATTCATCTCTACATGTATCTGTTGGCCTGGATGTTCCTTTCTGCTTTTCTTTATACAAGTATTCTAAATTTGTATATGCGTTTGCCCTTTTCTTCGTGCATTAATGTACTTAGTTATTCATTTTTACACTCCATAGTTAGAGCTCTGAGGTTCACCTATAGGAAATTTTTTGCGTATACGACCATTCCTACCAACAGGAAGGTAGCCACATTCTGACTTCGGAGAAGTATGTTCGGTATACTCATATTTATTTCTGTAACCTACCGAACGCGGAAATGAATAACCGGATTTTAAACGTGCATACTTGATCTTCTGCAAATAACTTTGGTATGAGAGAGAATTGTTATAGTTTAAGTCATTGTGGAAATAAAGACAGGAGAATGGACCAAGAAGGCAGACAACAGACAAGAAGCGGTGACATGAAAAAAAGAACAAAGCATAAACAAAGAGAGAGATATGAAAGTGGAAATTCCTAACACAGAAGGTAGGGATGCTATTTATACTGCAGGCCACTGAGAATCCCTACGGTTGATAATCATAGAATGAAAAAACAACAACAGAAACAACATAAAACCACCATAACCCCAGAGGTAGACAGCGAAACATTAATCCCATTCTTCTGACCCTCCTCAAACCTTTGGTCCTTTCTTCTCTTCCCCTGTGGGACAGACACCAGTGGTCTCTGAACCAAGACCCATTTTTTTAGCTCAAGACAGGAATCCTTCTTCCTGAGAACCCTTTCCTTCTGTCACCCCCCCCCCCCCCCCCCATGAGATGTGTCTGTGCCTCCCTGCCCTTATTCCTTCTTGTGTCCAGACAGAGGGGAATCCCGTTAGAGTTAATCAGCGATAGCCAGTGATCATGACTGATCTCTCCAGCAGATTATATTTGGTTGCCTTTGCTCGGAGATTCCCCAGGTCCTAGCCTGCGCTAAAGCAGTTTGCTGGAAGGATTAGAAGACAGAGAACTGTTGTAGGTTCCGAGCTCGGTGTACTAGATTCGATCATTACATTGTTTTGTGGGCGTGAATGTGGGTCGTCTGTTGTGTTGGAACTATTCTGAATAAGTATCTGGCGAGTCAGGACGGCTGATGGGCTTATACAGACAGTTTTAGCATCATTATCATCGTCCTCCTCCACCTCCTCCTCCTCCACATCATTATCTTCTTCCTCCTCCTTATCATCATCATCATCATCATCATCATCATCATCATCATCATCATCATTATCACCACCACCACCACCACCACCACCACCACCATCATAATCCTCATCACAGTCGTCGTCATCATCATCGTTACCACCACCATCATCATCATTGGTGAATAAATTATGTTATTGTGCTGTTGCAGCTTTGAGAGCTGGTGGAGAGAGTAGAGCTAATAATTATCCAGATTATTGCTGTTATTGTTGGGGCTGCTGCTGCTGGTACTGCTACTGCTGCTACTGCTGAGGTTTTTTTTCTTTCTATTTTACAATAAAGGGGTTGGTTTAGTTAAGGAAAGAACTCATGTGAACCTAAATTGTATGGGTTTTCTTCTCAAAGTATGTTCTCTGCATGGCTAATTGCCAACACATCTGTTTTGTATGTCTTTTTATTTGCCTCCTGTCTGTCTCTCTGTCTGTCTGTCTATCTGCCTGTCTGTCTGGCTGGCATTCAACAACCCCTGTTTCCCTTTATCTGGTTTTGTAATTGTCTGTGTCTGTCTCTGTCTGTATGTATTGTATGTACACATCCATCAGTTTGATCGTTGGCATCATTTGCGTTACTTTTTTTCTCCTAAGTGATCTTCTGCTTTGTCTTTTCTTTGAGGGTTTCTGTTTGGTTGTTTGCTTTACTCTCTTTATGCCTTTGTTTGTGCTGCCTTATCTCAGCTCTTCAGACTTTCTCTCTTGTGTTGGAGTTCTGTGTCTGTGGCTTTATCTCTTCTCGCTGCTGTGTTGTCTCTTTGCTGTAGTAGTTTGCCTTATCGGTTTCCCTATGCTTTGATTCTGTGTCGGCGGTTATACCTCTTCTTGCTGTTGTTTTGTCTCTTGCTATAGTCTAGTAGATTGCCTTAGTGTGTTCTCTTTGTTTCGATTCTATGCACCCGTGTCTGCGTAATTATCACTTACGTTCAAACAGAAGATGATTTATCCACAAACTGAAAATGCAGCGATAAGAAAACCCCCACATGCACACAAGTGTCGTGTTTAAACACCAAACACCGTCTCCTAAGTCAGAAGAATGCAGCTAAATCAATGATGGGGGAAGGGAGTGTGTGTGGGGGAGGGGGGCGGTCGCATACGCAAAACATCTCATCACTAGTGAAGCTCTGAGCTCTAGCCGAGGAGTGAAAAAACCTTGTAACCATCCTAACGCTTTGTTCCTCTTCCTCCCAGTTCTTCTAGAAAGCATTTAAGTCTCGGCTTAACCAAAATATCTCATTCAGTTTCTTCCAGCATCCATTCATCCCCTTGTCCCTCGCTCATCTGTAATAAACAGACTACACACGGTATTAATGTTGACTATTTTTCCTTCTATTTTGATATATATCACTCTTGCATTAGCACTGCATCTACTAAGGCATCCACAGAAATTTAAAAAAAAAACACTTTTTCAGAAAGACTAACCCCTGACTTCAAATTCAGTAGATTTTGCACGAATTTGGTTAGGTTTGAACTTTTAAAAAAAAAATGCAGTAAACACTGTACCCCTTCACTCCTTTGTCCTCTGCTAGCTTCCTAACCCCAATATTCATGCGTGGGGTCAAGGGTGTGGAAACACAAGCAATCCTCATTTGGTGATCATTTCCAACTTTCTCGTGACTACCTGGTATTGCTCTATGTCCTCAATCCCCAAAAATAAATGTAGCTTGCATTTTTACATATGTTTTAAAAATCTGTGAAAATCAAGAAAACAATTTTCCCACCCGCACTCTATAGAAGATACTACTTGACCCCAAAAATAGTACCCCAAAATGACCCCAAAAATAGTACCCGAGTGTAACCTACCCCCTAACCCCCACCGTCCCCTCCTAGTCCCTTCTCTGTCTCTTCCTCTTCCCTTCCTGCTTCTCCGCTCCCCATCCCCATCCCCTCGCGCATTTTTCCCCAGACACAGGGAATCCCCATAAGTGATAGCCAGCAGTAGCCAGCGATTATGGCTGATCTCTTTACTGACATTATTTGATTAGCCTGACCGAGAGAGAGAGAGAGAGAGAGAGAGAGAGAGAGAGAGAGAGAGAGAGAGAGAGAGAGAGAGAGAGAGAGAGAGAGAGAGAGAGATTATTTATTTATTTATTTATTATTTTATTCTTTTATATCGAGGATAACAGAATAAGCAATCATGTGCTTTTTTTTATCCGGTCCCCGTGTGTATGCAGTTTTGTAAATATTGTCATCTGTTCCCACCGGCACACGATGGCCTACTCTTACGAAGAGCGGAACAGGATTTAACGTGTGCGCAAGATGTTCTGTGAGAGAGATAGAGGGATTCTTTTCTATCAAGGATAATGGGATGAGCACTTATGCGCATTTTTACACCTAGTGAATGCAGATTCGTAAACCTTGTCATCTGTA
>CM060333.1:40525157-40545157 GCA_030674155.1 Stramonita haemastoma | reverse complement strand
TCTTCTTCTTCTTCTTCTTCTTCGCAATTCTTCTTCTTCTTCGCAATTCTTCTCTTCTTCTTCGCAATTCTTCTTCTTCGCAATTCTTCTTCCTCTTCTTTTTCGTCTTCTTATATGTAATGCTGATCCATTTGCTTTAGGGGAGTCCAGTCAAGGCAGGTCCAGTACAAAATATTCCAACCATCCCATGAAGGAAATTTCATTGTTGAACTAAATAATACACACACATACACACATCTACGCACATGTCACACACACACACACACACACACACACACACACACACACACACACACACACACACACACACACACACATACACACACCAGACCTGGCACTGCACCAAAAGTGTTTCCCTTCTGTCATGTCTATTGAAAAAAAAAACTTTCTTAATCACGTAGTCTGTGTAGAAAGTGACAGGGTGTTTGCTAAAGCCCTTGGGAATGTCAGTATGTTGCAGAAGCTGAAGTCATTAAAACACTCTCCAGAAAAGAAAACTTGCACAACACGTAGCAATAACACTGCACTCCAGACCTGGCTGTCTTGTTAGCAATGGCCAGAGGGGCTAATTAAAAACCATCTGTGTCTGCCTTTGCCCTTTGATACAGGTCTAAGTTGCCACCTCTGCCAGGTCAGGCCAGGTTTTTGTATATAGAAGTGTGTTCCTGTGCTTTTTCCCCTGCTCTCTCTCTCTCTGTGTCTCTGTCTCTGTATTTCTCTCTCTGTCTATCTACCTATCTATCTATCTATCTATCTATCTATCTATCTATCTATCTATCTATCTATCTATCTATCTATCTATCTATCTATCTATCTATCTATCTGTCTGTCTGTCTGTCTGTCTGTCTGTATGTATGTGTGTGTGTCTGTTGCTGTTGTATGTATGTATGTATGTATGCATGTATGCATGTATGTATGTATGTATGTATGTATGTATGTATGTATGTATGTACGTACGTACATACGTACGTACGTACGTACGTATGTACGTACGTACGTACGCACGCACGCACGCACAATGTATCTGTCTGTCTGTCTGTCTGTCTGTCTGTCTGTCTGTCTGTCTGTCTGTCTGTCTGTCTATCTATCTATCTATCTATCTATCTATCTGTCTGTCTGTCTGTCTGTCTGTCTACCTGTGTATGTATGTATGTATGTATGTATGTATGCATGTATGTATGTATGTATGTATGTATGTATGTATGTATGTATGTATGTATGTTGTATGCATGTATGTATGCATGTATGTGTGTGTGTGTTGTGTGTGTGTGTTTGAAATTGATGTCAAGTTAGATATTGTTTTCAATAGAGTGTCACCTTCTGCTTATTTATGTTATATAAAAAATATAGATTTATAACTACAAGAAAGAAACCAATTGAAAATTGTACTTTCAAAACTTAACAAAAATGGTAGCAATGTCATCACACCTTTACCAAAAAAATAGAATAGCAGCAGCCAACATCTGTACATGGCATGGTATGATTCCCTTAGCAGTATTGTTTTGACATTCCACGTAGTTGACCAGTATAGATTCACACAATGAATAGGTGTTGAATTGTATGTGTAAGATAATCTACCCCAACAACCAATAATGTTACTTGGACTACACCCACAACCTATGCTTACTTTGACAGCTGTTAACAACTGCATCAGGCATACAACCTTTACCTGTTAATCTTCAGAACAAACTGTACTACTGTACACTGCAGTTTGGAAAGGGCACAGGGTACCGTCATTTATGAGCTGATTGTCAGGAGAAAGCCACAATCAGTGATGTTGATGCTTTTCACTGAATGGGGTTTTAGATACCATTAAGTATTGAGAATGCAGATTAAATGACTACAGATGTAATAGATATAGAAGCTATTAATTTGTAGAATAACAATGAAGGAACCATTAGGGCCTTGTGTATGAAACTTACAGAGAGAGTCGGATAAACTTCCCTAGTTTCCATGTTAATGTTGCTTACTGTCATGTTTTTGTTGCACGTTTGTGTTACTTTCATTGAAAGAAAAATTCTATTGTCAATGTTTTCTGAACCATTAACGTATACTTCATTGTTTGGTTACTGAGTGTTTTGGTATTTGTGTGTCTATTTCCTTATCTAAAGATAATAGATTAGAAAACAGAAAAAAATACATTAAAAATCTGCCTCACATGGTCTGTTTGGTAATACAGTTTGGCTATTTCAATTTCACTTGTAAAGTTATAGTTTTATGACTTGCCTCTCCCTTGCTAATAAGAACCTCTTTATGGCAACTTGTGTCAACTGTAGTATAAAAAAGACACTTTTCGAAACTTTCCCTCTATTTGTTCGCTTTCCCACCATTTCTTAACTTTCTCCTATTTTTAGATCTCTCTATCATTCTCAGATAGACACTTAGAAACTCGCTAGGACATTTACCATCTCCTTCTTTTTCCAATTTCTACAAACCCAAACGCACAGATTACATGAAAAGCGACAAAGAGTTTGCAAAAAGCTGCAGGGAATGTCAGTATGTTGCAGAAGCTGAAGTCATTAAAACACTCTCCAGAAAAGAAAACTTGCACAGCACGTAGCATAAACACTGCACTCCAGACCTGGCTGTCTTGATAGCAATGGCCAGAGGGGATAATCAACACGATCTGTGTCAAGGGTTGCCCTTTGATACAGGCTACAGGTTACCAATGAAGCTAAACTAGCTCAGTGTGTTTGCATACAAATATTGTCTTTTCCAGCTTTTTTCTTAAGAGAATTTAATTATCCTCTACATGTGTGTAATTTCATGTGTGTGTGTGTGTGTGTGTGTGCATGTGTGTGTGTGTGTGTGTGTGTAGCTTTCTTCAATTTAACATCTCTTCACTCATAGTGATATTAGACGAGAAACAAAAGTAGAATAAAATTAATGGTGTCACTTGTGTGCTTGAGTGTGTATGTGCGAGTGTGTGAGTATGTATGTCAGTGCACATGCCTGCATGTGGATATGAGCAAGTATGTGTGAGCGTGCATGTGCAAAATCATTTATTTGTGTGTGTGTGTGTGTGTGGTGTGTGTGTGTGTGTGTGTGTGTGTGTGTGTGTGTGTGTGTGTGTGTGTGTGAATGCGTGCAACTGTGCATGTAGGTTTGGGTTTGGTAACTAAGGTGGGTGTGTATGTATTTATCCCGTTGAGTGACTGAGAGAATTAAAAGTAAAATGAATAGAATAACCTCACCTACATGTGTCTATCCCTTATCAATCTTAAACCCAAATTCAGACCCATATAATCTATTTCTTGAAGAAAAACGGGAAGGGGGGGGGGGGTAAATTCCTGAACAAATTAAACTCCTAACAAGAAAATTTACAAAAATTCTCCAACAGGGCTTTTAACTAAACTTTTAACTATTTCAAACATAATCACATTATCATCCAATACTTTTTCATATGACATTAATGAAAATTTATCTATGAGAGTACTATGAAAATAAGGTTGAAGTAGTTTACAGTGAAAAATTATATGTCTAGGTGATAAATCAGAGCCACATATACATCTTATTTCTTTACAAAATTTAGTTCTAAAAGCGTCCAATCGAAATCTATATACCAGGCTTCTTAACAGTCTGTTATAACAATGGCGCACTCTGTCACATCTCAACGACTCTGCTCTTGAAGAATTCTTTCGTAAATTATAAAAATGGTTCCAACAAGTTTTTTTCCAGTAAATGGTTGCCCTCCTGAAGACTAAGTGGAAGATTTAGAGGTGTTGTATCTTCAGCATCAATGTCCATTGCAGCAGCTTTTGCAGAGCTGTCAGCCCATTCGTTTCCATGAATTCCACAATGTGATGGAATCCAGCAAAAGGCAATGGTAGTACCTCATAAAGACAGAAAATGTACAAGATGAGTAATTTCAATGATTAATTCTCCTCTTACTTTTGTGCTAAAAGTTTTAAGTGCTTGCAAAACAGATTTAGAATCAATGCAAAACAACACCTTATATATATTCATTGGTAAATCTAATAAAAAATTTAAAGCCATTAACACAGCAATAAGTTTTGCAGTAAATATAGAATAATAGTGTGTGTGTGTGTGTGTGTGTGTGTGTGTGTGTGTGTGTGTGTGTGTGTGTGTGTGTGTGTGTGATTGTGTGTGTGTGTGTCCATGTGTGCGTGCGTGCGTGCATGCATGTGTGTGCGTGTGCGCTTGTGTGTGTGTGTGTGTGTGTGTGTGTGTGTGTGTGTTTCATGTATGTCTCTGTATGTTTATCCTCTTTAACATTCCTTTATTTCAAGGATAATGGAATCTTTTCTCTTCTCTTCTTCAGTCCTCATGTGTACACAGTTTTGTATATTTTCACCTCCATTCACAATAGCACACAATGGCCTACTCTGGTGAAAAGCGGAAGGGGTTTTGACGTGTTGGCAAGGTGTTCTGGGTGCATTTGCACATGGGACCTTGGTTTATATTTTCATTCGAAGGTCTTTTGGGGGGAGTGGAGTCGACAGTGATGTTAACTCTGGTGAAAAATCCTCTTAAATGGGATTCGAATCCTGGGCAGCAGACTACATGCACATCATTCTGACCACTAGGCCATCCCGTCCTCTTCTGAGTTTTGTATTCTAAGATGTGATCCAAGATTAAAACAGTCAATTAATCAACGTGGTTATCAAACGAATCCAGCATAAATCTCACCTCAACTTTTGTATCGGTTTTTCAGTGACACTTGTGAAACAGTTTGCGTATTCATGGGAGTAACTGTTTACTTTAGTGAATGAGGGCATTGCTCTCTGAAGGTGAAAAAACAACTACATCAAACCCTACCAACGGGGTCAAAGATTATCCCCAGTTGTCTTCCATAATGACTATAACTTTTGAATTTAGCAATACGTCCATGTTTTGGTCCATGATTGTTTTCTCTTATCACGTACAGTTCGTGAAATTGAATTGAAATTTACACTAATTACTCTCTAATCATTAATCAGCAAATTTTCCTATAAATACCGGCCCAAACTGCAGCTCTAACATCCCGCTCTGCAGTACAGCAGCTGATTCCAAGGTAAGCCTTCATGTTCTTGTCACTACAGTTTACATTGTTACTGAAGATTTAGTTTGCTGACCGGTCTCTGGAGATGTTGTTTAAACAGACTTTCAGCCTAGGACACTGCTCGACACCTCTCTTGATTTCAGTCAGAAGAACTTCAGTTTTCTGAAGAGTTCTGTAAGATCATTGTTTTCGGTGACTGCTGCTTAACCTGTGTTTAGGATGCTTTTTCAGGTGGATGCAACATTGGTCAAACTCAGCATCTTGTTTATTTCAACAGCATTGTTTACTTGTTTTGGTTAAAACGATTTCATCATCAAGAAACGTAAAAGATGTCAGTTCTGATTTTACCAAAAACATGTTGATAACCAACAACAATAACAATACTAGGTAAAACAAAACCCACTGTATAAAGAACATGAATAATTTGTTTATTTCTTATTAGTTTTTAGATATGCTTTTTCTCACTGCAAAACAAATTTCCTTTGATAGAGGAAAACAAAAGAGTTGAATTGTTATGCTGGATCTGAGGTCTGAAGACAAGACTAAACCCAGAATGAAGCTTTGCCAAAGTATTTGAATATTCAGTATCTGGCAATAAAGAGCACTTATAATTGAAACAATGCAATTCAACTATCTTTGCTTTGTTGTTTTTTGCTAGAACTAAATGCTTTCAGACATTTAATATGAGATATAGGTATGGGTTTCCGTGTATTACAATGGTTGATTATACGTACTTGTATAAATACAGTTAATGAATCTTAAAAATATCACAATAAAAAAAACTCTTTTAGAAACAGGATCATTTTTTAAAACAAAAAAGCAATGCAAAAGTACGATATACTTTTAAAGAAGCAGAATAACCAACTCATCCTTACAAAGGTAAGTCTGATAACACTTTATTGTACTTACATTAAAAAAAATCAAATAAACTCCAATGAGAAACTATGATCACATTTCATACAGATGAATATGGGTAAGATGTTGTTGTTGTTGTGCGTTCCCCAGCTTAACACTCTTGGGGTCACACAGAATGTGCAATCTGACTCACTCATCCCACATGAAAATCACTGTGAGATTGAAAGTGCTCATTGAATGAGAGGCGGGGGCTGGATATAGCTTAGTGGTCAGAACATTGCGCTAGCAATTTGACGACCAGAGTTTGGTTCCTGGTAGAGGGGATTTCTCCTATGGAGTTAACATCAGTGCTGACTCCCCCCCCCCCCCCCCCCCCCCCCAATCTTTCGGATGAGACTATAAACCGAGGCCCCGTGTGCAGACGCACGGAGAACATCTTGCGCGCAGGTTAAATCCTGTTGTGCATGGGGACTGGATGTAAAAAAAAAAGCATATGATTTGCTTATTCCATTATCCTCGATATAAAAGAATAAATACAATAGATCAGTAGAACTTTGCGTGTATGATCGTTTTCAAGTACATTTCCATGCAGGCAGCCATACTCCGACTTCAGAGAAAACGGGTTGAGTAATGAATAATGAATTAAAATATACTTTGCACCTGAGTCTAAACGTGTAGAAATAAAGTTATTGGTGTCAGTAGCTAAGCTATGCTGTGCCAACAAATCGCAAAGAGTTCCATTGAAGCTTTAATGTATTGTGGAAAATCATATAAAGAAAACCACTGTAATTTTCCAAACAAAACTCAAGAGATGCTATCCATGTTAGACAAGCTGCAAAAAATAAAATAACAAAGACCCAAACTTTTTAGAAGGCCTACATGTCAACTCTTTACAACTTTAAAGAATTTTGACATCACAACCCCCCATCCCTTGGAAAAACAACTTTAAAAAGTATATAAAAAGAACCCTCTAAAATTCCTGTATCTAAGTGTTTCTACTGTCCTATGATGTTGACTAAATCTATTTAACATTGAATATAGCAAGCTTTGATAAGGATTCATTTTACAAGCATTTTAATGTATGTGTTTTTAGGGAGGGTGATAAAGCTATCACGTCATCTGTATCCCATCCACTATACTGTAAGTGGTGGTCTGAATGCTATTCTTATGGAAGCGATGATAAACTGATGTTGAGTATGCAGCACACAATAATCCTTTCGCTCTTGTAAAAGAATCCACAGCAACAGTACAGTTGTCCCTGGCAAATTCCTGCAAGAACTGTCATTTTCATAGGACAACAAATGCACATGCAAACCGACAAAGAAACACATGATCGGTGGCACTACTCTTGTGGCTACGCGCTCTCATTGAGGAGAGCAGCTCCAACTTCCATGAAGAGAAGTCTGCCCCGACTGAAAGTGTAATACAATACAATACAACACAACACAACACAATACAATACAATACAATACAATACAATACAATACAATACAATACAATACAATACAATACAATACAATACAATACAATACAATACAATACAATGCAATGCAATGCAATTCAGTGCAATACAATACAATACAATACAATGCAATGCAATGCAATGCAATTCAGTGCAATACAACGCAATAGAATGCAATACAATACAAAACTATACAACATAACACAATATATTACAATATCTGAAATGCAGTAACCAAGGTTACCACTAATAGTCAACTTGATGGACAAAAAAATCAAGGGAAAACAGGACAATTGAATGTCATACTCCAGTAGCACCCCACTTTTTAACTAAGGGATGGGAAACTACCAGACCATGTTTGTTTGCTTGTGTATGTTTATTTATTTATTCATTTATTATTTATTTATTTATTTATTTATTTATTTATTTTGTGTATTTATATATTCATTATTTATTCTGTTAAATCGAGGATAATGGAATCAGCACTCATGTGCTTTTTACAAGCAGTCCAAATGTGTGTGCAGTTTTGTAGATTTTGTCATTTGTTCCCACTGGCACAAAATGGCCTACTCATACCAACATTGGAACAAAAGTTAATGTGCGGGCAATATGTTCTGCTTACATGTGTTTGCACACTGGCCTAGGTTTATAGTATCATCTCATGGACATTTGGGGAGAGCGGAGTCAGCACTGCTGTTAACTACAGGGAAAACATCCCCTTAAACAGGAATACAACCTGGTTTGTCAATTAATTCTAAGTGCAATGTTCTGACCACTAGGCTACTCCATCCAATATGCCTCTGTGTGTGTGTGTGTGTGTGTGTTGTGTGTGTGTGTGTGTGTGGTATGTGTGTGTGTGTGCACGCTCGCACACACGCGCGCGCGTGCGTGCATGCGTGCGTGTGTGTGCGTGTGTATGTGTGTGAATTGCACGAGCACCATCACTGACAAAGCAATGTCTGCTCACGTGCTGCAGTGTACAGACCCCAGAGGTGGATGTGGAGTGGACAACATTACGTCATCATGACCCCGAAGCTGACCTTTCCTCTGCTGATGCTGCTCTCTGCTCTGGCCCTTGGTCAGTTTATCCTGTGTGTGTGTGTGTGTGTGTGTGTGTGTGTGTGTGTGTGTGTGTGTGTGTGTGTGTGTGTGTGTGTGTGTGTGTGTGTGTAGAAGGGGGACTTCATCAATAGATGCTACAGACAGTCACAGTGAAATACGAAATTTGAAATATTTTGTATTAAAGGTTAACCTCTCTATCTTACCTATCATCTTTTCTATAGGATACCCATGGTGACAGAAATGTACCTAGGCTGAAATGGTATTAGAAAAAAGCACATTACTGTTTATTTCAAAGATTGTGGTCTTTAATCACATAGGTACATTTATAATGCTGATATCTAGGCATAAGAGAAAAGAAACACATTCTTAACATGAAGGGCAACTGTTCTTTTTTTTTCCTCCAGCCCTAAAATATTTAGAGTCATATTTCTTTCTTCCAATGATTATCCCTAGCTGGCAGTCCATCCTCACTCTTGCTCTCTAATAGATCCTTTACGGTGATATTCAAATATAAGAAATCTGTTTAACATCCAAGGTCTGTTTTTCAAAAAGTCACTGTCATGCACTGTCTAAAGCTGAAATATCAACAACACCTACAGAAATGATGACTATGAGGACGAAAATTATCAGATGTAAAACCAAAAACAAAAACTCATAGAAGATGACAATGAAAGTGTTGATGATGATTAAGCATGAAAAAAAAGATACCTCTGAAGATAATTCCAATAATGTTGATGAGGACAATCATGTTGATGATGACGATGATGTCAATGACAAATACAATGGCGATAATGATAATGATGATGATAATCTCGATGAGGAGGAGGATATTTAATGATGATGATGATGATGATGATGATGATGATGATGATGATGATGATGATGATGATGATGATGATGTGATGATGATGACCATGATGTTGATGATGATAATGGTGTTGATGATGATGAAATCTTTTCAGGCTGGAGCCACATCCCAAAACATGCCTTCAGTGGTTCCATGAACCGCAAACCTGAGTTGTTGTTGGGCCAAAGGACATATTCCGCAAACCTGAAGTTGTTGTTGGGCCAAAGGACATATTCCGCAAACCTGAAGTTGCTGTTGGGCCAAAGGACATATTCAGTGCTCCCTATTTGAATTCCCCACGCCCTAGGCTTTCTGTGGGTGCTCCCTATTTGAATTCCCCACGCCCTAGGCTTTCTGTGGATTCCCCACGAAAGGTAAATGAGATCAAAGAGAGAATCTTGAAATGGATTTATACATTTGGCAAAACTATCATAGGGTATTTAGTGTAACGCTTATTGTGATACTATAGGAGTTTTTTTTTGCAAGGAATATATGCTACTTCTCTATGTTGATATTATCATGGACAAATGATTATGCTTGAGAAATTAAGTCTTAAGTTTAGGAAAAAGTAGACTTCGTGTGATATATCATTTTGTTGACAAAGGGAGTTTACTTTCATTTTTTGACATTGCAAGGCATTAAAAAAAATCTAATTGCACATTGTGTGGGGACAAATTGATAAAGATGGAAACAAAACCCAGCAAAGTTACTTACAATCCAGAACAAGTGAAATGTCAGAAGAGACATCAATTCTTTTTTTATGATAGGTTCAATTTTCAAAACCTTCTTACCTAGCCGACATTGCCTTAAGAAACGTGTAAGAATATAGACCAATATATTTGCTCTCACCTCCTTCTGAGTGAACTATTATTTGCTTCTTAAGCATGTATTTCTCTATTTATTATTTATCTATTCTTTCATATCAAGGATAATGGAACAAGCACACATGTGCTTTTTTACATCTTGTCCCCCTGTGTATGCAGTTTTGTAAATCTTGTCATCTGTTCCCACCAACACACAATGGCCTACTCTTATGAAAAGCGGAACAGGATTTAACGTGTGTGCAAGATGTTCTCCATGCGTTCGCACATGTAGCATTAGCTTATAGTCTCATCCAAAGGACTTGTGGGGAGAGTGAAGTCAGCACTGACGTTTACTCCAGGGGAAAATCCCCTCGAATGGGAATCGAACACAGGTTGTCAAATTGCCGGTGCAATGTTTTGACCACTAGGCTATCCCCTCCCCCATTTTGTGAGTTTATGAAACAAGAACGTTCAAAAGATGCTGGATAATCTTTAAATCCTTGCAAACCTTGGACTTGTGGATGGGGCGGGGAGGGAGGAGTATAAATTAGGTAAATTGTATGAGCTGAATCCAATGTACCCAGTAGTATTGTGTACCTAACCGGGTGCTTCTGTGTTCATCAGGGGAGCAAGATCATCGGGGGAACAGAGATAGCCCCCAACTCTCTGCCTTTCCTGGTGCTGGTGGCCAAATACTCAGAAGATGGTCTGTACCACTCCTGTGGGGGCAGTGTGCTAAGCCCCACCCACATCCTGTCAGCTGCCCACTGCTTCAAGTTAGTCCCTCTGTCTGTCCTTTTTCTGTCTGTCTGTCTTTTGCTCTGTCTGTCTCACTGTGTGTGTGTGTGTGTTGTGTGTGTGTGTGTGTGTGTGTGTGTGTGTGTGTGTGTGTGTGTGTGTGTGTGTGTGTGTGTGTGTGTGTGTGTCTGTGTCTGTGTGAGTGTCTGTGTCTGTGTCTGTCAGTCAGTCTGTCTGTCTGTGATTGTATCTGTGTCTGTGTCTCTGTGCCTGTATGTGTTTGTGTGTGTCTGTGTGTATCTGTATGTGTCTGTGTGTGAGTGATACACACAAGGATTTTGCTATCATCGGAACATACGAAAACAAAAGACATTGGTTTAGTGTTTTCACTGATATGTTTTTTAGAGCAGATTTATTTCCCTATCGATATATATCTACTTTCGTTTAATTGCGCCAAAAATGTCCGTCAAATGATGTGGTATATACCATATATATTATATATATATATATATATATATATATATATATATATATATATATATATATATATACCTCCCCCCTCAAAGCACAAAATACATGAAGAACAATCTTCTGCACACGTTACACACCCATCCCATACAAGTAGATGAAAAGGACCTGCACGACTGAGGGTATGGATGGCACCCACATAGCAAGCCCTCTACAGCCTGAAGAGAGGGGGGGTCACCAGGGTCAACCTGTGGAGAGAGAGAGAGAGAGAGAGAGAGAGAGAGAGAGAGAGAGAGAGAGAGAGAGAGAGAGAGAGAGGAGAGAGAGAGAGAGAGAGAGAGAGAGAGAGAGAGAGAGAAGAGAGAGAGAGAACAGACAGACAGACAGACAGACAGAGACAGACAGAGAGAGAAGACAGACAGACAGACAGACAGACAGACAGAGAGAAGAGAGAGACAGAGACAGACAGAGGAGACAGACAGAAGACAAGACAGAGAGAGAGACAGAAACAGAGAGACAGAGACAAAGACAGAAACAGAAGCAGAAGACAGACAGAGAGACAGAAGACAGAGAGAGACAGAGAGACAGATAGAGACAGAGACAGAACAGACAAACAGATAGACAGAAACAGAGAGAGATGGAGACAGAGACAGAAAGACATACAGACAGAAACACAGAGAGAGAGAGGGAGAGAGGGATTTGATTGATTTATTCTTTATTCTTTTATATCGAGGATAATGGGATAAGCACTCTTGTGTTTTTTTACATCCAGTCCCCGTGTGTATGCAGTTTTGTAAATGTCATCTGTTCCCACCAGCACACGATGGCCTACTCTTACGAAATGCGGAACAGGATTTAACGTCTGCGCAAGATGTTCTGCTGCGTTCGCACACGAGGCCTCGGTTTAAAGTCTCATCCGAAGGACATATGGGGAGAGTGGAGTCAGCACTGATGTTAACTCCAGGAGAAAAATCTCCTCGATCACATTCGAACCCGGGTCCTCAAATTGCCAGCACAATGTTCTGACCACTAGGCTCTCCGTCCCCCAGGGACGGAGAGAGAGAGAGAGAAAGAGAGAGAGAGAGAGAGAGAGAGAGAGGAGAGAGAGAGAGAGAGAGAGAGAGAGAGAGAGAGAGAGAGAGAGAGAGAGAGAGAGAGAGAGAGAGAGAGAGAGAGAGAGAGAGAGAGAGAGAGAGAGCGAGCAGAGAGTCCCCCCCCCCCCCCCCCCTGAAGTCCAATCCTGTGCTGTCACTGCACTGATACTGTAGGACTGAAGGAAATTTTCTGATGACAGAGACTTGGACCCTTCTCTGTACGTCATCATCGCTGGAGAGCATGACTACACTGATTACTTGGGCACCGAACAATTCAGGAGGGTGTCCAGCATCACTCGGCATCCTAAATACAGTGGTCAGAGAGAGAGAGAGATGAGAGAGAGAGAGAGAGAGAGAGAGAGAGAGAGAGAGAGAGAGAGAGAGAGAGAGAGAGAGAGAGAGAGAGAGAGAGAGAGAGAGAGAGAGAGAGTTTAGATGTAAGACTTTTACTGTAAATTGGCCTTAGGCCACAACACAAAACAAACGGGCCATACAGAATTGGCACATGACAAGTGTTGTATACATACTACTACCAACATATCATAAACGATGATGAGTCACAATGATTATGAAAACAAGCATATTACATCAGCCAAGACATGAATATTCACTATTGAAACTCACACACATCACAATAATCAAAGACCACAAAGCTTTATACAGATGTGGTACTTACCAACATGAAAATAGTTTGTTCAACTATATATTCTTTTAATTGCTTGAAAAATACATCTGGGTAGATTGAATCTGAGGGATTGTATTGCAGCTTACAGGAACAGGGGCAGAGGCAATCTTGTTGAGTCTTTTAGAAATAAGTTTCTTAGGTCCTCATAACTAGGACATCTCATTAAAACCTATTCTTCATTTTCCACCTGACCTTTCCAAACATGGTGTATGTATGTATGTGTGCTTTTGTGTGTGTGTGTGTGTGTGTGTGTGTGTGTGTGTGTGTGTGTGTGTGTGTGTGTGTGTGTGTGTGTGTGTGTATGTGTGTGTGAGTGTGTTTGTGTGTTTTCTGTGTGGTGTGATGTGTGTGTAGTGTGTGTGTGTTTTCTGTGTGTGTGTGTGGTGTGTGTGTGTGTGTGTGTGTGTGTTGTGGTGTGTGTGTGTGTGTGTGTGTGTGTGTGTGTGTGTGTGTGTTGTTGGTGTGTGTGTGTGTGTGTGTTTGTTGGTGTGTGTGTGTGTGTGTGTGGTGTGTGTGTGTGTGTTGTGTGTGACTGAGAGTATGTTTCTTTCTCACAGATTCAACCCACCCAATGACGTGGCAATTCTGACCGTGTCACCTCCTTTGACCCTAGGGAATAATGTCAAGCACGTTAAAATCAACTCTGACAGCGCATGTCCTGTCACTGGGGCGACCTGCACAGTGGCTGGCTGGGGTACAACTGAAAGTGAGATGCTTTGTGCTCTTTGTCGTGTCAAGTCAAAAATTCTCTGATCATTCTGTAAATTACAGTTAAAACACTGAGAGAGGCATTATTGGTAAGAATATTAATCTAAAAAAAATACCAATAAAATGAATATGTTTTATGGATGTTAAAACAATCTGAGAGGACCTGAAATACTAAAAGAAACGAAAGTCACTGACATAAACACAGACACATATGTGTAGGTGCATGCTTGAGCATGCACACACACACTGAAACACACACAAGGAAACACACACAAGAAAACACACACTCTGAGAAACACACACACACACACACACAACACACACACACACACACACACACACACACACACACACACACACACACATATACAAAGTTACACATACATACACATACATACACATCTATCTATCTATCTATCTATCTATCTATCTATCTATATCTATCTATCTATCTATCTATCTATCTATTATCTATCTATCTATCTATCTATCTATCTATCTATCTATCTATCTATCTGTGTGTGTATGTATGCGTGTATGTGTGTGTGTATGTGTGTGTATTTGTAATTGCATTTTGTATTTTGTAACAGGCTATGTCACAGCAGATTTTTCTGGGTGAAATTTGGGCTGTTCTGCAGAGAGGGTGTTGCCAATAGTGTAGCCACTACCCTTTTTTGTATGCAATTGTACTTTGTTTCCCTATCAGACTGGCTTTTTTTCTACAGAATTTTGCCAGACTCAACCCCTTTGTGTGAGTGTGTGTGTCTGTGTGTGTGTCTGTGTGTCTGTGTGTGTGTGTGATCTGTGTGTTTCATGATTTCTGCTATGGCTACAGGTGGAAGTACAAGTATAGTACCCCTCAAAGTGGATGTGCCTGTCCAGTCTGATGCTGCTTGTTACAATGTCTATAGTCAGTACGGGGAGGATCAGATTTGTGTTGGGGCTGAAAACATCGACTCCTGTCAGGTCAGTTTCCTTTTTTCTTATTTTCTCTATTGTCCATCTTTTGATGCATGCTCTCTTTGTCTGTGTACATGTCTGTCAGTACTCTCTGTCTCCACCTGTCTCTTTGTACATTCAACTAAGCTGGTGCATGAAATACACTTTGGGTTACTTTGAATGCCAGTAGAAGATTATCCATTGCTGTCAGGTGGAAAATCGTTTTAAACTGTGGTCCCAACTATGCAGCAATTCACAGCTATTTTGATATTTTTTTTACGACCTTTGATAGTCAATTAGCCAAGAATTAGAAACAGTTTTTACAACAGTTAATTGCATTTGTTGAGAAAAGTTGTAATTTATGAGAACACTAGTGTTGACAATAGTTATGTTGAAGTGACTGTACCCTGTTGTGGGTAATGGTTATCATTGTTGAAGTCAATGTACCCTAATGTTGACAATGGTTGTCATGTTGAAGTGACTGTACTCTGATATTGTCGTGGGCGGAAGTGTCTGTACTCTGATGTTGACATGGTTGTCATGTTGTAATGACTGAACCGTGGTGTTGACAATGGTCACCATTTTGTAAAACCATACCCTGATGATGATAACTACTCAATGGTTATCATGTTGTACTGGCCTCTGATGTTAAAGTGAATGTACACCTATGTCTAAAATTGTTGTCATGTGAAGTGACTGTATCTGGTGTTGACATTGACTATTTTGTTAAAGTAATTGTACACCAATAATGGTAATGATTGGCATGGTGACGTCATTGTAACCGTGTGTGTGCAGGGAGACTCTGGAGGGCCTCTGTTCTGCCAGTGTGGGGGCTCTCTGACACAGGTGGGGGTGGTTTCCTATGGCAAAGGCTGTGCTCTGAAAGGTTACCCTGGTGTCTACGCCAAAGTGTCCTACTTCAGCGATTGGATCAAACGAACAATTGGACAACTGTAAAAAGAAGCTGCAGACAAGACAGGATGACCACAGGAACTCTGACCACTGGGCCCAGACAGGGGCAGCTGTGGCCACCACTGCCATGGTCAGTGTCTGTTCTTTGGGGCAGACAGATCCCTTGTAGTGCAGTGAAGTGACCACTGTCCTGTCTGTTCTGTCCTGGGCTGAGGATTGATTCATTAAACTGACGACTAGCACTGAACCTTGTCATGTTTCTGTAGCTTGGAAGAAGAGAGAGGGGGAGATAGAGAGGGAGAGAGAGGGAGAGTGGGAGAGAGGGAGGGAGAGAGAGAGAGAGAGAGAGAGAGAGAGAGAGAGAGAGAGAGAGAGAGAGAGAGAGAGAGAGAGAGAGAGAGAGAGAGAGAGAGAGAGAAAGAGAGAGAAGAGAGAGAGAGAGAGAGAGAGAGAGAGAGAGAGAAGAGAGAGAGAGAGAGAGAGAGAGAGAGAGAGAGAGAGAGAGAGAGAGTCCCAAACTGAAACTAAAATGCAAACTCAAACTCAAACTGATTTAATGCGGCAGACTTCTTCAAGCCCATTCACATTGGCGCATTGAGCAGAGCGCAGTGCAAAAAAAAAAAGAAGCCTTTCAACACATGACATACTCAAAACAGTTCAAATAATCAGCATGGTGAGGCATCCACACCATGGAGCAGAATTCATGTATAACAAAGTCTTAGTGCTTTCATACTTTAAAAACACAATCGACTGGGTTTGCTACAGAGCAGCCATGACTTATCTTTAAAAGGAGTTCCACTTAAACACGTTTTGCTAATGCCTACACTTTGTTTCAGCTCCTGATTGACAATATCCATTAACTTCTTTATGTTGACATTCAACTGCTGAAAGCATTTCATACAATTACTAGGAGTTTTGATTCTGCACCTGTTGTTTCAGACTCATAAATGCCTCTTGAATGTTCAGAGTCATTATCACAATTTACATCACAATTTGCACCAAAATTATTGCCAGCAACCACTGACACTCTCATCCCCCTCCCCTCTGTTCTCCATCGTCAGAGCTCTCCCACTTGCAGACATTTTCTCATCATTGTCACAGACCACTTTTACATGTTAACTGCTTGTTACTGTTTGTTTATCCATGTCACCTGATGATATGTTGATGATTTGTGTTTTGTCATGTTTTGTTGTTATTTGACAGTGGCACAGAAGAAGTGCATGGCATTAAAAGGGAACATCAACCACAACAGGGGGAGGTGTCTTCTGCTGGTTGGCAACATAACAAAGACTAGGTGGTGTTGGCATGAATACTCCTGTAGGAGATAAAACACCTGCCTTCTTCTCGTAGTCTGTTCTGTGAGCCTCAGCTCTCCTTCTATCTCTATTGACCTGCACTTTCGTGGATACATAAAAAGCTGTTGTCTGTCTCAAGGTACTGAAGGAAGTGTTCATAGTCAGCTGCAAAACAACGAAATGTTGACTGACTCTACTACTGATTGACATATAAAACTGTACTGTCACAACACAGCTTTCAGCAGATATTTTACAGTGGTTGGGAACACTTTAGCTGGCATACTGACTATGATTTAAACCACAAACATAGCATTTACAACAGTTGCACAGTAATGCATCGTTTTGACAACCAAGCATGGGAAGCTACTCTGAGAGAGAGATTGAGAGAGATAGACAGTGAAACAGAGAGAAGGGGAGGGGGGGGGTGTGTGAAAAAGGAGACAAACATTCAGACAGACAGACAGAGAGAGAAGACAAAGATACACATAGAGAGGCAGATAGACCGACAGATAGAGGACACGCGTGATTTATTGAATATCATAACACTTTTAATCATGGAAGATTTCTCTAGGAGAAATGTGGACTGCCGTTCCTAAAGATAGTGTATTGCCACAAGAGCAGTGTTTTCCATTAAAAGAGGTTCCTTTTTGGAAACGCACTGGAAAGGGGGGTGGGGGGTGGTACTGCATAATAATGACAGGAGCAACTCCCATGTTGCTGTGGATTCTTTTACGTGCACTGAATGCGTGTTGTACTCGAAACATCTTTGTCTTAGTACATCCAAAATACTACCCCATAGGCCACCACTCAAGGCTACTATAATCTGGAGGAAAACGTTTGATCACAAAGGAAGATCAAATCTGTACTTCTCGATTTCTACGCAGTTGTATAACCTCTAGTTCATCGATCTACATTTACGTGAATATACCACAGTTTCGTGACTTCAAATGATCATTAGCAATCAATAAAGTCAAGTCAGAACAAAGTTCCTCTAGACCAATATCATCTGACGGATTTTGTCATTGCACCCTCTACTATGTATGTAGCTCTACAAATAATTATCTAGGGTTTTGTTTAGATAATAAAATGTAAATCATATTTAAGACCACATGGGACATTATCAAAATGGTCACAGATTTCTTTACCGTGTGTGAGTGTGTGTGTGTGTGTGTGTGTGTGTGTGTGTGTGTGTGTGGGGTGTGTGTGTGTGTGTGTGTGTGTGTGTGTGTGTGTGTGTGTGTGTGTGTGTGGGTGACCTTCAAACTAATATACACAACACAATAGTCCAAGGCCATGAACAGATATTCAATGCTCATCTAAGACTGTACGCCCATAGATACCAACGGATACATCACATGTTGGCACATAGCTCTGTACATTGACTGTGATGCTAAGCATGCCAATATTCGATACTAGGCGGCAGTCTCTAGGGATAGCACATCACCACATAAGTTGTATCACATTTTATTTTAGCTTTCCTTTCGTACACAAGATCTTCCATACACATTAACAATCTTTACATCCTCATACTTCTACTTACTGCAATGCCCTTGAAAGAAAGTGGGTGTTTGCCAAAGCTGCAGGCAATGTCAGTATGTTGCAGAAGCTGAAGTCATTAAAACACTCTCCAGAAAAGAAAACTTGCACAGATCGTAGCAATAACACTGCACTCCAGACCTGGCTGTCTTGTTAGCAATGGCAGAGGGGCTAATTAACACGATCTGTGTCTGCCTTTGCCCTTTGGAACTGGTCCAAGTTGCCAGTGCCTCCAGGATAAAACAGGGCTTTATTTATATAAACGGTGTCCATGTGCTTTCTGTTGCCCTTTTTTAATCTTTAAATGGTAAACATTCTGTGGTAACTGCCCATATTCAATGTAGTCTGACATGTTGTGTTCTTGTTTTCTTTATCTATCTGTATATTCACCTGTCTATCAGGTTCACATTTTTGTATTTCAGCTTGTCACATTCTCTCTCTCTCTCTCTCTCCTCTCTCTCTCCCTCTCTCTCTCTCTCTCTCTCTCTCTCTCTCTCTCTCTCTCTCTCTCTCTCTCTGTCTCTCTCTCTGTCTCTCTCTCTCTCTCTCTCTCTCTCTCTCTCTCTCTCTCTCTCTCTCTCTCTCTCTCTCTCTGTGTCTTTCTTTCTTTCTTTCTTTCTTTCTCCCTATCTCTCTCTTTTTTATCTCTCTGTCCATCCCTGTCTTTTTCTTCCCATGGACCTGTCTGCTGTTTGCAATTGAATCAACATGTATGGGATAGTGTTCCGTGATGTGCTTCCTAATCCACAGGGCAAACTGGATTTTTTACAGACTACCAGGTAGAATACCCTCTGACTAAGGACAATCAATGGTAGTTTGTCAGGGGATTTGTCATAATCACTGGCTTTTGACTGCTTTCACTAAGCGGATTTCTGCATGTTATCTAGAAAGTATTGGAGTAGCAGGGGAGAAGATTAGTGAATGGATACAGATACAAGCATTTTGAAAAGACTGGACACAGGTCAGGAGAAGCGAGGTCTTAGTGAATGGATTAGAGTCAGGAAAGGGTAGGATTTACACCCTGTTTTTTTAATCTGTAGATACTAGGCATGTTGAAATTGCTTGTGTTTCCAGAATGTTTGCTTGTTATTTTTTCCTGTATTTCTTTGGCTGGTATATGTGATACCGTATATATTCTATTTGTGTATTATTTTTTTGCAGGTTGAATACACATACACTTTTCCAGACAATATAAACAAGTTTGTTTGAAATTTAAAATAAATTGATAAAAATTAACAAACTGCCTGACCATGGAAATGTCACTCTTGTGGTATTTTATACTAAAGAGTGCTATTCTATCCCTTCCATCATCTAGTGTTAACCCTCCTCTTGTTCTTGTTCTTCATTTTCTTAATCTCAGTTTTCCTCCTCCTCCTCCTCTCTCCTCCTCCTCCTCCTCCTCTCCTCCTCCTCCTCCTCCTCCTCCTCCTTCTTCTTGTTGTTCTTCTTCTTGTTGTTCTTGTTGTTCTTGTTCTTGTTCTTGTTCTTGTTCTTGTTGTTCTTCTTGTTCTTCTTGTTCTTCTTGTTCTTCTTCTTCTTGTTTTCTTCTTCTTCTTCTTCTTCTTCTTCTTCTTCTTCTTCTTCTTCTTCTTCT
>CM060333.1:40512657-40520157 GCA_030674155.1 Stramonita haemastoma | reverse complement strand
TCCTGTGGGGGCAGTGTGCTGGACTCAACTCACATCCTGTCATCGGCTCACTGCTTCCTGTCAGTCCCTCTGTCTGTCTTTTTCTGTCTGTCTGTCCAGCTATTTCTATGTGTGTGTGTGTGTGTGTGTGTGTGTGTGGTGTGTGTGTGTGTGTGTGTGTGTGTGTGTGTGTGTGTGTGTGTGTGTGTCTGTTTTTCTGTCTGTCTGTTTGTCTATGTCTGTGTTTATATTTGTGTCTGTGGCTCTGTGTATGTATGTGTCTGTATGTGTCTGTATGTGTCTGTGTGTGAGTGACACACTTGAGAATATTACTATCAGAAAAGAGTTGACCTCGGAACCTACAACATCAAAAGACATGAGCTTACAGTTATAAAAGAGAAGTTTAGAAGAGCAAAGTTTTTTTCCATATCAACATAAATCTGCTTTGTTCAATTGTACCAAAATGTCCATCAATTGATATATTATATACCAAAGCCCCAAGCAAAATCCACACGTAGAACAATCTTCTGCACACGTTACACACCCATCCCATAGAGGTAGATGGGAAGGTCCTGCATGGCTGAGGATATGGATGGCACCCACATAGCAAGCCCCCTACAGCCTGGAGAGAGGGGGGGTCACCAGAGTCAGCCTGTGGAGAGAGAGAGAGAGAGAGAGAGAGAGAGAGAGAGAGAGAGAGAGAGGAGAGAGAGAGAGAGAGAGAGAGAGAGAGAGAGAGAGAGAGAGAGAGAGAGAGAGAGAGCACTGAGCACAAATGATTTAATGTACATTGGCCATGGACCACAATACATTTCTTGGGATGGAAGAAAAGGGTTCATTCGTATTATTGGCAAAGCAAATGCACAAAAGGTAAAAGTTCATGACAGGTCAAAGAAGAAAAACACACTATTCTAAATCATGATTATGACCCTAGTATCAAGCATAACCAAATCACAAAATATGATTTTCTCTAGGGAGAGAACTCTGAACACTGAAATGATTTAATGTACATTGTCCCTGGGCCACAATACATCTCTTGGGCTTGGGATGGTATAAAGGGTTCATTAATTTTATTGGCATAGCAAATGCACAAAAAGTACATTTTATGGCTGAACAAAGTAGAAAAACAAAGACTATTATAATTCATTGTCATGACCCCTATATCAAGCATAACTAACCCACAAATAGAAAACGATATCCTATGGACATTTAGGAAATCATGCATATTAAGTGTAAATCAAATGGTATCAGTATTTCAATATACAGCTTAAAGTAAATTATTGTTTTCCTTTTGTTGATAGAATAAAAAATATATCAAGTTAAACCCTTCTTGCACTCATCATTCGTTGCTCTGAGCAGATCTGGCAAAGGCACGTTGACGCACTTGCTTAAGAACTTTTCTCTCAAGTCTGCATACATGGAACATTCCATGAGAAAGTGGGCTTCATTTTCGTCTTTTGTTTTACAAAGAGGACACTTTTTCCTTGAGCATTATCACTATATCTATATAATTTAATATTCAGAGGTAAAACGTTACATCTTGCTGGTGTAATTGCTACTAGAAAGCGGCAGACATCAGTAGAGTTTATTTATTGCTCTTTTTCAAAAATACTATTAAACGATCTGTAATTGTCATACCTATCCTTTTCTCTTATAGACCCATCCCATTCATGAATGAACAGATCTACTAATTTTTGTTTAAAGATACCCAAGAAAGCTTTTGTATCCCCCACACTTGGGAGAGAGAGACAGCACCCCCCCCCCTCCCTGAAGTCCAATCCTGTGCTGTCACTGCACTGATGCTGTAGGACTGAAGGAGGTTTTCTGATGACAGAGACTTGGATCCTTCTCAGTACGTCATCATCGCAGGAGAACACGACTACACTGAGTTATTGGGAACTGAGCAAGTCATGGGTGTGTCTAAAATCACCCGACACCCTAAATACTATGGTGAGAGAGAGAGAGAGAGAGAGGAGAGAGAGAAGAGAGAGAGAGAGAGAGAGAGAGAGAGAGAGAGAGAGAGAGAGAGAGAGAGAGAGAGAGAGAGAGAGAGAGAGAGAGAGAGAACACTGAACACTGAACACTGAACACTGAAATTGTTTAATGTACATCGGCCTTAGGCCACAATACAAAAGAGTGGTGGGCATAGAGTGTGTGCATATGACATAGGTGTTATAAACATATTACTATCAACGTATATGTATATGAAATAATGTATGAGTAATAATAAAGCAAGAAAGTTATATAAGCCATTTCTTCACAGTTAATCACGGAACAATTCACACGTATCGTAAAAGACACTGTTTTAGATGTATTATTCATCAATACAAATATCAATTTCTAGAAAGTTATCCTATTTCTTCTATTGGTTGCATGAAAGATAAAACGTGATAAATTGTATCTATCAGTAGGTACAGTGGCTTTAAGTAGTACATAGAAAGGAAGTCTTTTGGAATCTTTAAGAAACTTATTTCTTAAGTCTTCATAAATAGGGCAATTCAGTATAAAGTGTTCTTCATTTTCTATTTGATCTTTACAAACAGGGCATTGCTTAACTTCGTTTAAACTATTATACCGCTGTGTATTATTATTCAATGGTAGAGCATTAAATCGAACTTGCGTAACAGCAACTCGAAAACAATATGTATCCATTTCGGTTATATACTTTTCTTTTTCAAAAATAGTTTTAAAGTTTCTATAACCATCATATCGCTCACGGTCTCTAATGGTGCCTGCCCATTCCTGAGCAAACCAATCTACAAGTCTTTGTTTAAAGGCACGCAAGAACATTTTTATGTCTCCTACACCTTGGTTTAACCAAACGATATTATACCCAGTAATACATAATATTTCCCTGATTTTAGAGACCCAGCATTGTTTACCTTTTTTATCCAATTCTAACAACATATGATAAGCTTTATATGGTAATCTTTCAGGATTCATGTGTAGTAGTTTAAACCAAAATCTTATGCATGCAACATATGTATTTACATACAGTGGGTACCTGCCAAGATCTCCGTAAACCATCTTATTTGGTGTCCTGGCAGGCACACCTAAAAACCTTTTACAAGCAATTAAATGTACTTTTTCTACGTGTTCTAACCTATGCAGCCCCCATATTTCAGCTGAATATAACAATATTGGTTGGATTTTAATATCAAAAATGTTAAAGAATGACTTAACTGTCATTTCCTTGCACCTCTGGAAAACTGGAGAGAGAGAGAGAAGAGAGAGAGAGAGAGGAGAGAGAGAGAGAGAGAGAGAGAGAGAGAGAGAGAGAGAGAGAGAGAGAGAGAGAGAGAGAGAGGAGAGAGAGAGAGAGAGAGAGAGAGAGAGAGAGAGAGAGAGGAGAGAGAGAGAGAGAGAGGGAGAGAGAGTTTAGATTTCAGACTTTTACTGTAAATTGGCCTTAGACCACAATAAAAAAATCAAATTGGGCATACAGAATGGACACAAGACAAGTGTTGTAAACTTACTACTACCAACATATCATAAAAGATGAAGAGTCACAGTGATTATGAAAACAAGCATATTACATCAGCTAGGAGATGGATATTCACTATTGAAACTCACACACATCACAATAATCATAGACCACAATGCTTTATACACATGTGGTATACATCAACATAGAATTAGTGTCTTCAAAAATATCTTACTTCACTTAATTGTGTGAAAAAAATGGTGGTATATTATATATGCTGGATGGTATTGCAGCTTGCAGTAAAAGGGGCAAAGGCAGTCTTGTTGAATCTTTGAGAACTTTGTTCCTTAGTTCATCATAAATCAGACATCTCAATCAAAAGTGTTCTTCATTTTCAACCTGACCTTTCCAAACATGGTGTGTGTGTGTTTGTGTGTGTGTGTGTGTGTGTGTGTGTGTGGTGTGGGTGTGGGTGTTGGTGTGTGCGGGTGTGTGTGCATGTGTGTGTGGGGTGTGTGTGTGTGTGTGTGTGTGTGTGTGTGTGTGTGTGTGTGTGTGTGTGTGTGTGTGTGTGTGTTTCTCACAGAGTCAACGAATGATGTGGCAGTGCTGACACTGTCAACACCTTTGACCCTAGGGAATGAGGTCAAGGCCGTTGACATCAACACTGACACCAAATGTCCTGTCACTGGGGCCACCTGCACAGTGGCTGGCTGGGGCACAACTGAAAGTGAGATGCTTTGTGCTCTTTGTCATGTCAAGTTAAAGATTTTCTGATCATTATGTAAATTACAGTTAAAAAACTGAGAGAGGCATTATCAATAAGAATATTAATCTTAAAAAAGGTTTGAGAGACTTAATATGTTTCGTATGTGTTTAAACAGTCTGGGAGAACCTGAAATATAAAAAAATAAGACACAATCATAAACACAGACACACACACGCACACAGACGCACAGACACACACACAGACACAGACACACACACACACACACACACACACACACACGCAAATCTCTCTCTCTCTCTCTCTCTCTCTCTCTCTCTCTCTCTCTCTCTCTCTCTCTCTCTCTCTCTCTCTCTCTCTCAGCATAAATGCAATCCCCAATATTTTGGATTTCACCTTCCTTAGGAGGGTGTTTATTGTGATATATGATATAGCATACTTAAAATATAACTGGTACATAATTGAATATATATATATATATATTATATATATATATATATATATATATATATATGAATGCATGTGCATGTGTGTATATGTGTGTATATATGTGTGTATGTGTGTGTGTGAGTGTGTGTGTGAGTGTGTGTGTTTCATGATTTCTGCTATGGCTACAGGTGGAAGCACAAGTACAGTACCCCTCAAAGTGGACGTGCCTGTCCAGTCTGATGACGCTTGTTACAATGCCTATAGTCAGTATGGGAAGGATCAGCTTTGTGTTGGGGCTGAAGGCAGCCCCTGTCGGGTCAGTTTCCTTTTTTCTTCTTTTCTCTATAGTCCTTCTTTTAATGCATGCTCTCTCTGTCTGTGTACATGTCTGTCAGTACTATCTGTCTCCACCTGTCTCTTTGTACATTCAACTAAGCTGGTTCGTGAAATACACTTAGGATTATTTTGAATGTTAGTATAACACTATTTCTATTGCTATCAGGTGGAGAATAACTTAAACAGTGGATCCATTTATGCAACAACTCACAACAACATTGATCATTATTTATGACCTCTGCTCATCAATTAGCCAAGAATTAGAGGCAGACTTTTCACAACAATTAATGGTATTTTAAAAAAAATAACATCTGTAATTTCTGACAACACTTGTGTTGACAATGGTTATCATGTTAAAGAGAATGTACTCTTATATTGACAATGGTTGTCGTGTTGAAGTGACTGTACTCTGATAATGTCATCATGATGATGATTGTTGTCATGTTGTAATGAATGTACTCTGATGTCTACAATCTTTGCCATTTTAAAGTGATTTTTCCCTGATGTTGACAGTGGTTGTCATGTTGTAGTGACTGTACACTGATGTTGACAATGGTTGTCACGTTTTAAAAACTGTACTCTGATGCTGACCATAATTGTTGTAGTCAATGTACCCTGATGTTGACAATTGCTGTCAGGTTGAAATGACTTTACTCTGATGATGACATGGTGAAGTGACTGTACTCTGATGATGGCAGTGGTTGTCATGATGTAATGACTGTACTCTGATGTCTACAATGGTTGTCATGTTGTAATGACTGTACTCTGTTGTTGACAATAGTTGTCATGTTGAAGTGACTATACTCTGATGTTTACAATGGTGTTCATGTTGAAGTTACTGTACTCTGATGTTGTCATGCTGAAGTAACTGTACTCTGACGACATCATGGTGAAGTGACCATACTCTGTTGTTGACAATAGTTGTCATGTTGAAGTGATTGTACTCTGGTATCTACAATGGTTATTTATTTTATTTATTTATTTATTCTTTTATATCGAGGATAACAGAATAAGCAATCATGTGCTTTTTTTCATCCGGTCTCCGTGTGTATGCAGTTTTGTAAATATTGTCATCTGTTCCCACCAGCACACGATGGCCTACTCTTACGAAAAGCGGAACAGGATTTAACGTGTGCGCAAGATGTTCTGCGTGCGTTCGCACACGGGACCTCGGTTTAAAGTCTCATCCGAAGGACTTTAAGGGAGAGTGGAGTCAGCACTGATGTTAACTCCAGGAAGAAAATTTCCTCGACCGGACTCGAACCCGGGTCTTCAAATTGCCAGCGCAATGTTCTGACCACTAGGCTAAAATGGTTAAAATGTTGTAATAACTGTACTCTGATGTTGACAATAGTTGTCATGTTTTAATGACTGTACTCCGATGTTGACAATAGTTGGCATGTTGTAATGACTGTACTCTGCTGTTGAAGTGACTGTACCCTGCTGTCTACAATGGCTGTCATGGTGACGTCACTGTACTCTGGTGTGTGCAGGGAGACTCTGGAGGGCCTCTGGTCTGCCAGTGTGGGGGGTCTCTGAAACAGGTGGGGGTGGTTTCCTATGGTAAAGGCTGTTCTCAGAAAAGTATCCCTGGTGTCTACGCCAAAGTGTCCTACTTCAGCGCTTGGATCAAACAAACGGCTGGACTGCAGTAGAAAGAAGCTGCAGGCAAGACAGGATGACCACAGGAACTCTGACCACTGGGCCTAGACAGGGGCAGTTGTGGCCACCACTGCCATGATGAGTGTCTGTTCTTTGGGTCAAAAGATCCCTTGTAGTGCACTGTCCTGTCCTGGGCTGAGGATTGATTCATTAAACTCTTGTCTAACACTTAACCATGTCATCTTCCTGAAGCTTGAGAGAAGAAAGAGGGAGAGATAGAGAGACGGATACAGAGACAGAGACAGAGACAGAGAAGAGAGAGAGAGAGAGAGAGATGAGAGAGAGAGAGAGAGAGAGAGAGAGTCCCAAACTGAAACGCAAACTCAAACTGATTTAATATGGTAGACTCCTTCAAGCCCGTTCACTTGGGGACAGTGAGGAGGGGGCAGAGCAAAAAAAAGAAGGGTTTCAAAACATGACATACTCAAAACAGTTCAAATAATCAGCATATTGAAGCTTCCACATCATGGGACAAAATTCATGTATAACAGAATCTTAGTTCTTTCATACTGTAAATCCACAACCAGCTGGGTTTGCTACATAGCAGCCATGACTATCTTTAAAAGGAGTACCACTCAGACACATTTTGCTAATTCCTACACTTTGTTACAGCTCCTGACTGACATTATTTATTAACTTCTTTAACTTCTAACTGCTGAAAGCATTTCATAGCATTACTATGAGTTCTGATTCTACGCCTGTTGTTTCAGACTCAGAAACGCCACTTGAATGTTCACAGTCATTATCCCAATTTACTTTACAATTTGCACTAAAATTATTGCCAGCAACCACTGACACCCTCATTACACCCATCTGTTCTCTATTGTCAGAGCCCTCCCACTTGCAGACATGTTCTCATTATTGTCACAGACTGTTTCTACACCATAACTGATTGTTACTGTTTGTTTATCATTGTCACCTAATGATATGAAAAAAATGGGTA
>CM060333.1:40495157-40507657 GCA_030674155.1 Stramonita haemastoma | reverse complement strand
GTATTGCACGTGCACCATCACTGACACAGCAATGTCTGATCACGTGCTGCAGTGTACAGACCCCAGAGGTGGACGTGAAGTGGACAACATTACGTCATCATGACCCAGAAGCTGACCTTTCTTATGCTGATGCTGCTCTCTCCTCTGGCCGTTGGTCAGTTTATCCTCTGTCTCCGTCTGTCTGTCTGAATGTCTGTCTGTCTGTCTCTATGAGTCTGTCTGTCAGTCTGTCTGTCTGTCTCTCTGTCTCTATCTCTGTGTGTGCATGCGTTCGTGGGTGCGTGCGTGCATACGTGCTTGAGTGTGTGTGTGTGTGTGTGTGTGTGTGCGTGTGTGTGTGTGTGTGTGTGTGTGTGTGTGTGTGTGTGTGTTGGTGTGGTGTGTGTGGTGTGTGTGAGTGAGTGATGTGAGTGAGTGAGTGAGTGAGTGAGTGAGTGAGTGAGTGAGTGAGTGTGTGCATTATTATTTATCTATTATCATTATTTATTCTTTTATATCGAGGATAACAGAATAAGCAATCATGTGCTTTTTTTCATCCGGTCCCCGTGTGTATGCAGTTTTTGTAAATATTGTCATCTGTTCCCACCGGCACACGATGGCCTACTCTTACGAAAAGCGGAACAGGATTTAACGTGTGCGCAAGATGTTCTGCCTGCATTCGCACACGGGCCTCGGTTTAAAGTCTCATCCGAAGGACTTTTGGGGAGAGTGGAGTCAGCACTGATGTTAACTCCAGGAAGAAAATTTCCTCGACCGGACTCGAACCGGGGTCTTCAAATTGCCAGCGCAATGTTCTGACCACTAGGCTATCCGCCCCCCCCATGCATGCATGCATGTGTGTGTGTGTGTGTGTGTGTGTGAGTGTGTGCAACTTTATCATGATACGTTACAGAGATAATAGTTACATATAGTGAAATATCAAATGTGATACATTCTATAATGATGGCTCTTCTGTCTAGTTTACCTACCTTTTACTACCTTTTACCTAGTTTTACCTACCTTTTACTGTATAACATACTGACAAAAAATCTACTTAGGCTAAAAGGGTAAAATGGTGATAGAAAAAAGCATTTTACTGTATCTTTTTAAAAATGTGTTATAGGTAAATTTAGAATGCTCGTAATTAGGCATCAGAGACAGATATAAAAAAACCCTCTCAAAATGAAGGACTACAATTCCGTTTATTTTTCCTAGCGATAAAATCTTTATATTATAGAATCAATTTTCTTTCTTCCAATGATAATCTTTAACTGGAACTCCATCCTTTACTCTTACACTCTATTGGATCATTTAATATGGTATTCAAATTCACAAAAGATATACAACAGTAGTAAACATCATCTACTATCAATAGTCTACCTATTGACAAGACTTACATAAATGACTGTGAGGAGGATGATTATGAGGTGCAGAAAACTAACAACGTAAGACCCACAGAAGATGACAATGATGTCAATGATGACAATGGTGTTGAGGATGAAGATGATGATAATAATGACGATGATGATGATGATGATGATGATGATGATGATGATGATGATGATGATGATGATGATGATGATGATGACGACTACGACGATGATGATGATGATGATGATGATGATGATGATGATGATGATGATGATGTGATGATGTGATGTACGACGACGACGACGACGACGATGTGATGATGATGATGATGATGATGATGATGATGATGACGACGATGACGATGACGATGACGATGATGATGATGTTGATGATGTTGATGATGATGATGATGTTGTTGGTGATGATGAAATCTTTTTTCAGGCTGGAGCCACGTCCCAAAACGTGCCTTCAGTGGTTCTATAGACCGCGAAGCTGAAGTCATTACTGGGCCAAAAAACAGATCCAGCGTTCCCTATGTGGATTCCCCAAGCCCTAAATTCCATGTGGATTCCCCACGAAAGGTAAATGAGTTGAAATTGAGAATCATGTACTTTTTGTGAATTTAGGATACGAGGATATCCAGAAGATGTTGGCTACCTTTAAATAATTGTGGAGGGAGGGATGTGTATAAATAAGGCACATTGTGTAAGCTGATTCCAATGTACCCAGTAGTATTGTGTACCTAACCGGGTGTTTGTGTGTTCATCAGGGGAGCAAGATCATCGGGGGAACAGAGGTAGCCCCCAACTCTCTGCCTTTCCTGGTGCTGGTGGTCAAACGCACAGAGTATGGTTTTGATCACTGGTGTGGGGGCAGTGTGCTAGACTCCACCCACATCCTGTCCGCTGCCCACTGCTTCAGGTTAGTCCCTTTGTCTGTCTTTTTCTGTCTGTCTGTCTTTTGATCTGTCCAGCTCTTTTGAACTATGTCTCACTGTGTGTGTATGTAGGCTATGTGTGTGTGTGTGTGTGTGTGTGTGTGTGTGTGTGTGTGTGTGTGTGTGTGTGTGTGTGTGCGCGCGCGCGAGCGTGTGTGTGTGTGTGTGTGTGTGTGTGTGTGTGTGTGTGTGTGTGTGTGTGTGACTAACTCAAGAATAGTTAAAAGTTAAAAAGCTCACAGAGAGAGAGAGAGAGAGAGAGAGAGAGAGAGAGAGAGAGAGAGAGAGAGAGAGAGAGAGAAGAGAGAGAGAGAGAGAGAGAGAGAGAGAGAGAGAGGTCATCCCCTCCCCCCAAGCCCAATCCTGTGCTTGCACGGTACAGCACTGATGCTGTAGGACTACAGAAGATTTTCTGATGGCAGAGACTTGGACCCTTCTCTCTACAAAATCACAGCGGGAGAGCACAACTACACAGATATCCTGGGCAATGAACAAGTCAGGGATGTGTCCAAAATCACCCGGTACCCTAAATATGATTGTAAGAGGAGAGAGAGAGAGAGAGAGAGAGAGAGAGAGAGAGAGAGAGAGAGAGAGAGAGAGAGAGAGAGAGAGAGACAGACAGACAGACAGACAGAAGACAGACAGACAGAAGAAGACAGAGACAGACAGAAAAAGAGAATGAAGGGAGAGAAAACAGGCAGACAGTGAGATGGACAGGTGATAAAACAGCATATGGACAGACACAGACATACAGAGTGGCAGAGACAGAGAAACAAAGGCAGGAAGGAGGTGACAGGATGGTTAAGTCGTTCGCCTGCCAATATGTAAACCGTCAGTTTCTGGGTTCGTACCACTCGCCTTCTTCCAGTTTGACGAAAAAATCGAACTGAATGTCAAAGTCAGTCAATCAGATGAGACTATAAACCGAGGCCCGTGTGCGAACACGCAGAACATCTTGCGCACACGAAACACTCGTTCGCCTTTCGGAGAGGAGCCATCGTGTGTGCCGGTGGATGACAAAATCATGAAAAGCCCGCATGACACAGGTGTCATGTTTAGACCACATCCCTGAAGGAAAAAAAAAATGGGTAGGAGCTGCAACTTGTGCCATGCGCTTCCTCACTCCAGGGGAGAGCAGCCCAAATTTTGCAGAGAATCTGCTGACATAAAGTGGTATTTTAAAAATTAAAGTAAAAAAATACAAAGACACAGACGAAAGGAGTGACACAGAAACAAAAAGGGAAAATAGAATGTATGCATGTGTGCGCATGTGGCGTGCAAGTGTGTGTGTTCGTGTGTGCATCCATGCACATGCATGAGTGTGTGTGTGTGTGTGTGCTTGTGTGTGTGTGTGTGTGTGTGTGTAGTGTGTGTGTGTGTGCTGTGTGTGTGTGTGTGTGTCGTTTTAAGGTCTATCCACAAAACAGTGATTTTTAGACATGTGATTTTTGGCTGTATAGTCAGGTGGTTAGGACCCTGCATTGGGTGTGTGTGTGCATGCGCTGTGTGTGTGTGTGTGTGTTGTGTGTGTAGTGTGTGTGTGTGTGTTTCTGTGTGTGTGTTTCTGTGTGTGTGTGTGTGTATATATATATATAATAATGTGGTGTATGTGCGTGTGCGCGCGTGCGCGCGTGCGCATGTATGTATATGTGTGAATTTGTACCTTCCTTTTCTTTCTCACAGACGCAACCTACCAATGACGTGGCAGTGCTGACCTGTCAGCACCTTTGACCTAGGAATAGGTCAAGCCGTGGACCTCACGCTGACACCAAATGTCTGTCACTGGGGCCACCTGCACAGTGGCTGGCTGGGCAGAACTGAAAGTGAGATGCTTTGTGCTCTTTGTCATGTCAGTCTTCTTAAGCCAACACAAATCAGTAAAAAAAATTACTTGGATCATAACATGAGCACAACTACAAACTGCCAGACACATGTTGAGGGAAATGATAATCTCAAAGTAATACACGGATGATGGCTACCTTTTATGTTGTTCAAAAAGTCTGAGAGAACTTAATTTTTAAATGATACAGATACAAACATAGTACATACATAGATACAATGACATAAATAAAGACACAGCACACAGACACAACACACACAGACACACATACACACAGATACACAACAACAGGCACATGCACACAGGACACACACAGCAGCACACACAAATACTTACAAAGCATACAGAACACACATCATACATAGATCACAACATACATACACACATGCATGACACGTGACAACACACACAGAACACACAATACACACAATAAGCAAGGACAAAGACACACACAGCCACACAAAAAAGCACAACACAATAAGAACACAATAGCATAACCATATGAGTGCACAATCAAACATACACAAGACAAAGCTAGGAACATTGCAAGCATTCAGTAAGGATTACAAGAGAAACATATAATATAGTAAAAGAGAGAGAGAGAGAGAGAGAGAGAGAGAGAGAGAGAGAGAGAGAGAGAGAGAGAGAGAGAGAATTGATAGAATTTAGATATTATATATATATATATAGTATATATATATATATATATATATATATATATATATATCTATTATATATCTGTGTGTGTGTGTGTGTGTGTGTGTGTGTGTGTGTGTGTGTGTGTGTGTGTGTGTGTGTGTGTACCTCCATCTATCTACATGATTATGCATATATAGCGAAATACTTACATTCTTACCAGTACATCCTCATGTGTGTGTGCATGTGCATGCGTGTGGGGGGAGGGGAGAGGGGTGGTCTGCGTGTGCGTATGCGTGCGTGCGTGTGTGTGCGAGCGAGTGCGAGTGTATGTGTGTGTGCGCGTGAGTGCGTGCGCGCGCGCGTGTGTGTGTGAGACATGATTCCTGCTATGGCTACAGGTGGAAGTACCAGTGTAGTACCCCTGAAAGTGGACGTGCCTGTCCAGTCTGGTTGGGAGTGTTCTCTAGTGTACCTGGAGTATGGGGAGGATCAGATCTGTGTTGGCGCTGAAGGCATCGACTCCTGTCAGGTCAGCTTGCTTGGGTTTTTTTTTTGTTTTCTCCACGGACCGAGTTTTCTGTTGTGTTAGTCAGTTTGTCTGTATATATGTCTACTTGTCTGTGTTGTGCTGTGCTGTGCTGTCCTGTGCTGTGTGTGTGTGCGTGTGTGTGTGTATGTTGTGTGTGTGTGTGTGTGTGTGTGTGTGTGTGTGTGTGTGTGTGTTTCTGTCTGTCTGTCTGTCTGTCTGTCTGTCTGTCTGTCTGTCTGTCTGTCTGTCTGTCTGTCTTCTCTCTCTCTCTCTCTCTCTCTCTCTCTCTCTCTCTCTCTCTCTCTCTCTCTCTCTCTCTCTCTCTCTCTCTCTCTCTCTCTCTCTCTCTCTCCCCGCTGTCTGTCTGTCTGACTGTCGTTCTGTCTGTTTGTCTGTCTTTTATCTATTTTATCCTTGTTAGTTTTTTTTCCGTTTCATGTTTTTATTATTATTATTATAAAAAACGTGTGTGTGTGTTTGTGCGTGTATGTGCGTGTGTGCATGTGTGTGTGTTTGTGTGTCTGTTTGTGTGTCTGTCTGTGTGGGGGTCTGTGTGTGTATGCGTGAGAGAGAGAAAGAGAGAGAGGGGAGAGAGAGAGAAAGATAGAGAGAGAGAGTGTTTGAGTGCGTGCGTGCGTGCGTGCGTGCGTGTGTGCGTGTGTGTGTGTATGTGTTTGTGTCTGTGAGTGTGTGTGTGTGTGTGTGTGTGTGTGTGTGTGTGTGTGTGTGTGTGAGGGGGGATTAGAGTTTGTTTTTGTATTAGTGTACATTGAAGTGTATATTGTCAATATCATTTAACGTACATAGGACTATTTTGAATGTCAGTAGAACGTTTTATTATCTATCTATCTATCTATCTATCTATCTATCTATCTATCTATCTATCTATCTATCTATCTATCTATCTATCTATCTATCTATCTATCTATCTATCTATTAATTATATATTTATATAATGTGGAGAAGGAATTAAACTATGGTAAGACTTATGAAACTGTTCAGAGGTACTGTTTCAATTATTGTTCTTGCCCATCAAGCAGTGACAAATGAGAAACAGTTGGTTCACAACAATCAATGGCATTTCCTGAGAATAGCTGTCATTTCTGACAACACTAGTGTTGGCAATAGTTGTCATATTGAAGTGATTGTACTCTGATGTTTACAATGGCTGTCATGTTGAAGTGACTGTACGCTGATGTCTACCATGGTTGTCATGTTGTAATGACTGTACCCTGATGTTGTCAATGGTTGCCATGTTGAAGACAATATACCCTGATTTCTATAATGGTTTTCAAGTTGAAGTGACTGCACCCTGATATTGACAATGGTTGTCAAGTTGGTGACTGCAACCCTGATATTGACAATGGTTGTCAAGTTGGTGACTGCACCCTGATATTGACAATGGTTGTCAAGTTGGTGACTGCACCCTGATATTGACAATGGTTGTAAAGTAGAAGTGACTGTTTCCTTTTTTTGACAATGGTTGTCATGTTGTAGGGATTGTACCCTAATGTTTTATCTAGCCTATTTATTCTTTATTCTTTTAGTTGAAGAATAGTGGAACAAGCACTCGTGTTCTTTTTTTACATCCAGTCCCCGTGTGTATGCAATTTTGTAAATTTGTCACCTATTCCCACAGGCTTACAATGGCTTACTCTAAAAAGTGAAACAGCTTTGAACCTGTGCAGAAGATTTTCTGCTTTCGTTCGCACACAGGATTTCGGTTTATAGTCTCATCCGAAAGACTTTTGGGGAAGTGGAGTTGGCACTGATGTTAATTCCAGAGGAAAAATCCTCTTAAACGAGAATTGAATCCGGGTCAGCAGATCATGATCCCATCACTCTGACCACTAGGCTTTCCTGTCCAATGTTGACAACGATTGTCATATTGAAATGACTGTGCCCTGGTGTGTGCAGGGAGACTCTGGAGGGCCTCTGGTCTGCCAGTGTGGGGGGTCTCTGAAACAGGTGGGGGTGGTTTCCTATGGTATAGGGTGTGGCGTTAAATATTACCCTGGTGTTTACGCCAAAGTGTCCTACTTTAATGATTGGATCAAACAAACGGCTGGACTGCAGTAGAAAGAAGCTGCAGACAAGACAGGATGACCCCAGGAACTCTGACCACTGGGTCCAGACAGGGGCAGCTGTGGCCACGACTGCCATGGTCAGTGTCTGTTGTTTGGGGCAGACAGATCCCTTGTAGTGCAGTGATGTAACTACTGTCCTGTCCTGTCCTGTCCTGTGATGTCATGTCCTGTCATGTCCTGTCCTGTCATACCCTGGGCTGAGGATTGATTCATTAAACTGATAAGTAGCTCTGATCATGAACGTGTCATGTTCTTGTGGCTTGAGAGAAGAGAGAGAGGGAGCGGAAGAGACAGAGAGAGAAAGGTAGAGACACAGAGAGAGAGAGATAGTGAGACAGACAGACAGACAGAGACAGAATACAAGGAGACACAGCTAGAGAGGCAGATAGACAGACAAATATGTGACAGAAATGTTTAATTGAATAGGATAAGACTTTAAGTCATGGAAACAAATTAAATAAAACCCTTTAAGTCATGGAAGATTTCTCAAGGGGAAAAGTGGGTTGCTCTCTCCGATCCAGGGAGAGTGCGTCGCCACAGGAGTAGTGCCACCCATGTAAAGTGTACCCACCCTCTTTAGGGTCAAGGAAGGTAAACATGGAAATGGGAACGGCCATAAATATGCAGGCCCCTAGAGAAGCTGAGGTCTCTAATGCCTCGCTCCCCTACGACCACATAGGTTAGGGACACCTGTACCTTTTTACCTGTTGTACACGAGACCTGCCATGCACACTTAACATCTTTTTTTATTCCCTTATTCTTATGTGCTGCAGTTTCTGTGATAGAAAACGGGTGTTTGCCAAAGCTGCAGGGAATGTCAGTATGTTGCAGAAGCTGAAGTCATTAAAACACTCTCCAGAAAAGAAAACTTGCACAGCACATAGCAATAACACTGCACTCCAGACCTGGCTGTCTTGTTAGCAATGGCCAGAGGTGCTAATTAACACGATTCACATCTGCCTTTGCCATTTTGAACAGGTATAAAGTGGCTGAAGTAGGTAACATGATAACAATTTTTACAGAAATGTTCTCGCTGTTGTATAATATGTCTAGCCTCGCACATCCATCACTGTTCCCATTACTCAAGTTTTTATCCATACAGTCTTTATATTTTCCTATTTTTCCTCTGCGCTTTTTTTCCCCTCCTTTAATATTTTTTTTTTCTTTTCTAAAAATGAGTTCTATGTCCATCATGAACATTCTTTTTTTTCATATTACAGGTTTTGTGGCATTTTGGTCAGAACATTTGTATTTATGGGTTGAAAAACAGTGTACCCACCTCCTTATTTCCCTCAATGAAGAAATATTTGTTTCCTCCCTTTTTTTCTTCTCCATCTGTCTGTCTGTCTGTCTGTCTGTCTGTCTGTCTGTCTGTCTGTCTGTCTGTCTGTCTGTCTCTGTCTGTCTGTCTGTCTGTCTGTCTCTCCCTCTCTCTCTCTCTCTCTCTCTGTTGTGCCAAAGAGAATATCAATACCAGACCATTCCCCAAAGCCAGAACATAGTTATCAGCTAGCTTGTAGCTCCAGATGCCATCTATGACAACCCTCTCTCAGAGAAGAAAGCATGTTCTTCCTGAGCAGCTGTGCTGCACCAAACTCTGTCCCGCCGGCCGGTTAATCAGCTCATAATTATGATATGCATCGACCTTTGCCATTGACTGTCGTGTTAGCAGTGACAAGGGGCACTAATTAACTCATACGATATGCAGAGACATTTGCCCTTGTCTTTCGTGTAAGTGGTAGCCTTGGACGTTAATAAGCTCATATGATATGCATCAATCTTTCCTCTTGACTTTCCTTTTAGCAGTGGCGTGGGTTGTTAATTAGTTCATACAATATGCAGCGACCTTTTACCCTTGACTGTCCTGTTAGTTGTGCCCTGGGGCATTAATTACTTTATATAATATGCATCAACCTTTGGCCTTGATTGACTGTTAGTCATGGCCTTGGATGTTTATTAGTTTATATGATATGCCTTGACGTTTGGCCTTGATGGCTGTTAGTGATAGCCTTAGACGTTTATTTATTTACATAATAATCATCGAACTCTGCCTCTGACTGTCCTTCTAGTGACGGCCTTGGGCATCAATTAGCTCATACAACATGCATCGACATTTGCCCCTCACTGTATTGTTAATGGTGGCTTGGGGTGTTAATTAGCTCAGAATTATATGTTAGTGGTGGCTCGATGCGTTGTTTAGCTCATAATTATATATTAGTGGTGGCTTGGGGCGTTAATTAGCTCATAATTATATGCATCCACCTTTGTCCGTGACTGTCATCTAAGCAGTGGGCTGGGGCACTTATTATATGCATATTCCAATTTCAAATCCAAATACCATACAAAATCAAGGTATTATGATTTCTGTGCAAATGACATTATGTGCATCTTACTTTCCTCTTTCCAGGTGGATTGATGGTCTAGAAGTAACGCACCTGCCTAGAAAGCAAAGAGTAGGGGTTGGGAGTGTGCTGTGGTTCAATCCCGATTTAGGTCCCCCATCCATTAGACCATGAGTGTGGTCTGGATGCTAGTATTTCAGATGAGATGATGAACTTATATCCAGTGTGTTACACATGATTATTTAGCGCGCGTAAAAATCCACGGCAACACGAGAGTTGTCCCTGACAAATTTCGGTAGAAAAAGCCACTCTGATAAGGAAACAATTACAGATGCAGACAGGGAAAGAAATATGCGCTCTCCCAGGGAGAGCAGCCCAAATGTAGATAAATATGCAGTGACTTAAAATAGCATGAAAATGAAAATGGGAAAAAAATGGCTGGCTACTCACCAAAGTTAATAATTTATATAAACAGGTATTCAGGAAGGAATGTCTGTCAAATCTTCAACGTCCTCTGCACACTAGTTTTTAATTATGTAAATTAAAGTAAATTTGTATTTTGTAATGCAAATACTTGACATAATAACATAATACACCATATCATATTTGTGTTTGAGCTGTTGGGCACTTTGCCTGTCTGTTTGTTCGTTTGTCTTATTGCCTCATTCCAACCCCTACATCCCTTTTTGTCTCTATATCTCTGTCTCTGTTTGTCTGTTTATTTGTTTGTCTACCTTTCTGTTTGACTGAGGCTGTCTTTCTGTCTGTGTGTTTCTCTCTGTCTCTCTGTGTGTCTCTATGTCTATGTCTGTCTGTCTGTCTGACTATCTGTCTGTCTCCCTGTCTCTATCTCTGTCTCTGTCTGTCTGTCTGTCTCTCTCCCCTCTCCCTCTCTCTGTGGAAAGCCCATGCACAGAAAAGTGTACACAAAAGACACACACAACACACTCTGAAAAATCTACACAGTGACAAACACATATTCATATAAATACGAGAGAGAGAGAGAGAGAGAGAGAGAGAGAGAGAGAGAGAGAGAGAGAGAGAGAGAGAGAGAGAGAGAGAGAGAGAACCCACATACACACAGACACAGAAAGACAAACAGACAGACAGACAGACAGACAGACAGACAGACAGACGAAGAGACATACAGAGACATACAGAGACAGGAATAGACAGATAGAGATAGAGACAAACAGACACACAATCAAACAGAAACAAATAAAGTCAGGTAGAAAGAGAGACAGATATAAGCATTTACACTTATACATCGGGCATATATTACAGCTATATGGATTACCAGCACACACACCACACACACACACACACACACACACACACACACACACACACACACACACACAAATACACACACACACACACACACTTACACACATTTACACATACACACACACCATGCTACCACCATCTCATCTCTCCCAACTCACACACAAACTCACACACACACATAAACACACACACACACACACACACACACACACACACACACACACACACACACACACACACACAACACACCACACACCATCCCTGCAACCCACAACCCTGCCTCCCAACCCTCTCCACATATCATCTTCCTTCTCCACCCACCCTCACCTCATACACACAGTTATCACAAACACAACTCTCACCTTTTCTCTGGGCTCCGAAGCTGTCATGCGGCTGCACAATATCGTCATCTTCCAGCACTAAGGTAGGTCCCAGAATATCGTTCCTCAGATTGACAGACTGTACCGCCCACTCAAAAGCTCGCTTCTGCCCCTTGTATTCCGGCTCAAAGAGGGCACCTAGATGGAAAAAGACAAACAAACGTATGTTGAATGACAGTCCTAATCACTCATCATCCATCCATCCATCCATCCATCCATCCATCCATCCATCCATCCATCCATCCATCCATCCATGCACATACACAATTGTGCGCGGACACACACACCACACACACACACACACACACACACACACACACACACACACACACACACACCACACACACACACACACACATCACATACACACACCATTCATCCATCCATCCAAACATGCACATACAACAATGCGCGCGGACACACACACACATACACACACACACACTCATACACCCACCGCCCCCCCTCCAAGCCCCCCCCCCCCCCCACAGACACACTGGGGTAATGAGGGATTAGCCTCGTGGTTAGAACATTGCCGCAATACGCCGGCAATCTGCCACTCCAGGTTCAAACCCTGATCAAGGAGATATATCCTCCTCGAGACAACATCCGAGCAAACTCCACTCCCTGCAAAGGTCTTTCGAATAAGGGTATAAATCAGAGCCCAGAGTGCAAACGCACGCAGATCATCTTGCGAACACGTTTGAACCTATTCCAATTTTCACTATTGTACAGTACAGTACAGTACAGTACAGTACAGTACAGTACAGTACAGTACAGTACAGTACAGTACAGTACAGTACACTACATTACATTACACTACACTACACTACACTACACTACACTACACACACTACACTACACTACTAATTACACTACACCGCACTTCACTCCACTCTACCCCACTCCACTCCACTACACTACACTACACTACACTACACTACACTACACTACACTACACTACACTACACAACGCTACACTACACGACATGACAAAAACATGAGAACTAATGCACTGTGCGCGACCTCGGCACGTTCACACCGTGTCTGTAAACAGGACTGTCTTGGGCAAGTAGCCAGCACACACACACACGCACGCGCACACACAC
>CM060333.1:40487657-40490157 GCA_030674155.1 Stramonita haemastoma | reverse complement strand
GACAGACTGAGAAACAGACAGACAGATCCGGTATCACTTTATGTGGAAGGACGTAAAATTGAAGACAGACAAACAGTCAACATACACACACACACACACACACACACACACACACACACACACACACACACCACACACACACACACACACAACACACACACACACCTTGAGAACAGACAGAAAAACAGACAGACAGGCGACCAGAAAATGCAAGGGAAAAAACCCCAACAAAACAATAAAATCTGAAGAAAAAAGTAACAAAAGGAAAACCAAAACCAAAACAACTATATACTCGAAAAACTAAACAAAAAAACAAAACACCAAAAAAAGCAAATCAACATAGAAAAGACAAACAGGCAAACACACAAACTACAAACAAAGCAACAACAACAAAAAAAAACAAAATAAAATGTTGACGTGGCACCATCCTTAACGCCTCAGACTATTGATTGTGAGCCACACATTCGATCCATACCGCCTGACCGTGTGTTTTTTTCTTTCTTTCTTTCTTTCTTGTGCTGCTTCCAACCCACGGATAAAGGCTCCTTAGGCATCATTAAGGCAAATAAAAAAAGAAAGAATGAATGAATAAAATAAATGAATAGATAAATCAAAGAATCAGCAGATAAACGGATAAATGCATGCATTATTAACACATACGGAGACGCACGCGCGTGCAAACACACACACGCGCACACACACACACGTACACACACACACACCCATCCACACACACACACACACACACATATATATATGCATGTGTGTATGTATGTATGTATGTATGTATGTATGTATGAATGTATCTATGTATCTATGTATGTATATGTATCTATGTATATATCTATGTATATATGTATGTACGCAAAGGCAAAGGTGTTTCATAACCTTTGTGGTCGTAGGGGAGCGAGGCGTCAGAAACCTCAGCTTCTCTAGGGGCCAGTATATTGCGTGTTCTCTAGGCTGGGTAACCCGGAGGTCACTCACAAGAGACATCCTGCCTTTCGCACAGATGACACCTGGGAAGGACTTAAAGTGCAGAATGGATGATCAGATTGCGTACGTCTCTGTTTTCATATAGTTTACAATGATTTAGTCAGCCCTATTCCAACTTCATGATAATTATATTTGTCTCTGTTGATATGGATTCAATGCAGTATGTGGCGACCTGTCATGACTGAAAACCATCTCAACATCCGAAGACATAGAAACATACGCATTTGCTTTTTTCATACATCAGAACCAGGAAAGAGGTTATTGTTTTGGTATGAATAGGTCTAATCTCTGAAGCATTATATGCTGTATGCTACTGTCCTCATTTCAATTGCCTTTTTTACCCCGTTATTAACCGAATTCTAACGTAACGTTTTCAGTTTGCTTTTGGTCCGCTACATACATGCGTAATAAATGTGTATTAAAAATACAAATAGGTTCAAAACAACACTAAACAGGGCTATTCACGTCCTAAACTGGTGCAAATTACACAGGCACGCTCAATGGCCCCTTGGAGTCTAACAACGCGTGATGGTGTTTTACTCATCACTGTGAAGGCCACAGCAAATCACCAACTGACAGTTTGACATTTTGTTCATACAGTTTCTCCTTTCACGGATAAGGGTGGGGCGGGGCGGGGGGTAGAACAAAAGGCGGTAAATGTGTCTAATGAATGCCACTAAACTCTGGAATGGATGACAACGGGATTCCAGAACCCAATTCTCTCCACGGGGTGAATGCCAGTATAGGGGGAGTAGTGACCTTTGTAATCACTGTGTTGAAAGTAGAGTTGATCCTGGTATTAAAAAGTCATGAAACTAACAGACAAACATACATATAGATCACAAAACACAACAAAACAAACAAGAGAGAGACAGCTGAACCAACCAATTAACCAACCAGCCTTTCAACCAACCAGCCAGCCGGACAGTCAAGCAGCCAGCCAACAACCTGGCTATACACCCAGTCAATTGGCTGAGTATAACTGGACAACCAACCATTGCCTTTCTGTGTACTGAAGCCGCAAATGACGGACGCTATAGCCGAGTGGTTCAGACCATTTGATTTCAAATCTAAAAGACCATGAAGTCGTGGGTTAGAACCTCGGCAGCGACTGGTGAATTAAGGGTGGGATTTTTTTTTTTTAACGATATCCTAGGTCATTATCTTGTGTAGACCTGTCTGTGCCTTAATTCCTTTCGTGTATGTATATATATATATATATATATAATATATATATATATATATATATATATATATATATATATATATATATATATATGCAGGATATAAGTCATGCACGTTAAAGATCCAATTATTCATGTCAGCGTTCGGAGGCTTACGGAAACACTAGCATACCCAGTATACATCCACGAAGTCGAACGCGGCTACCTTCATAGTGGGCAAAAAATAGCCACGTACACAAAATCCTACCATTAGTGAACCTCACAGCTCTAGCCGAGAAACAAACCAAAAAATTCGAAGTAGCAAAACATGGATGCAACCA
>CM060333.1:40477657-40480157 GCA_030674155.1 Stramonita haemastoma | reverse complement strand
ATCACCAAGCATTTCAACAGCAGCAACGACTGTTTGGTTTTTGAGAATTGTGATAATTGATATTGTAAAAAATGTATACGACTTGAGTTAAAAGCTGACTTCTTATAGCAGTGGACTTGGAGAGTATGCACGAAGAATTCTATTGTCAGTATAAACGAATGCATTCCAAGACTTGCGAAAACGTGCACGATCTGCAATATCTCTAGGACTCGGCTTTTCTCTTCTGCTCTGGATTCTGCTCCCTCACTTTCTCTCTTTCTCCCAAGTTTTCCTCTTCTTTATTCCTCTTCTTCCTAGATCCTTTGTGTCTGGGTTCCTTTGTCACCCAATGTTTGTTTGTTTTTCTCCCTCTTTTCTCTAATCTTTGGGAGTTTGTATCAGACAGACAGACTGAGAGACAACAATCAAGGGAAATGAAACACACACACACACACACACACACGCGCGCGCGCGCACGCACGCACACACACACACACACACACACACACACACACACACACACACACACACACACACACACACACACACACACACACACACACAAAGACACGCAGACACAGAATAACAGAATGAAAAAAAAAACGGATATAAGAAGTGATGTTGTAGAAGCGATAATTGTAACACAGCTCTGATGAAGAGAAGAAAAAACAACAACGAAATAACAACTAAGACAATGGTAACACAAAAACGACAAAGAAACAAGAAAATTTTCAGGAAGACAACGAGAATGTAACACAATTATGGCGAAGAGAATGAAAACAAAACCAAAAACTACAACAATAACAAAGAAACTACAACAATACCAACAACACAACGACAAAGCAAAATAAACAAGAAAACGAGAACATTTGAACTCGACAACAGAACAACAACAACAAAAAAACAGACCCTCCCAAAGCTTAGAGAGACAGTTACGTTTGAAATAAAATGTGTCCTTGCCTACAGCTAAAATCAATACTATTCCAACGCAAATCTGTTTTGTAGAAAAGGTGCCAGACTGATTCACACTACACTGTGTAATTTGTGCGTGTTTTCGTAATAACTTGGCGCTAACAGGTCTTTGATAAAAAAAAAAGAAAACATTTAATCATTCAAAATTCAAATATGTGAGATTTGCAATCTTTTTTTTATATTTTAACTAGGCAGACTTATCTAACTTTCAACTGGATATGAGAAAAAAATAGTTATAGGAATATATTATACACGAATTATTAATTTTTAAAAAGCAGTTGTTTTGTTTTCTTTGTATTGGCATCGCTTAACGCTCGGAGGTTTACGAAGGGTAAGATCTTGTGTATGCGACTGTGTATATACATATAGAGAGAGAGAGAGAGAGAGAGAGAGAGAGAGAGAGAGAGAGAGAGAGAGAGAGAGAGAGAGAGAGAGAGAGAGAGAGAGAGAGAGAGAGAGAGAGAGAGAGAGAAGAGAGAGAGAAGAGAGAGAGAGAGAAGAGAGAGAGAGAGAGAGAGAGAGAGAGAGAGAGAGAGAGAGAGAGAGAGAGAAGAGAGAGAGAGAGAGAGAGAGAGAGAGAGAGAGAGAGAGAGAGAGAGAGAAGAGAGAGAGAGAGAGAAGAGAGAAGAGAGAAGAGAGAGAGAAGAGAAGAGAGAGAGAAGAAGAGTACTTGAAATTGATTGTTGATTTATCTAAACATTATTCTCCCTTTTTCATGTTTGTGCTATTTATTGTATAATGACCTTGTGAGTATTTTCATACATCCACATCTGCAAGCTTTGGCTTTGTTGAATATTATGTACCCTTGGGGGGCAGATTCTTGAAATAAAATCTTGAATCTTGACAGTTTACACAGAATGAAGGTAGCCCCATTCTGACTTTGACAGTGGTTAAAAGTTCTGGAAGAAACAATTGCAGGAAAATAATAACAACAATATTGGACAAAAACAGTAACATCAAAACATCATAAATATGCCTAAATAACTAAACAATCTGACGAACAACGCATAAACTCTACCCCCATCCCCACCCCAATTGTTTACAAATATTATGGCTTATTTATCACGATTTTTCAAGAGAATGAAAAAGTAGAGATATGCTTTTCTCAGCTCTTCTCTTTCTTACCTAAAAATCAAAGATTATCTCTAGCGATTTTCGCAGGGGAAATGCAGCAACAGTTTCCCTTCATACGTTTGGGATATTTTATGACTGGTGTGTGTGTGTGCGCACGCGCGCGCGCGCGCGCGCGTGTGTATGTGTGTGTGTGTGTGTGTGTGTTGTGTGTGCGTGCGTGTGCGTGTGTACGTGTGTGTTACATTGTGTATGTATGCATGCATGCATGCATGTATGTATGTATGTATGTATGTATGTATGTATGTATGTATGTATGTATGTATGTATGTATGTATGTATGTATGTATGTATGTATGTATGTATGTCCATACATACATACATACATACATACATACATACATACATACATACATACATACATACATACATACATACATACATACATACATATATATATATATATATATATATATAT
>CM060333.1:40467657-40470157 GCA_030674155.1 Stramonita haemastoma | reverse complement strand
AATGAAAATAATGTTCAAACTACAGTTTTGAGGACGGCAACATTTCATATCAGCTTGGGAAATTTGGATACATATCAAGCTGCCGCTAAACGCCAGACAGGAAACGATGGGAAGACAATATCAGAGTGGACAGGCCTTGGGTGGGACGATCTACAACGGAGGGCGAAGGACCGTGGGGAGTGGAGGAAGCTGGTTGCAAAATCTTCAGTTGTGCCACTACGCTCCACGGGTCTACGGGACAGTTGAAGTGCCAAGCCATCAGGCCCAGCACATCCAACTACAGCGTGGTGGAGAGAATTGTTATCTTGTAAATCTTTCTAGGGAAATAAGAGCAGAAAAATGGACAACGGTGGGGTGTCAGGAAGAAAAGGAATAAGGTACAAACAAACAGATGGATAGAATAGAAGGAATTCATGTGGGATTTGTGAAGAAAACAGAAAAAATGCTATTCTTACGAGCAAAACTGTGCCACTGTTTTGTAAGTACCAAACTAAAACAACTTATGAGGAGAGAGAGAAAACGAGAGAGAAGAGAGAGGAGAGAGAGAGAGAGAGAAGAGAGAGATGAGAGAGAGAGATGAGAGAGAGAGATGAGAGAGAGAAGAGATAGATGAGAGAGAGTAAGAGAGAGATGAGAGAGAGAGAGAGAGAGAGAGAGAGAGAAGAGAAGTAGAGAGAGAAGAGTAGAGAGAGAGGAAGCACTTCTCCCATGACAACGAAATACTTCCTCCAGACCTGTCTTACACACCAAACCTGAGGGCCGTTATCTGGCCTACTGACCTGCCGATGAGGGACAAACTCTTCGGACCCCTGGAGGGTCTTCAGCACACAGCAGCATTTGTCAGGGCCTCTGCACTTACTGTCTGAACGTTTGACAACAACTAAGAAACGAAGCAAATTGCTTTCTTAGTAATAAAGCCACAGCCGTGGTAGCATTAAAAAAAATGGATACTGAAACACATTTTTTATCTTTCAAGACGGTTTTCGTATCATTTGATTTATTTCTTGAAATAACTAATTCACTACATGAAACACTCGGAATGTTTAGCCATAAACAGAATACCTATTCGAAAACATTGTGGTCATTTATCAAAATGTTTAGAAACTTTCAGAACATACTTCTCAAAAACGTATCTTATGTACTCACGTGAAGCTGTAAAGAAAAGTCAGTTAAAATTGTATAATATTGTCAGTAGAGCAAACCATGACCTGATCCCAAGTCTATAAAGATACAGTTTCAATAATAATAATTAAACAGGATATAATTCTCCTTTCTGTACGGCAATCTTTATAATGAAACAAGAGAGGAAATTATTTAAAAAAAAACAACTTATACCATTCTTCTTTTTCAAATTTTATTTCTAGCAAACTTACCATGGCCTTCTTAACGCACACATTCACACACACACACGCACACACACACACACACACACACACACACACACACACACACACACACACACACCAACCACACACACACACACACGCAAGAATGATCATCATCACCATCATCATCACATCATCATCATCATCATCATCATCATCATCATCATCATCATCATCATCATCATCATCGTCATCATCATAGAATTGTTTTACGTGTTTTGTTCTCTTTTTTTTTCTTTTTTATTCTTTGGACAAGCACGTATTCGAGACAGAGCGAGATATCTCGGATGAAGAAAAGACAATAATGTATCTGTGTGTCTGTGTGTCTGCCTGTGTCTGTTTGTCTGTCTGACTGTCTGTCTGTTTGTTTATGTGTCTGTGTACATGTCTGTCTCTATATCTGCCTGTTTGTCTGTCTGTCTGTCTGTCTCTGTCTGTCTGTCTGTCTGTCTGTCTGTCTGTCTGTCCCGTCTGCCTGTCTGTCTCTCTTCTCTCTCTCTCTCTCGTCGCCTCTTCTCTCCTCTCTCTCTCTCTTCCTCCTCCTCTCCTCTCTCTCTCTCTCTCTCTCTCTCCTCTCTCTCTCTCTCTCTCTCTTGCAACTTATTCTTCCTGGCAACATGATCGATATGTAGCCGTGATCGTTGTATGCCGTTTGAGAAAATTGCTTACTAGTGTTTCTTGCATTTCGATGTCAACAAATGTGCAGGTGCATTTCATGGTGTACATGTATCTACAGGCAGCGGCAGACACCTGTGTTTGTTTCTTCTCTTCTCCTGAGTGTATATATAGTATACATGTAGATGTCAGACGTATTGTTGGTTACATCCACTCTGTTTCTCTCTTCTTTTCGTCCAGTATCTTTCTACTCTGCTTTGTGCTATATATAATTATATGTCAGCCTCCTGGTAAAAGGAACTTACTGCTGCTCTATACTACTACTACTACTACTACTAACTACTACTACTACTACTACTACTACTACTATACTACTACTTCTACTTCTAATACTACCATTACTTCTACTTCTACTACAACCACTATTACTATTACTGCTGCTGCTGCTGCTCTGCTGCTCTACTACTACTACTACTACTACTACTACTACTACTACTACT
>CM060333.1:40442657-40457657 GCA_030674155.1 Stramonita haemastoma | reverse complement strand
GTATGCTGTCAGTATTGTAAATTCATTTCATGATTAAAGTGTTTTTGACTTGATTTGGCTTGACAATGAACACTTTATGCATGTATTGCTTATATACAGTATTTAAATACCTCTTTAACATCTCCCTCTCTTTTATCTAACTTATTTCACTATTCCCTCTACGGAAAAGTAAGAATTTTTTTTTTAAAGAAAGATCTAGTCTTAAAACTATCACTACAATAGAAGAAGCCCCAGCCAGATTTTGTCCCAATAGCCCCCCCTCCCCCCTCTCCCACTTTCCTTCTTGACGTTGGGATGGGTAAGGGAAGGGGGGGGGAGAAAAGAGGAGGTAAAAACAGGAACAAATTCTTTTAATTTTAAAGAAGGCAAAGTAAGCAAAGCAAAACAAACAAAACATGTGTGCAAACAAACAAAAAATAATCGCTAATGTACAACTTAATCGTAACCCTTTGAACGTCATAAACAATAATGCATGACAACATAGAAAAAAGCAGTGTAGTCGTGATGATAAGGAGGAAGGTATACGTGTATGACAAGACAGGCCATTAACAGAAACCAAAATAAAAAAGAGCTTTCTTTTGGGTTTTTTTCTTTCTCATTCCAAGGTACATAATTAATTACCGTTGTTAATGCTCATGATATTCTTTCATCTACCCCATAAGTAAATCAGTACCTGGTAAAAGAAGTGGAACATGGCCTAAAAATCAGAAGGAAGAGGATGATTGAATGATTATATCTCTCATCGCATAAAAAGAGGCTTGCTTAAGTTGTTTTTGTTTTGTTTCCAAAACACAAAAATCGTATTTCTGTATTTATCGTGTCACACTTCTCCGTTAACCTTCCAAACCTGCTCTCTGTCTCTGTCTCTCTTTATCTCTCTCTTCTCTCTCTCTGTCTGTCTGTCTCTGTTGTCTGTCTGTCTGTCTGTCTGTCTGTCTGTTGTCTGTTGTCTGTCTGTCTGTCTGTCTGTCTGCTCTCTCTCTCTCTCTCTCTCTCCTCTCTCTCTCCTCTCTCTCTCTCTCTCTCTCTCTCTCTCTCTCTCTCTCTCTCTCTCTCTCTCTTCTTCTTCTCATCTTCTCATCTTTTTCTCTCTCATCTTTTCCCGCCATTCTTTTGTATTTTGCCATGACCAAACCAAAACTATAACATTCTGTTATATTTTACACATCATCCTTGAAGTGCGAATACGGCTACCTTAATGGTGTATAAAGCAGTCCTATATGCAAAATCTTACCATAGAAAAATATCAGATCACTAGCCAAGGAACGTAGACAGAGAGAAACGGATCTTAACACACACACACACACACACACACACACACACACACACACACACACGCACGCACGCACGCACGCACGCACGCACGCACGCACGCACGCACGCACCACACACACACACACACACACAACATCACAGCACAGCACAGCACAGCACAGCACAGCATAGCATAGCATAGCATAGCACAGCACTCAGTTCACATCATACCGCAGAAACAGTTTGTTTAGAGACCGGGACTTTCAAGTGTGCCAAAGAATCAATCCAATAAATTTACCAGCCTATTGCATTATGCTCACACAAATCAATCTGGTTTAACTTTATTAAAAGATCTCCAATTTGATTTTGTCACTTCGGCGCTTTTTAATCAAGCAAAAACTGAAGTCGCCATTGCATTTGATTAATTAAATTAAGACTTGTTACATCCATCAAATCAATTATTCACACAAGGCTGCATGTATGAATGCACGAAGGGGCTTCACTTATGTCGATGGGCATGCATGCAGGCATGTGTGTTGTGGGAATATAGATATTGCGACGCACGTACGAATTTACCCCAAGCATATAGTCGCAAAAATGCATTTCTTCTGCGTGCACGCGCGCGCGCATGTCTGCGAAAGACATTCTTAATATTTGTTCTTTAAATTCTTCTTATGTATTTTTTTTTACCATTGGGCTTTTGTGTGTTTGTTAGTGTGTGTGTGTGTGTGTGTGTGTGTGTGTGTGTGTGTGTGTGTGTGTGTGTGTGGTGTGTTGTGTTCTGTGTGTCTGTGTCTGTGTCGTGTCTGTGTGTCTGTGTGTCTGTGTGTCTGTGTAAGTGTTCTGTTTTTTGTTCGCTATCATTTAACATTTTATTGTTATTGCTATGCTATCTTAACAGTTATCCCTGAAGTCAGAATGCACCTTAATGGTGTGCAAAAGCAGTCACAAATTTCACATTGCTGAACTTTGGAGTTCTAGCTGAGGAACAAAAAAAGATCTCGGTGATAGAATTTATGTGGATTTTTTGTTTTGTTTTTTACACTTAGATACCTTGCTTGAGGAAAAAAAGAGAGAATGAAGTACATAGCTCGTTCAATGTACCATCTACAAATAAAAACTTTGACTCTGACTTTGACTTTGACTTTCACAACACACAACAACCAAACCACACACGCACACACCACACACACCACACACGCACCACACACACACAACACACATGTACTCCTTCAGCATTTTCAAAAACACCAACCAAAAAACAAAAAAACTGCTTCCTAATATCAGCAGATTCCAAGGGAAACGTGTTGGGAAGACAATAATGAAACAAAATGTATTCCATCCTGTTTCATGCTTCATTTCAGCTCCATCAACCAACCAGCTAGCATGCAGCACACGTGTTCTGATTTCTCACAGGAGGAACACATGGCTCCAATCAGACCTACACTTTGCCTGACTGCACTGCTTCGCTACTATAGTTTGTACAACGTCAAAGACTTCAGGCATGGTTACTTTGTGTACACACTGTGTGAGTTCAGATACCTGCTCTCCTGTATACACTAGTTTCCCTGTTACTGTTCAGGTGTCGTCATTCTGATGAAAAGTTATTCTACGTGTTGGATTTTAAATGTTTTTATTCTCATTACGTGTGTGTCGATTTATGTGTTGGTTTTTATGTGATGTTAGTCTGATTTTAACAAAAAAAACACCACCTACTACTACTATTGTACATGTTTTGTTTTTCAGGTGTTGTCACCGTGATGAAAAACTGTTTTACATATTAGTTTTTAAGGTCTTACCATTCTCACCAAAACTTTTATCTTTCCCGTTAGTTTCCAAGTGCTGCCATTCTGATGAAAAACATTTCACGTGTTCGTTTTCAAGTGCTGTGATTCTGATGAAAGTTATTTTCTAGTGCTGACATTCTGATGAAATTTTTTAGGTGTTTGTTTGGTTTTAGGCACTAGGTGTTGTCATTCTGGTGAAAAATATTTTCAGGTTATTTTTCATTCTGATGAGAAACTATTTTCAGGTGTTGCCATTCTGATGAAAACTATTTTCAGGTGTTGTAATTGTGATTAACTCTTCTTTCAGGCAATGTCTTTCTGATGAAAAAGCATGGACTTTTCAGGTGTTATCATTCTGATGAAAACTATTTTCAGGTGCTGTCATTGTAAAGTGTTATGTAGTTAGTGTGTAGATTTATTCATGTTAGGTTACAGCTAAGAGAGAGAGAGAGAGAGAGAGAAGAGAGAGAGAGAGAGAGAAGAGAGAGAGAGAGAGAGAGAGAGAGAGAGAGAAGAGAGAGAGAGAAAGAGACGAGAGAAGAGAGAGAGATGACAGATAGAACAGACACAGATAGACGACACAGAGAACAAGAAGAAATAAGAAAGACTGAGACAATGCGAAACACACACACACACACACACACACACACACACACACACACACACACACACACACACACACACACACACACACACACACACCTCAATTAAACTTAACAGGTCAATTACAAACCCATCCATTCATGCGCTCACAGCTACCCATGCACACAAAAAGGGCCCCCAAAATCAGCAAAGGGCAAGCAATCCTGCTGCGAAGACCATAAAAAACAAACGAGTGCCATCCTGTTGCATGCTTCATTTCAGCTCCATCAACCAACCAGCTAGCATGCAGCACACTGTGTTCTGATTTCTCACAGGAGGAACACATGGTTCCAATCAGACCTACACTTTGCCTGACTTGCACTGCTCTCCTGCCATAGTTTGTACAACGTCACAGGTTTCAGGTGATGGTAAGGCTACTTCGTTTATACACTGTGTGAGTTCAGATACATGTTCATAATGTTTCCCTGTTACTGTTCATCTGGTGTATTTCTCATGAACACTATCTGGTGTGTTTGTTTTTAAGTGTTGAAATTCGTATGCAAACGTTTCATTTTCCTGTTAGTTTTCCTCGTTGTCATTCTGATGAGAAATTACTTTACCTGATAGTTTTCAGGTGTTGTCATACTCATGAAAAAATATGTGTGAGTTTTCATTTGAAATAACTGTGATAAAAGCCAACTATTTTATGTTCTAGTTTTTATGTGGTGTAATTGTGATAAAAATAACTATTTTGCGTGTTAGTTTTCATGTGGTGTAATTGTGATCAAAGAGTAACTATTTTGCGTGTTAGTTTTCATGTGGTGTAATTGTGATGAAGAATAACTACTTTATGTGTTAGTGTTCATGTGTGTAAATGTGATACAAAACCAAATACTTTACGTGTTAGTTTCCATGTGGTGTAATTGTGACCAAATTAACTATTTTAAGTGTTAACTTTCAAGTACTTAAATTGTGCCAAAACACGTTAGGTGTTAGTTTTCATGCAATACAATTGTGATAAAAAACAATGTATTTTATGTGTTAGTTTTCATGTAATGTAACTGTGAGGAAAAAGCACAACTATTTTACGTGTTACTTTTCATGTGATGGAATTGTGATTAAAAAACCAAACTATTTGACTTGTTAGTTTTCATGCGGTGCAATTGTGATAAAAAACCCAGTTATTTCACGTGTTTAGTTTTCAGGTTATATCAGTCTGATGAAAAAATTCTTTACCTGTTAGTTTTGAAGAGTTGTCCTTGTGACGAACATTAATTTCTATTTCCTCTTACTCTCAGGTGTTGTTATTGTGATGCGTCACGGAGTTAGTATTCTGAAGTATTTATGTTAGGTTGCAATTCGTTACTCTGGCTGTGTGTTTCTGTAGGGATAAAGGTTCTGCTAAACAAGTGTGTGTGCATGTGTGTGTGTAATCTGTGTGTGTATGTATGTGTGTATGTATGTGTGTGTATGTGTGTATGTGTGTATATGTGTATGTGTATGTGTGTGTATGTGTGTGTGTGTGTGTGTGTGTGTGTGTGTGTGTGTGTGTGTGTGTGTGTGTGTGTGTGTGTGTGTTCGTCTTAACGTCTATCCATGAAAAAGGGTTTTTAAAAAGAACACAGGGAGTAGACGGAGATAGAGGTGAATATGTATGTTAGTTTGTTTAGCTGAATGAATGATACCAGGTAAATAAACACATCTAACCATGATAATCTCATTGGATTGTATGTGTAAAAAAAACAAAAGGATAAAAAGATATACTTGAGTAAGCGCGCGCTGGCTCATTTGTGTCTGTGGTGAGTGTGTGTGTGTGTGTGCGTGCGTGCGTCGTGCGTGCGTGCGTGCCTGTGTGTGTGTGCGTGCGTGCGTACGTGCGTGGTGCGTGCCTGTGTGTGTGTGTGTGCGTGCGTGCGTGCGTGTGCGCGTGCGTGTGTGCGTGCGTGTGTGTGCGTGCGTGCATGAGTGTGTGTGTGAGTTGGTATTGATTTTTTTTAAGCATATGCGCAAAGCAAACAGACAGACGCCAAGAACCAAACAAACAGAAAGACAAAAAACAAAAAAAAGCCGACAGACAGTCACATTCCAAGAGCCAAGGAACAGATCAGTCAAAGAGACAGACAGTCTGACTAACAATAATAAGGGTAGGTAGGTAGGTAGGCAGAGGATGGGCTGGCTGCACCTGCAGTGAACCAACACACGGACTTGCCGCTGATTCCTTGTGATATCTGAGCCAGCCACTTTCTCCTTCAGACAGACCTATCTAACATCTGCTCGAGGTGAAGAAGAAAACAGGAAAAGATACATGACGAACAAACAAAACAGACAAGCACTCAACAAACTTCCCCCAAGTCGGAATAGAATGCCACTACCTTTGTAATGTTTAGGGGACGGGGATAGTTTAGCCTAGTGGTCAGAACATTGCGCTCGCAATTTGACAACCCGGGTTTAATTCCCGTTCGAGGGGATTTTTCTCCTGGAGTTAACATCATATCAGTGCTAACACCACTCTCCCCTAAAGTCCTTCGTAGGCCCCGTGTGAGAACGCACGCAGAACATCTTGATCACACGTTAAATCCTGCTCCGTTTTTCGTAAGAGTAGGCCATCGTGTGCCGGTGGGAACAGATGACAAGATTTGCAAAACTGCATACAGACGGGGACTAGATGTAAAAAAATGACATGAGTGCTCATTCCATTATCCTCGATATAAAAGAATAAATAAATAAATAAACTAAAATAAATGGGCCAAATCGGTCGCATACGTAACATTTCATCAGTGATGAACCTCGGAGCAAAAGCCGAGGAACAAAAAACGAACCTCAAACAATAAAAACAGCCTCCCCCCCTCAAAGAAATTATTTAGCAAACAGGCAACAAAACTATTTAATGTTGAAAAGACTGGTTACAGTTTTAATCTGCTTCCTATTAGTGTATTTACGATTACTTTGATAAAATGATGCGCGATATTACACATTCACGTATGTTAAATTGCCTACTCATGAACGGAGATACACAAAACTTTTTTCTGCGTGCGATTTTCTTACCTATTTTTCATTCATCTGTGCGCCCAATTACTCATTCACCGACTATATTGAAAAGAAAAAGACAATAATCAGGGCTTACAAATTTAGCTGAGGCTACGAGTGCATAGTACACACACACACACACACACACACACACACACACACACACACACACACACACACACACACACACACAGCGGGTTCCTGCGTCATGCTTCATTTCCAGTAGCCTACCTATGAACCAGCAACACACGTACACGAATGTGCCCTGATTTTTTTCTGAAGAGGGGAGAGAGAGAGAACACATGGGTCTGATCAGACCTGCACTAGGCCTATGCCTGCCCTGAAGTGTGTCTGCTTGTTGCTGATACAACGTCAAGTGCCTAAGACTAGGGCAGAGCTATACTAGGCCTAGCAGCGCCACATTCAATGAGTTAGTTATTTTTCTATTTATACATTTAAACATTTATTTATGTATGTATTTATTTATATATTAATTTACTTCCTTACTTACTTCCTAACTTTCTTACTTAATTACTGGCTTACTTACTTGCTTACTTACTTTTTTATTTATTTATTTATTTAATCATTTTATTTTTTTATCTATTTATTTTATTCATTTATTATATCTATCTATTCTCTTATATCGAGGATAATGGATTAAGCACTCTTGTGCTTTTTTACATAAAGTTCCCGTGTGTATGCATTTTTTGCATATGTTATCTGTTCCCACGGGCACACGATGTCCTACTCATACGAAAAGCGGAACAGGATTGAACGTGTGCGCAAGATCTGCGTGCGTTCACACATGGGGCCTCAGTTAATAGTCTCATCCAAAGGACTTTTGAGGAGAGTGGAGTCAGAACTGATGTTAACTCCAGGAGAAAAATCTCCTCGAAAGGGAATCGAACCCGGGTCGTCACATTGCAAGCGCAATGTTCTGATCACTAAGCTAACCCGTCCGCCCTACACACACACACACACACACACACACACACACACACACACACACACACACACACACACACACACACACACACACACACGGGTACTGGATGCAAAAATCACATTAATGCTTTTTTTCTATTATCCTCATAGAAGAAATATAAAAAAAAGAATAGAATAAATTACAAAAAAGTACAATAAATAGATTATTGAATAAATACATGAATGGATAATCAAAAACGAAGGTTCTTAATTCGGGAGCTTTTTCTACTGGAATGCTGGGGGGCTGTCTGTATAAACAGTATCCCCACCTTCTGGAAATTCTGTGCTAGGAATTCCCTCTCTTTGTTTCTGCCTTTCTACATGTCGCCGCCTTTTTCTCTGTGTTCTGCCTTCTTGTTCAATTCTCCTGCCTTTTTTCCCCAGAGAGACTTAAAAGATCATTCTCTCTCACGCCGAATTAGGATGCACTTGTCAGGCAATTAACGGCAGCGGACGCATTTTTCCTTTTATGACAGACAACAATAGTTTGTGTTTTTTTTTTAAACCCCTTTTATTCAGTTTTATCATGTTCTACATTGTTGTATATCTTGAAATGCGGTTTTTCACATACCATAAAAAAACACGCAAATATTCACACAGACAACAAATAGTTGCTGTGTGAGCGTTCCATATCAAAGAAGATTTCTGTTGCATGTTCCCCATTCCCCACCCCTACCTAAAATCAGTAGCGATAAAAATAAAAGCAACACCCCCAATTTGTGAAAGATTAGGTCCTGATTCCCAGCTTACGTGAATTTGCACAAAATATAATTTGGTTAGTTTGAGTTTTAACACAAAATCCAGCAAACACTGTACCCTCTCAGTCCTTAGTCTTCTGTCCGCTTCCTAGTCCCAAAATGCGTGTGTAGGCTCCACACTGTAGGAATACAAACGACACTTATTATTGAGTGAGCATTTGCAAAATGTTTTATGACGAACTAGTATTCCTCAATGGATGTTATCATTCTTCAAATCAGTTACGTAAAGCAGATATCTTTATACCTTAGAAATGTCTTTCTCGTTCTAAAAGTGTAGCTCATTATAAAAAAACAAAAAGATACAACTTGAACCGGAAGTTAAAGTTTGAGTGTAACAAAAACGAAAGAGTTTCCGGTTCATGTTTCATTTAGAACTCAGTGAACCAGCAAGCAGCACGCGCGCGTGTTCTGATTTCTCCTAGAAGGAACACATGGTTCCAATCAGACCCCTGCTCTAGGCTACTATACCCTTGACTTGCAGATAATAACAACACGTCAAGTGTTGAGGTGGAAATCAGGGCTACACATGCAGCGAGGGATTATGGACTTCTAGTGGTTGCCTTGATAAAAAAGAAAAACTAATGCTACAAGTCTTCAGGGGTGCCCCCACGGTCGCCAGACTAATGTAGATAGATATAGAGAATGCTACATTCTTTCTGCTTTTTATTTAGCATGCTGTCATATCGTGCTAGTGTGTTTGTATTGTGCTTGTAAATATATGCTGAGTAGGAAGTTGTGTGTGTGTGTGTGTGTGTGTGTGTGTGTGTGCGTGCCGCCGCGTGTGTGTGTGTTTGTGTGTGGGTGGTGTGTGTGTGTGTGTGTGTGTGTGTGTGAGAGAGAGAGGAGAGAGGGTGAGAGAGGAGAGAAGAGGAGAGAGAGAAGAGAAGAGAAGAAGATATGTTGTGTGTTTGTGTATGTGTGTGTGAGAGAGACACAGAGAGAGACAGAGAGAGACAGAAAGACAGACAGACAACACAGATACAGAGACAGACAGAGACAGAGAGAGAGAGAAGAGGAGAGACAGAGAGAAAGTGTGTGCATGCAAAAAAAATATCCCACGATATTTTAGTTACTAACACGTAACTCAACAACAACAACATTAACTGACAAGAAAAATAAACATGAAGAACGTCATACACACTGGCAACCAGCTAGATATATTACAACGGGTAAAAAGGAAATCAGTCATACAGACAGACTGTCGCAACAGTGGTACAAACAAACAACAACAACGACAATAAACAACAACAGAATAGTAGACAAGATGGAGTCGCGCACTCAGGGTCAGCCAACGCATCACTTGGCAAACACTCAAAATGCATCCTCCTCCTTCCTTCTCCTCCTCGTCCTTGTTTTGTTGTCATTGATGTTGTTCTTATTGTTGCTGTTGTTCTTGTTGTCGTTGTTGTTTTGTTGTTGTATTTTCTTTCTTCTTCTTCTTCTTCTTCTTCTTCTTCTTCTTCTTCTTCTTTTCTTCTTCTTCTTCTTCTTCTTTTACTTCATCGGATGCACAAACAACAACTATAATTGTTGTCTATCATAATGAGCGAAAATGCGTTAAGCGCAGACAAATCAGGCCCAGCAATCTGACTTCGATATGAGGAATAATTATCTAATATGAATTTTCCCTCTTTTTCTGGAAATAAAAAGGCAAGAGAATGGACCAAGAAGGCAGAAAGTAGACAAAAAGTAGGTGAGAGGAAGGGAAATGAAATGAACAAGGCAGAAACAAAGAGTAGGATAAAAAAGAGACTTCCTGGCCCAGAATGTCCAGAAGGTGGGGATGCTGTTAATTTGATGCCGATGTGACACGCTCCTTGCATCCACGGGAACGAAAGCCATCCAAGCTAGGCCATTTATCTTTATGGCCCTACCTCAGTTTTAGTAATAGAGTAAAGTTGTGTATTGTATAAGGTGCTACTAAAACATGCTTATTCTAAAATATTATGTCAGAAAATAAGGTACCATGGGGTTCCTTAGAAAGTTATTGACACAGACTGACGATAATTATGATGCCAAACAAGTCATAAACTTGAAAAAGGATTTTCATCTGGTAATTTGTTTAAAAATAAATCTAAACCGATAACACAGCGCATGCTATGTATGCATTGTAACTGGGAGATTAGCAGACGATAAAGAAAGTACAGGTACAATGTTTGCTCTAAAAAAAAGTTTAAATGAAATTCAAACTTAAAATTTTGTGCCAGGTCACATAAGCTGTGAGTCAGGAACTTGTTTATCACATTTTGTTGTGTGTGTAGTGTTTTTTTTTATTTTTAAAAAAAAGAAACTTTTAAGAATAAAAGCTAATAGTAAGTCTTGTTTTGTGTTTGAGTTTATTGAGATCTCCAAAATCAGAATGCGGCATCATAAATGGTGGGGAGAGAACGAAAAAACCGGTCACATACACAACATTTTACGTTTGGTGAACCTCAGAGATCCAGCCGAGGAACGGCAAAAAATATGGGGAAAAAACATAAGGAAAAGGGACAAAAACCGCAAAATACACCCAAAACCCAGCTGGAGTGTTGCTTATTTAAGTTTTCCTTATGTCTTCATGCTTCTGTATGTGCTGAAAAGAAATTCACAGTCAGGAATAGCAGTAACAACAACATCAAGAAGAAAAACAACAAAATAAACATAAAAAAGATATCATCACTAGGCGCCCATGATATTTTTCACACTATCTTCAGACTAGATTGTCTTTTTTATCATTATTGTTAAACAAATATATCCTATCAACATGTCCACACAAGAAACAAAATCCGCAGTATTCAGTTACGTTCTAAATGTCAAAGATTCTTCTTGTTGTTGCTTTGGGGATATTTGTTTGTTTGTTTTTGCTTGTTTGTGTGTTTGCATGACGCTTGTTAGCACAGGGCCATTTTCTATTCACGGACCAAATCTCTTGGCGCAAATTGTTTGTTTGTTGTTTACTGTTACTTAGCCATTGGCTATTCACGAACGGAAGTTCTTGTGGCAAACATGGGCCTTTAGACATTCAAAATGGGCGTAGAGGGTGCGACTTCAATCTTTTTCACAGACATTGCAAAGGTCCAAGTCAATTCAAGTAAAAGAATTTTAATCATCCCCTAAGGGTAAGTACAAAGTGACAAAGTATTGATAGAGAGTCAGCTCCTAGGAACAATAAAAAGAGAGTCAATATATATATATATATATATATATATATATATATATATATATATATATATATATATAATATATATATATATGTGTATATATATATATATATATATATATATATATATAATATATATATATATATATATATATCCTTCGGTTTCTTTCTTGTGGCTGTTGTAATTGCTTTTGTGGGCATGATTCTTTTATTATTCTGTTCTTTTTTATTTAGAGGCTGCGTTTCGACATTTAGTCAAGTACACATATACACGTAATCCTATTCATACAGATACATACATACTTACACTCACACACGCGCGCGGCGCGCGCGCATGATCTACACATAAGAGTAGGCAGACCAACCAACAAAAACAGTATCTCCAAAATCCATCTTCTGACCACATATTTTAGTACCTGAACACAGGGTCATGTAATGGGAATGAACAATTTCATCATTCAAAAGAGACAGATCTGACTTCAGTTCCTGAAACGTTTCTTCAGATTATTTCAAATATTGCAAACATTTAAGAAGAAACTGGAACATTTTTTTTATGACAGCTAAATGAAATATGGCTCACCATAAACTTTTGGCCTCAAATACATTTGACATATTTACAATGTTTCGACTTGAGGAGAGAGAGGAGAGAGAGAGAGAGAGAGAGAGAGAGAGAGAGGAGAGAGAGAGAAGAGAGAGAGAGAGAGAGAGAGAGAGAGAGAGAGTATGTGTCTGTCTGTCTGTTTGTCTGTCTGCCTGTCTCTGTTTGTCTGTCTATGTCTGTGTATGTTAGATACGTAAAAATACAGGCAACATATAGACACAGCAACAGATTAAACAGAGGAAAAATGGATTAACACACAGGTTACAATACTACACATATAACACTCAACAGACAAGTGAGTAAATCGGTCTGCCAGAGCAAGTTACAGAAACAAGATGCAAGTTACAGACGCACTGCACTTGGGGGCAACCAACTAGTGACCTTGAATAGATTCCCAGAACATTTCCACAACATCTGCGTTGACTATAAACAAATTAGTTAGTCTTCAGCACTGGGGCTGTTCCCTAGAACTAACAACAAATTATTCCACAAAAAAATCTGCACTGCAAAAAACAGAATGTTTTTTTTAATGTTTTAAACCCTCGAGGGATACACAAAACTGATAAATTCAAATGCATTCATTCAAAATGGCAGTGCGTATAAGACATAATTATTCAGTACGCAATAAAAAAAAAATCACACAGAGGAAAGTTGGCCATTTTTAACAGAGTAAGGGGTACAACATTGACCAGTAAACGGCTTATCGCTCACATCGTGAAACACTACAAAAGAGAAAAGTTTATCACACGTTTTTAACACTGTGTAACTTAAATTTCATTTTAATCTTATTAAAAAATATATAGTTTTACTAGTTTTTTAAACAGTTATAATAATCCATGAGAAAAAATCGGGGAGTTAAGTCCCCGGGAAGCTTCGGGGCTGTGTATGGTAGCGTTCTGGCGGCTCCTGTGATGGAAAGGAACCATTCGGCTATTGCGTTTTCATGGACCACCCCAGCGAAGTGAAGAGGGAAGGGGAAGGACTGCTGCATGGGTAGCTTCCCTCAATACTTACACAGGGTTTGCACTCTAGAGCTTACAGCGCAAACCCATAGACTTCAAGACTAAGAGATGCCCACTAATATTAACCTAACAAATTTCAAAACATGTGAACGTCTACTGTAAGTTTTGGTGAGGAAGGGGGCATTGAAGATGTAATGGAATTCATACCCACGTTTACCATAGCAATATTTTATGCATAGTGTTTCATTAAAAATAATACCTAAAATTCTTCCTCTCTATTATTATATGAGGAAACAGGGACTCAAAGTCCTAAAACAAAGGAATACAAACACATTATTTCCAGCTAATACGTTCGAGTAGTTTTTCAGGAGAAAATTGCTCTTTTTAACTAATCCGCTTACACACGAACACACACTCGCTTAGACACACAGCCACACACACAGAGACACACACACATACACACACAAATACAAACATACACACACATACACTATTCTCTCTCTGTCTCTCTCACGTACAAACATTCACACACACACACACACACAGACTGAGAGAGACTAAGAAAATGTGAATAAAAGGAGAGACAGACAGACAGGCAGACAGACAGACTAGACAGACAGACTAGACAGACAGACAGACAGACAAATCACCAAGAATGGCTAATACAAGCAAAAAGCAATAATGACATATTGATCATAGGCCGCAGCTCCTCTGTGCAGGCTTATTTCATGAATTAATTGAAACTAGGCCTCTGTTTTCTCCTCTGTTTGCTCTCTATTATTTTAGAGGGTGAGAGTGGGTGAGAGTGAGTGATGGTGGGGACAGCAGAAGAAAGATGAGTCTCTCTCTCTCTCTCTCTCTCTCTCTCTCTCTCTCTCTCTCGGATAGCCTAGTGGTCAGAACATTGCGCTGGCAATTTGAAGACCCGGGTTCGAGTCCGGTCGAGGAAATTTTCTTCCTGGAGTTAACATCAGTGCTGACTCCACTCCCCAAAAGTCCTTCGGATGAGACTTTAAACCGAGGCCCCGTGTGCGAACGCACGCAGAACATCTTGCGCACCTGTTCCGCTTTCGTAAGAGTAGGCCATCGTGTGCCGGTGGGAACAGATGACAATATTTACAAAACTGCATACACACAGGGACCGGATGAAAAAAGCACATTATTGCTTATTCTGTTATCCTCGATATAAAAGAATAAATAAATAAATAAAACAAATATCTCTCTTCTCTCTCTCTCTCTCTCTCTCTCTCTCTCTCTCTCTCTCTCCTCTCTCTCTCTCTCTCTCTCTCTCTCTCTGCCTTTGTTAAAGGTAATGCCTAAAGCATATATATTTTTCACCGTGGTAGCATCTAACGAGCCAGGCATATAAACTCGCTACGTGCTTTCGAAAATGGCAATGCTATCATTGAGAGATAGCATTTTGTCTGGCAGAACATTCTGTTTTGATATCAACACACCACTGATGGATCGATGGCCTAAGGTAATACAGCTGTCTAGAAAGCAAGGAATTTGTGTTTAATCCCCGTTTGAGGCCAACTACAAAACTCTGAGTGGTAGTCTGGTGTTAGTCTTTCGGATGAGATGATAAACTCAGCCCTCTGTGTGCAAGACGCTTTTTAGCGCACGGAAAAGAATTGATTGTAATAAAAGATCTGTCCCCGTAAAAACTCTGTTAAAAAAGCCACTGTAATAGGCAAAGAAATAAGGATAAAAACAGTAAAGGAAATACAAAATTAATGGGTGACACTGCACTTGCGTTCTTCATGCGAAGAGCAGCCCGAATTTCAAGGAGACAAATCTGCCGAGATTTAAAGCCGACTAAAAAGATACAAAAATGCACGTAAAATTCATCAAGAAAGCAATATTTTGATATGGATTATAGTGTGTACATTATTTCTGTTTAATG
>CM060333.1:40435157-40437657 GCA_030674155.1 Stramonita haemastoma | reverse complement strand
GTAGTAGTAGTAGTAGTAGTAGTAGTAGTAAATTTGCATATGCTCATTTATTTGTATTTGATGTCTTCGTTTACATAGACGCTGTACATTATACAGGGACATGTATGTGTTGTAATGTGTAATTACACAGCTTAGCGTAAACTCATGGTGATACACATTTAGAGCCGAGTTCTATGCTGTTTCTGTTGTATCGGTTGCCAGTCTGGTAGCCTGCTTTTCATTATCTGCTCTCTTTGTCTTTGACTTTCGTTTGCCCGGTCTACAAGCAAACTAACCTTGAGTGGAGCTAGTTCTGTCCAAAAAAAGAAGAATGCGGTGACTTTGTATTGTACTATAATGTGTTGTTTTGTATTGTATAAAATCATATTATGTTAAGTCGTAGTGTATTACATTGTTTTATTTTTACTGCATTGTCTTGTATAATATTGTATTGCATTCCATTATAGTGTATTGCATTGTATTGCATTATACCGTAGTGTTTTGAATTTTTCATATTAAGACATGGTAGATTTCTTTTTTTGTGAAATTCAGGGTGCTCGGCCCCGAAAGAGTAAGTAGCCCCAAGAGCGGTGCCCACCATTTGTTTTCTCTTTTCTTGTCCTGTCTGCATGTGTTTTTTTTTCTCTATATACAACATCGAAGAAATGTGCAGATTCCAAGATTAGATATTAGCTTCATACCCACAGTCCGAGTAGTTTATGTAACACAAATAAACGAGAATAAGCCATGAACATTGAACATTATAGAAAAAAAACAAAGTAGGATGTTACTTATGGCTCAACGGAAACCTTTGGTTCTTTATATTTTCCTCTTTTACTCTCAGAGGACGGCCGTCCGCTATAGTGGATCAGTGTAAAGCAACGGTTTAGGAGGGCGGCCGCTATAGCGGATTTGCTGTTTGCAGATTTTTCTCGTGGCCGCAGCATCGATACTATGATTAGTGCAACTTAACATAGCTTTGTGAGCCTTTCCAAGGTCGAAGGCAGAGCATCGTTGGGAGATTCCATGTGTTCCAAACTCTTGTTTGCGGTTGCGTAGAGTAGGGGACAGAGTACAACATTCAGAGTATTTTCTTCATGCTCGTAAAAGCTTAAATATTAAAGTGAGAGCTTAAATCTTTTGATATGTACTAGCCCAGCACGTTATCTATAAGTTAAAAAAAATATTTTCTGTCTATGTGTTTTTTTTTTTTTTTTTTTTTTTTACAAACCGTTACAAATGGGCCGTCCATGGGGAAAAGCAAGGGAGAGAACTGGCCATCCTGAGTGAGTTAAAACGGTTATCTGCATCTACAAATGTTTGCTACAACCTTCATACCCCTGATGCATAATTTCCAGGAGGGCAGGGTCGGTTACTCTTCGACCCTCTGCTCTTTGTTTTGGGGAGTCAGGAAAGGCCATCTATCATTCACATGACAAGGGCCTCCCACAGCTGTTATTACAGGCCATTTTTTGTTTGAATAGCATTTGATGTTAGTAGGTGTAATTTCCATGTGGCCTGTGTAAAATTAGCTGGCTGTTGGAACTGTTGTGTTAGCAGATTGTTTGGCGATGAAAGGGTAAACATGCATGACCCAGTCTACGTAAGTCAATACAGTCAAATAATGTATTGACCTGCGTGCGCAACAGCACAAGAGCATCATCATCATCACATCATCATCATCATCATCATCATCATCATCATCATCATCATCATTATCAGCAGCAGCAGCAGCAGCAGCAGCAGCAGCAGCAACGGTCAGCAGCAGCAACGGTGCAGTGCAATGGCAGTGGCAGTGAGTAGTGTGTAGTAGTAGTAGTAGTAGTGTAGTAGTAGTAGTAGTAGTAGTAGTAGTGTAGTAGTGTAGTAGTCGTAGTAGTAGTAGTAGTAAGTAGTAGTAAGAAGTAAGAGAGTAGAGAAGTAGTAGAAGAGAAGAAGAAAGAACAAGAAAAAGAACAAGAACAAGAACAAGAAGAACAAGAACAAGAAGAACAAAGAACAAGACAAGAAGAAGACAACAACAACAACAACAGCAACAACAAGATGATGAAGACGAAAGAAGATCATACACCAGACATTATAATCATAACCATAACAATGAAATAAAAATTTAAAAAATCAAACAAGTCATAACACCATTTGTATAGGTTTTACTCTCCAATATCAATATCAAATCAACACACAAACCCTACAGCTTTCCAAAGCAAATAAATAACGTCCTTCCAATATTCCAGACAACATACAGACAGAATGGAAAAAAAAGAAATAATAACTTAAAAAAGAGTTCGACCCTCCAGATTCCTTTTATAGACAGATTGTTTGTCCATAAAATTTTTCATTGCCACTAAGAAGAAAAAATCTACACGTATGGAACCAGTAGTATTATAACTAGCAATTTAAGGGATAGCGAAACCTGTGATTAGAGAGTCTGTGTGTGTGCGGGGGGTTGGGGTGAAGGGGGAGTGCGTGTGTGCGTTGTGTGTGTGTGTGTGGGGGGGGGGGGGGGCGTACGTGTGTCGGT
>CM060333.1:40422657-40425157 GCA_030674155.1 Stramonita haemastoma | reverse complement strand
TGATCGATGAAGGTAAGCTAGGATGAAGAGAAGGATGAGGATAAGGATAAACTTAAAATTAAAAGAATGGGGAAGACAAAGGAAAAAAGGTAGTGAGATAAAATGACGAATATCTATAAACAACTGGTTAAATAGCAAAAAAGAATTACACAAAGAAAATTTTACAAAAGCAGCTTAAAAATATTCCTTAGATCCGCAACAGAAAAAACACAACTTGACAAAGCAAGAAACTTTATTAAAAAGAGAATACCTACAAATGCTGGCATGTTTAACTTCCACTTCGAAAACCCAGCCACCACAAATGACTTTCTGAACAACCAGCCAGTTGTGATTAAAGGAGAAGAATGCATGAAGGACAAATTGTGTGCTAGACAGCCAAGCCTCCAGTCTGGTGCAGTGTCCAATCGATTGCTGTGGCTGGCTGTCTGTATTGAACATTCTGTCTGCTTTTGTCTCGGACTCTTTTGTGTGGGGATGGCTTGAGATCTGAAGTGTGGCCAACACATTTAAGCTGACATGATTAATGCATATATGTGCTATTCACAGTTTACGTTCTCAGTATGTATGTATGTGGGGTTGCTTGTCTGTCTCTGTGTTTCTTCTGTATGGCTGTTTCTTTTTTTGTAATGTCTCAGTCCGTTTGCTGTCTTGTTTGTCTCTGGCTTTTTTCTTAGAGCTGATTTCTTCCTTTCATATATATATATATATATATATATATATATATATATATATTATAATATAATATATATATATAATATATATATATATATAATATATCATTATTGTAGGGGTAAACAAATAACATGAAAAGATGAACATAAAAGAAGAAGAATGGAAAGAAGAATGTGAAGAACACAAAGAAGAAGATTATAAACAAGAAATGTGTGAAAAAGAAGAGTGTGTAGAGAGTGAAGAACGTGAAGAGCGTGAAGAAGAGGAAAGCAAAGAATGCAAAGAATGCAAAGACGTGCAAAGAATGCAAAGAATGCACAGAATGCAAAGAAGAAGAAGAAGAAGAAGAAGAAGAAGAAGAAGAAGAAGAAGAAGAAGAAGAAGAAGAAGAATGTAATGAAGAAGATTGTGGTGATATGACAAAGTTGACAATGGTGATAATTACAATTATACGACAACGGTGACAATAATAAAGGTGATGATAATGTCGATGAGAAAGAGGATGAAGAGGAGGAGGAGGAGAAGGAACGGACCAAGGATGAACTTGATGGAAATATTAGATGAAATAAAAGAGGAGGAGGGGGAAAAATAATAGGAATAAAACGGATATAATCAACAACAGATGAAATAACAAAAAAACACAAACAACAATTACAAAGAAGCTTTAACAAATTTAGATATCTGCTTAAGATGCTCAGCAGCAGCAACAACAACATCAACAACAAACCAACAAAAACACCACCACCACCACCACCACCAACAACAACAACAACAACAACGACGACGACGACGACAACAACAACAAGGATACTACCTAAACTGAACAAAATGGGGGTGACAGGGGGAAAAAACGAGCAAGGCAGAAACAACGAATAGAATAGAAAAAAAAACGTGAAATCCTAGTACAGACTTTCTTGAAAAAAGGGAATGCTGTTTATGACAGCCCCCACCTACCCATCCCCCACACCACAACCCCACCATCACACCATGCATCCCCCAGCAGCATCCCCAGGGAAACGGGGTGGGGGTGGGGAGGAGAGGGTAACTTCCACTCAAAAGACCCAGCCTACCACAGCTGACTTTATCAAGAGCACCATACCAGTGGTGATTAAAGCAGAAGAATGTGTGAGGGGGGCGTTGTATGGCCAGGTCTTGTGTCTGGTACAGCAGGCAATCGATTGCTGTGGATGTCTCCTTTGACAAACTTGTCTCCCGTTTATGCCTCAGAATCTTTGCGTGCGTGCGCGGTGTTGTGTGTGTGTGTGTGGGGGGGGGGGGGGGGCGTGAGTGAGTGAGTGAGTGAGTGTGTGGTGTGTGTGTGTGTGTGGTGTGTGTGTGCGTGTGTGTGTGTGTGTGTGTGTGTGTGTGCGTGTGTGTGTGTGTGTGTGTGTGTGTGTGTGTGTGTGTGTGTGTGTGTGTGTGTGTGTGTGTTGCGTGTGTGTGTGTGTGTGTGAGTGTGTGTGTGTTATTATCGTTATCATCATCATTGTTATCATCACCAACGTCTTCTTCTTCTTCTTGCTCTTCGTCTTCGCATTTTTTGCATTCTTGTTTCTTCTTCGAATTCTTCTTCAAATATTTTGCATTCGTTTTCTTCGCATTCTTTTTTGCGTTCTTCGCATTCTTCTTTGCATTATTTGCATTCTTCCTTACATTCTTCTTGGCATTCTTCTCTGCATTCTTCTTCTTTGCATCCTTCTTCTTTGCATTCTTCGCATTCTCCGCATTCGTATTGTTGTGATTTGTCTTCTTTTTCTTCTCCTTTCTTGGTCTTCTTCATTTTCTCTCTTTTTTTTTCTTTTTCGCTTTCTTATTTCCATTCTTCGTC
>CM060333.1:40387657-40417657 GCA_030674155.1 Stramonita haemastoma | reverse complement strand
TATACAGACAGACAGACAGACAGACAGACAGACAGACAGACAGCCAGACAGCCAGACAGGCGTAGATAGAACTGAACAAAAGAGAGTGTAAGAGGGAGGCATCTTTAGTATCAGTCTATTGATCAATAGAGCCAGGTCCCTTAAGGGCGGTATTTTGTTGCTGACTAAACTATAGCACAATACCAGTGAGCAAAGATAGGCTTCATCAATCTGACAAGCTCTGTCATGTATCTATATTGATTCTTTTTGTGATGCGATTACCATGAAACCGATGAGAGAAAATGGTGACACAACGCATTTTGTCAATGTAGACACCCACACATAAAAAGAATCCTGAAAAAAAAATCCTTCGTTCAACTGAATTATAAATGAATGCTTTTATTACAGAAAAGAAAAATGTCGTAGGTACAGAAATCAATGACAATTTTTTTTTCTTTTCGCATTGAATGACATGCTGATATCATCTTCCTTCTTGCCAAGATTTTAGCAAAATATCTTGTAATCTCCAATAAGAAAACCCCCAAAATATCACCTGAAGCCATAGTACCACTGCCTACATAGGACACTACAAAAAAAAACAGTCATATATGCAAACTTCTCAGGAACCCAGTCTATACAAATCTGCGTTTCACAGTGATTCCCGTACATACAGTGTGTGATGAATGAGATAGAGTGCATTATTCTTGATTAACCCCAGGCTGTTACGCTATGGAGTGCCCAACAAAAAAACAACACCAATAACAACAAATGAAGAGCGTGACAGCAACTGGAACCTAAGCTCTCAGATGACGCTGATGCTCTGAATCAATTTGCTGCTGTCTTGATCTATTGTTGCTTTTCGATTACAACTCCTGTCGGTCACACTTGATTGGATCACATTGCTCTCATCTTTAACTCAGATGCGTTATCTTTTGGAATTCAGCACCTTGGCTTAAAGTCAATTTTCTGTCTGTAGTCTATTTTTAACAATAATAATATTAAAAAATTCCAATCAATATCTTGTCATTCAATGAGATTAAAAGGCCCTGATGATTAGACTGGGAGCAAAAGGAAAAAACGTTTTGACAAACATAATTACGACGGAAACAGCCTGACAATTGAATTTTCATGAATATTTGATACAGGCCTAGAAAAGTTGCGCCTTTAAATTCTTGAGCTATTACGGTTAATTTTGTCTGAATTAAATTGGACTGCGGTGGGCAGAAGAAATACAGACAGACTGACAGACAGACTGACATTGATAGACAAAAGAACACACACACACACACACACACACAAACACACACACACACACACTAAGAGAGACAGACATACAGACAGAAAGACAGACACGGACAGACAGACATTCAGATACACAGACAGAGAAGAGTCACACACTCCATCCCACAACGACAAAAAGTTTCCATGCCAACATTTTGTTTTCTTAATCTTGAAACAAGACCCCACTTACCTATCCTGAGTTTTCCAGGTAGCGCCTCGCAGACGTTCAGCAGATGACAACAGAGGACAACAATGACGACACCCACAGTTCTTGTCCACGTCATCCTGGACACTGATGACGAAGATGACGTCATCCCGGACACTGATGATGACGATGGTGACGTCATCCCAGACACTGATGACGACGGTGGCAAGAAAGGTCTGCAGGTCCCCGCAAAGTACTCCTCACAACTTCTGCTGGAAACTTTCTCCCTGTCACCTCTATCACCAACACTGTCACCACTGCTTTTCTGGTGTGGAATTTGGCACATTTTCTCCCTTGAATCTTTGTCTGGCATCAGACTGCTAGATCTATGTCCAGAAGATCTGGTAAGTGTGACCATCGTACGAATTTTAATTTAAACATTCATGCAAAGAATCTTCTTAAATATGGCGGTGTATAGTTTCAGGGAAGGATTGTGTGTGTATGTTTCAAAGAATGATGTTGAAAGTTTAGCATTTACTAAGCTATTCACATTTCGAAAAAAGTGATCAGTTGCGCTTTGTCTATCATATAAGCAACTTGTGAAATTCTTATAACTATCACTTAATAGTTCGACTTAAGTTTTGGTTTCATCAAATCATTGCACTACTGGTGTATATTTTTCAGGGCCTAAAGTAAACAAAATGTTAAGTTTTCTTACAGAATGTGATTGCAACTTAGATATCAGCTAACAAAATAATCCGATATGATGTAGGTGTACACATAACCACCCTCTAACAACTGCCATGATTTGCACTGTTTCAAGTCATGAGCTAGCATTGTTTAACACGTTCATATGAACAAAGCTGTCTCAAATAATATTCTTGTCTTTAATAAAAAGAACAACCCCCACTGTATGAATTTCCAAGAAAAGAGAGAAGAAAACAAAAAACAAACAAACCCAAATCACTCAAGTTTCTCTCAAAGAAAAAAAAAAGATTGAAATCACGACCAACAGAGGCCACACAACAACTGCCCAAGCAACCTTTTCCACCCCTACTTTTAAAAATGCAATTAAACTGCAAGCAACGTAATCGGAGGCAGCAAACCACACAGCACAAAAGCCGGTAATCACTCCAGGATGCCACAAAACGATAGTGAAGCTCTCGTTGGGAGCCGCCACGGGGGGTGGAGAAATGAAAGCACTTCTTCCTCAACACGTCCAATCAATGGAGGCCAAAGCCCCTGCGCTGCAAGCAACGTTAACGAGTTGCGTGAGAAGGGGAGAGAGAGAGACAGGAGGGAGAGAGAGAGGGAGAGAGAGGGTCCCCTGCTCTCTTTGAAGCGTTGATCCCCGCCAAATCCGGATCTTTGTGCTGGCTCCCTGTGGCCGATCCCGCTAGGAGCTGGACCCTCATGCGCGGCCCATCAGCACAAAGGCGGCAGCAGGCCTCGGGAGGAGGTTACTGGCCCTTCCCTCACCCCTGTTCCAACACACACACACACAATGGTTGACGTTAAAAGCGCAGTGACAGAAGAAGCTGGCCTGAGAGCTGGCCGGCCATTTCTTGCCAAACAAAAAGCTCTTCCAGATAAATTTCACGTGTGCCCAAAGCAATAAACTGTTATTTTTCCTTCCTGGCCAAGTTTAGACATGAAGGAGTGTGGATGAATTTTCATGACTTGATTTCGTTTCCATTTAAGAAGGAGTCCACGTGCTTTCAGACTCATAAAAGAGCTGTGATATTTGTTTGTTTGTTTGTTTGTTGTTTGTTTGTAATAAGATAACATATGACTTCTTAGTTTTCTCTAGAGGCTTGCTTTGTATTATGTTCTGTTTGTTTTAGCTTCTGGTTTTTATCTTGCTATCAGATGAAAATTTCATCAAGAGAGAATCAGGTTTTTGTGGCACGCACACCCACACTCAACGCAGTAAAAAAGCACATTTTTTTGTGGGGTTTACAGTTGATGTTTGCATTGAACCATTCTTCCTCATTTAACTCTTTTCTCTTTTTTTTTGCTACACCGACACACAAAATCTGGGCAAACAAACAAATAAACAAAAACTAAAACAAGCAAACAAATGCTAGTAACTTAACCTACATTTCGTCAGATAAGCATCACTTTCTTTGAGAGCAAACACACAAACAAGCAAATAATCAAACTAAAACAAGCATACAATCAAACAAGTACCAGAACATAACAGTACATTTCATTAAAAAAATACGTTCTTTGAGTCACGAACACAACTTGCCTTACATACATATATATAAGCCAGAAAACGACCTTTAGTACATACAGTCCTGACACAACCGCAAAAGTCGGTTGGGCATAAACAACATGAACACAGCACCCTACTGCAACGTCAGGAAAAAAAAAAAGCAAAGCAAAAAAAAAGAAAAAAAAGAAAAAAACACACACACACAAAAGCAAACACCAGCAACAACACTATACGACTGGCAATAGTACTTTTGGTATCGCGCCAAAAACTCTAGAACAGAAGCAACAAGTCGCCTGGCTCATATTCATTCTGCCTCCAACAGGAAAAAAAATCAAGAAAAAGAAAAGAAAAAAAAAAAAGAGACAAAATATCCACAGGGGTAGCACACTCTACACAAAACGCGATTCCTACCAAAAACAGTCCAAATGAAGTGACCTCCAGAGGAAAACGAGCCTAGCGCTTTCCTCACTGTCCACGCACGTTCGCTTTGCTACTCCTCTACTCTCTCAGTACGGACGGACCTCTGTGATGCCACGACCACCCGAAAACAGAACTGGCCACACGAACTCTAGCAGCAGCACAAAGCATCAAGGTATTCATTCGCCTGGCACCATCGCACGCGCTCGCGCGCGCGCGCGGAAAGGGAGGAAATGGGGGAGGAAAGAACGCGGCGTTACACAAACACCCTCCCTCTTCTCCCTCCCAGCACACACACGAAGACATAGAGCGAAAGATGATCAGGCATTCCTCTGTGTGTGTGTGTGTGTGTGTGTGTGTGTGTGTGGTGTGTGTGTGTGTGTGTGTGTGTGTGTGTGTGTGTGTGTGTGTGTGTGTGTGTGTGTGATGAGCGTAGGTGGTCAAGGGGGAAAAGTGAGGAAAATGGAGGTGGGGGGGGGGGAGATATAAAATGGAAGAATGGAGGAGCGTATAAGTTTACTTTGTAGGCTAATCCTTCTCTCTCAAAGCTGTGACAGGGACAGTCCAGATCTAATTGCAGTGTGTCGAAAACGATGGCAAAGTGGACAATAGTGTCTTTTGTGGTCGGGCAACCCCCCCCCCCTCCCACCCCTCCTCCGCCTTACCTTTTCTTTGGCATTCTGTGTGACAATCTTATATTCTGTCTTTTTTGTTTTGTATTGTTCTTCTGTATCTTGTCTAAATTTCGCTATATCCTGTGTGCGTGTGTGTGTGTGTGTGTGTGTGTGTGTCGCGTGGTGGCGCGAGCGTGTGTGTGTGTGTGTGTGTGTGTGTGCGTGTGTGTGTGTATGTGTAAGTGTGTTGTGTGTGTGTTGTGTTGTTTGTGTGTTGTTTGTGTGTGTTGTGTGGTGTGTTGTTGTGTCTGTGTGTCTGTGTGTTGTGTGTCGTTTTCTCTGTGTGTCTGTGTGTCAATCTGTCTCTGTCTGTCTGTCGTCTGTCTGTCTGTCTGTCTGTCTGTCTGTCTTTTTCTCTCTCTCTCTCTCTCTCTCTCTCTCTCTCTCTCTCTCTCTCTCTCTCTCTCTCTCTCTCTCTCTCTCTCTCTCTTAGCATCAATTTCACCAACCGCATTCCCCTTAGAAAAAACACAACACAAAAAAATCACCAAATTAAATTTGTGAAAAGAAAGCACACCACCGGAGCATAAATCACAATCTAAAAACTATTTAATATGTGTCTCTTGAGTTCGAAACACCTCGTCCTGGAGGTTACTGGATTTGACTGAGTGAGAGTGATGCTGTGCTCTCACCCCTGAAAGTCTTTCATGGTGGTGTGGGTGTGTGTGGTGAGTGTGGTGTGAGTGGTGTGTGTGTGTGTGTGTGGGTGATGTGTGTGGTGTGTGTGTGAGTAGAGTAGAGTAAGTGTGAGTGTGTGGGGTGTGTGTGTGTGTGTGTGTGTGTGTGTGTGTGTGTGGTGTGTGTGTGTGTGTGAGACTAGAGAAGAGAGTAGTGAGAAGTAGAGAGAGATGTGTGAGAGTGGGTGTGTGTGTGTGTGTGTGTGTGTGTGTGTGTGTGTGTGTGTGTGTGTGTGTGTGTGACTGTGTGTGTGTTGTGTGTGACAGTGTGTGTGGACAGTGTGTGTGCGCGTGTGTATGTGTGTGTATGTGTGTTCGAGCGCATGCGCGTGTGTTGCGAGCATACGTGCGATATATTAAGTGTATATTAATGTTTGCTACATTTGGGATTTTTTTTTCTTTTTCTCTGGTTCGGCGTATTTGCATCGTAAGCTCCTGTGGGTTTTGTGATCCTTAGATCAGGTGCACTGTAGGCTGTTAATACAAGTAGCATCAGCGCAGCAGCAGCAATAGAGTAGGTAGTATGCAATAGTAGTAAGTATGTAGTATAGTAGTAGTAGTAGTAGTAGTAGTAGTATGTAGTAGTAGTAGTAGTAGCAGTAGAGAAGTAGTAGGAGGTTTAGAGTAGTAGTAGTAGTAGAGAAATAGTAGTAGTAGTAGTAGTAGTAGTAGTAGTAGTAGTGTAGTAGTAGTAGTAGTAGTAGTAGTGTAGTAGAGTAGTAGTAGTAGTAGTAGTAGTAGAGTAGTAGTCAGTAGAGAGATAGCTAGCGTAGCTAGAGTGCACAGCGAGCAGCAGTATTCTTCTATGCATTCGTCTTTGCATTTTTTTTCTTTTTATGCACACTTGTTCTTCTTTATGTTTTCCTTCTATTCCTGTTATTCTTCTTTGCAATTAATCTTCCTTGCATTCTTCTTCGTATGTTCTTTCTCTTTTGATACATTACTACTTTACAACTGGTTACCTACAATATTACTGCTTTTAACACTAGCCATACATTATAATTTAGAGCTAAACATTAATTTTATCAATTAAAAACCTGATTTTCCCCAGATATCCTAGCATTTACACACAGTGTGTAGATCAGTTGATTCGCAATGTCGGTTCTGAAACAAATAGAAAAAAAGAAAATGTAACGAGTGGTAAGACATGCCCGTTAAGCTGGATGGTCAAGAGAAAGACATGGAAATATAAATGCATGTAAAGAGCATGTGGTTTGGGACAAAGAGAGAGAGATAAAGAGATAGAGAGAGACAGAGAGACAGAGAACAGAGAGACAGAGAGACAGAGAGACAGAGACGCAGAGATACAGAGAGAAAGAGACACACAGAGAGAAGGAGAAAGAAAGAGATTCATGATACTCACAGCCCCCTACGCAAGCTGTCAGAAAGATAATATGAGGACAGATATAATTCGAAAAAAAACTACAACAGAGAAAGGAAGAAGCGAGGAGTCACAAACATACGAATAAACAAGGCAGAGAGGAGAAAACAAAACAAATAAACATACTATAACAATGAACAGCAAACGAAGCTAACAAAAGCTGAGGTATAAAATTGCTACTCAAGAAAAAAGTATACCGAAAAAATCCGAAATAGACACGTAGGCTAATGATACATTTAATCAAAAAATCAACAGCCCCCCCCCCCCCCTAAAACACAGACACACACACATACACACACACCGCGCGTGCACACACACAGCCGTGCCGACGCTCACACCCCACACACACCACACACACACACACACACACGCACGCACGCACGCACGCACGCACGCACGCACACACACTACGTACGCACACTCACACACACATACATCCTCGATATAAAAGAATAAAATAAATAAATAAATAAACACACACACACACACACACACACACGCACGCACGCACGAACACACACACACACACACACACGCACGCACGCACACACACATGCACGCTGGGGCGCTACCACACACACACACACACACACACACACACACACACACACACACACAGAGATCTGCTAAACCTCCTCTCAGTGCTTATAGCAGGCACTCAAGTTCCATAAGGCTGGGGGATTATTTTGTTTGTAAATAAAGCCAGGTCTAGAATCAATACTTTTCCTGCTCAGAGAGATCTTACTTTTTCAGATGCTGAATAACCACACACACAAAAATAACTGGAGGCTTGGAAAGAGAGAAGAGAGAGAGAGAGAGAGAGAGGAGAGAGGAGAGAGAGAGAGAGAGAGAGAGAGAGAGAGAGAGAGAAGAGAGGAGAGAGAGAGAGAGAGAGAGAGAGAGAGAGAGAGAGAGAGAGAGAGGAGAGCAAGGCAAGGCAAGGCAAGGCAAGGCAAGGCAAGGCAAGGCAAGGCAAGGCAAGGCAAGGCAAGGCAAAGTATTTTATTCGAGGATAATAGATAAGCACTCGTGTGCTTTTTTACATTCAGTCCCCGCCCTTTTCAGGGATACATCAAATTGAGAAAATACTAAACAATAAAACTTTACGCAATACCAAACAACACCCAAGAATAAGGACACTATATATGATAAGGTAATAAAAAATGCACTCGTTCAGAAAACAAAAATCTGAAGTCACAATAAAAGATTTTGATTATGGAAGAGAGAAAGCGTTAATAGATAAAGAGCAAACAAGAGAACAAAATGAAATAAACAACTCAAAAAAAACATCAATCCACCACCATCTTGCAAAAATTATACATGTGATATAAATCATACATTTGGATAAAAGGGGAAATTGTAAAAACTAATATCCTTATTGGAGGGGGGGGGGGGGGGGGAGACATACACCAGTAAAAATATAATAAAATAAATCAAAATATATTATTATATTTTTTTTTACATAAAACATCCTAGATGTTTCAAAGAATAGAGCAAATCTATTTTATACATCTGAAAAATGTTTTACAATAACACTCACACACACTATCACACAGAAACACAACTCTCACACACACAACAACACACACATAACACACACACACACACACACTCACACACAATCACAGAAACAACACCAACACACACACACAAAAACACAACACACACACACAACACAACACACACACAAACACAACACACACACACACACAACAACACACCACACACACACACACACACACACACAGACAGACAAGAGGACAGACAGACAGGAGCAGAAGAGAGAGAGGAGAAAGAAGAAGAGAAGAAGGAGAGAGGAGGAGCAGAGAGAGACAGAGACGAGAGAGAGACAGGCAGAAGAGAGAGAGGAGAGAGAGAGAGAGAGAGAGAGAGAGAGAGAGGAGAGAGAGAGGAAGAGAGAGAGAGAGAGAGAGAGAGAGAGAGAGAGAGAGAGGAGAGAGAGAGAGAGAGAGAGAGAGAGGAGAGAGAGAGAGAGAGAGAGGAGGAGAGAGAGAGGAGAGAGAGAGAGAGAGAGAGAGAGAGAGAGAGAGGCAGACAGACAGAGATAGACAGACAGAAAGACAGACACGGAGTCAGACTCAGAAATACAGACAGAAAGAAACAGACAGGAAGAGTTAGAGAGTTACAAAGACAGCTAGAAAGAAGAGACACTAGAAAAAATTGTGATTGCCTCTCTGTCTCTCTGTCTTTGTGTCTATGTCTGTGTGTGGCTCTGTCTCTGTCTGTGTCTGTCTCTGTCTCGCTCTCTGTCTCTTACTCTCTCTCTCTCATCATCATCATCATCATCATCTCAGCAGCAGCAGCAGCAGCAGCAGCAGCAGCAGCACATCACCACCACCACCACCATTATCACCATCCTCACGTTGCAACAGTTTTATCCTTTTTTATGCTTACACTATGATAAACCGTGTTTTTTGTGTAATATTAGATGTGATGCTATACCTAAATGTTGGATGGCATGCAACTATTAAAAAATATTCAACCAGAAAGTAACGAAAACAAAGCTAACAAAGAAAGCAAAGGGAGCAAACAAAGAAACAAACATCTGCAAAAGAGATAGACAAAAAAAACAACACGGCAGCGATCTTAGAAGCAGCAGGCGTCAGAGTTATCATGCACAAACACTTTCGCTGCTTTGAACGCTTCCTTATGACAGGGGCATCCTGAGTTGCTGTCTCAAGTGTTTCTTCCTAATGACAGGTTAACTGCCGTTAAACATAGTTCTTTCTTTGGTATGAGACAAAAGATATATGAACTAAAAGGTCTATTTATCTGTGCTCGTGCACACGCACATCGGCACGCACGCACACATACATACGTAGGCGCGCGCACACACACACGCACGCAAGCACACACACACACACGCGCGCACTCGCCTCACACGCATTTTCGCACCAAGCACGCACACACGTATACACACGCACACACACAACACATACAAAATACACATACACAAACAAACACACACACACACTTATGCATCTGAACAAAAGAATAAGTCAACAAATAACTAATATCAAACATCACAAGATAGAAAAAAAACGACCACTACTATTTGTGAAATGGTGTAGGTTACACCCAAAGATTATTACCCTACGACTTATTTTAATGATGCAGGTTAACCACCTTTAAGTGCAGATTTTTTATTACTTTCCTCACGTACTTACTATCTTTCCTAAATAGATCTCATCCATATCTTCATCTCTCTCTCTCTCTCTCTCTCTCTCTCCTCTCTCTCTCTCTCTCTTCTCTCTCTCTCTCTCTCTCTCTCTCTCTCTCTCTCTCTCTCTCTCTCTCAGTGCTTATTGCAGGCACTCAAATTCCATAAGGCTGCAAGGATTGTTTTGTTTGTAAAGAAAGCCAGGTCCTGAATCAATATTTTCTGCTGGGAAGGGTCACACTTCTTCTTCATGCTGAATCACAAACGAAATCACTGCACGTTTGGGAAAAGCTTTGCAGGTGGAGAGAGAAAGGGAGAGAGGAGGAGAGAGAGAGAGAGAGAGAGAGAGAGAGAGAAGAGAGGAGAGAGGAGAGAGAGAGAGAGAGAGAGAGAGAGAGGAGAGAGAGAGAGAGAGAGGAGAGAGAGAGAGAGAGAGAGAGGCAAGGCAAGGCAAGGCAAGACAAGGCAAGGCAAGGCAAAGTCTTTATTCGAGGATAATAGATAAGCACTCGTGTGCTTTTTACATCCAGTCCGCCCTTTTCAGGGATACATCAAGTTGAAAGATACTAAACAATAAACTTTACGCAGTACCAAACAACACACAACAATAGGACACTATATATGATAAGGTAATAAAAATGCACTCGTTCAGAAGACAAAAATCAGAGAGAGAGAGAGAGAGAGAGAGAGAGAGAGAGGAGAGAGAGAGAGAGAGAGTGAGAGACAGACAGACAGACAGACAGACAGAGACAGAGAGACAGAGAGAGAGAGTGCAGTCGCGCTACGGTGTTGCCTCAATCAGATAAGTTAGGAAGCAGTTGCCTCATTTAAAAAAAAGTAATGCTCAGTCATGCTATATGTAGTGTTGGGTTCGATAATAAGACAGAAAGCTATTCAATGATTAAAAAAAGAAAAAAATGCAGTCGTGTTAAAGTGTTTCCTCATGGTGATGTAAGCTACTAAACAATTCTCTGATTAAAGAATAGAAGATAAAAAAAGAATATGTAGTCATGTTATAATATTGGATCACGATGGTAATCCATGACGTATTCTCTGATTTTAAAATCGAACATGAAGTCATGGATTAGTGTTAGCTCAAGATGATAAGCCATGAAGAAATTCTCTAATTACACAAACAATCTGTAATCATGCGATAGTGTTGACTCAAAAGGGTAATTATTAAGCAACGCCAACAAACGAGGAAATACAACATTAGATACTAGTCTGTCAGAATCTTCCGATGGAAGAAGAAGAAGAAAATGTGAAACAGATAGCAGAAGCAGCAGGTGCACGAGTGATCAGGCACTAGCTTATTCACTGGCTTCTCACCTCCTTACAACACCGGCAACACAAATTACCATCTGGAGTGGTTGCTCTGAGGGCAGGCTAACTAACAACCTCCAAAGGAGGTGGTGCGTGTGAATGTGTGTGTTTGTGTGTGTCTGTATTCTAATAAGCTCAAACAGACACACACACACACACTTGGCAGTCAAAACTATTTATGTACGCAATAAGTTTTTTCAATACGCGAGGGAGGAAAGACCAAAGACAATGAATTATGCAATTTCGGAGCGCTCCTCAAATTCTCATGCATTATTCATGATTTACGGTTTCTGCACTTGCCATTTTCCTCATTGCGCAAGAACACCATCACGTTGCATATGAGTATCGCATCTTTCAAAGTCTGGTGGTGCTTTTATACCCGATGTATTCTCAATTTCAAGAACAAACAGTATAATCAACATGGTTTTGTCAAGCTTGCATGCGTTGAATGTTAGCCTTATTTCAATGGCTAATCTGGAAAAAAAAAACGCTATATCTATATGTATCAGAGCGGACATATGTGATGTCCCATCTCTGCACAAACCTCGGGAACACGGCACAGCTAGCCAGTTTAGAATGTGACCTCTGAAAAGAGGTTGCATAAATATACATTTCACCGTGAAGGCGAAGTGCATGTAACGAAGGGTTTTCGACCACTACCAAGGAATCGGGCATCGACATTTCACAGGTGTGTCTCTAAATAGAAAACACGACGCTGCGAATGCGCGCTCCGTTCACATGGTAGATAATCTAATTACCGCCATCACATATATATTTTCAATCTTTGTGATTATTGATTCCTGTTAAAAGGACTTACTTGGAGCTGAAAGTCTGAAAACTGTTTCTTTGGAAAGGCGTAAATCACAGCGGTTATAATCAATCTGTCTTGCTGTTGTTATTGTTGTTGTTGTAGCTGTTGTTGTTGGTGTTTTGTTTTGTTGTTGTTGTTGTTGTTGCTGTTCTTCTTCTTCTTCTTCTTCTTCTTCTTCTTCTTCTTCTTCTTCTTCTTCTTCTTCTTCTTCTTCTTCTTCTTCTTCTTCTTCTTCTTCTCTCTCATACCCCCAAAGTTGAGGGTTTTCTATAAGCATGCATGCCATATTTTGTCTCTCCAGGACAATCTGTCTTCAAAGAGCCATAAGCATAATTCATTGAAAAGTATGCACATGGATATTGGAGGCCAAATTTCAAACACAAGCTAAAGAGGAAAAAAAAGCATGATAGGAAAGATAAACGCTGACTCCTATTATAAGAAGCAGCTTTGACAACTCCTGTACTTCCAGAAAAAAAAACCCAAAAGCATGGGCGTGTTTGGTATCGCAGCTTGCAGCATTTTGCGAAGGGATTTTCCTTTTAGCATAAGTATAGGGAACTCTAAATGTTGCTGTTGTTGTTATTTTTATTGTTATTGTGGTTGTTTCTGCTGTTCTTATTTTTGTTGCTGGGTGTCTCCAGTTTGACACCACTCTAGAGGTCATCAGATTATAGTTACCTACTTAGAATACGCATTGACAGAGCATGAAAAAAGGTATTATAGCCTTTGAAATTGTGCACAATTTTGGATTTGGCAAGCGTGATCTCTTGATGAAATACTGATTTTTTTAAACCCATCTTTCAGTTTCTTTACTTGTATTCATGTTATTGTCATTGGTCCGGTAATTTTCAACAGAGGCCATTTTTTCAGATAACAAAATTGAACGTTTTCATATATTAAAATTATTTTCTTCGATCAAGTTGGTCCCAAAATGACTAAATGCGCACTAAAGGCAATTGAGTTTTTCTCTGATATTTGTGTATTTATATAAAAAAACAACTTTATAAACGCTAACACGCCACTGTCTCACTCATCATAATTATCTACTATGAGTTTAGGTACACATGGATGACGAAGGTTACATCTACAGTTGCTTTTAAGTATCTCAGCATACAAGCAGCCATACTCCGACTTCAGGATGCTTTTCTTAACTTCAATGGAAACTATCCATTGTTCTGCCAAAAGCTTGCTGTAGATGCAGACGATTTCAGGAAATCATTTTTAAACATAACAACATGTTCATTAGGCCATGACACTTTGCTTATGTCATTCACATTTTGGCCCAGACAGTTAATACCAAATATATTCCAATAAATGTATCATACTCTTTCCTTTGTACTTGTACAGAAATCTGTTGATACAATGTCACTGCAGTTAGCTATACATTCACAACAAAATATATGCTGACTCAAAAAGCAACAATAAAGACACACAGAAAGAAACAAACAAAAAACAAAAAAGCAAAAACAAAACAATCGAAGAAGGACAGTGTTTTTGCTGCTGTGCGTTCGTTTATTTATTGCTTTCGTGATAAGGGGAAACCCAAACAAAAATATCATGAGCTCAATTTGTTGAAATGACGGCTTAACTACCGACAGTGAACAAGATGTTTTTAGCACTGGCCCTAAAAAAACAATAGCACGAAACCCTAGTTTTCCATCAAACTAATGTGCAGCTGCCGCTGCTGTCTGTACTGTTGCTGATGCTTTGCTGCTGCTGTGCTGATGTTCTGTTGCTGTTGTGCTGTTGCTTCTGTGCTGCTGTTGCTGATGCTTCTGTGCTGTTGCTGCTGTTGCTGCTGCTGTTGTGTGCTTCTGTGCTTTGTTGCTGCTGTTGCTGCTGCTTCTATTGCTGCTGCTGCTTCTGTTGCTACTTTTTGCTTCTTGCTGCCGCTACTGATAAAGTTTATGCTGCCCATGCTGCTGTAGTTAATAAAGGTGGAGATGATGATGATGATGATGATGATGATGATGATGATGATGATGATGATGATGATGATGATGATGATGATGATGATGATGATGATAGTGGTGGTGGTGGTGGTGGTGGTGGTGGTGGTGATGGTGGTGGTGGTGGTGATGATGATGGTGGTGGTGATGATGATGTGTGATGATGATGATGATGATGATGATGATGATGATGATGATGATGATGATGATGATGATGATGATGACGACGACGACGACGACAATGATTGCGATACTACTATACTATGCACAGGTATTTATTTTTCTTCTTACTTTTTGATTTTTTGAATCCAGAAACTTGGTGCTTATAGCTCAAATATATCTCTCCCCCCTGTGTGCTTATCACTGTATGGATATGTAAGCGTAAGCACGTGCGCAGGCGTGTGTATGTTCGTACGTGCGTGCATGTGTGCGTGCGTGCTTGCGTGCATGATAACGTGCTTGCGTGTGTGCCTGCCTGCATGCATGCGTGCGTGCGTGCGTACGTGAGTGCGTGCGTGCGTGCGCGTGTGTGTATGAGTGGGGTGTGTGTGTGTGTGTGGGGGGGGGGTGACATGGGGGTCAAAACTGATGGAATTTTTTTTACAAGCTGTGTAATATTGCTTCCATGCGTTCCAAGAGCACAAAAAAGGGAAAAGAATTTATCATATATTTGTTAACCTTGCGTAAAATGTTTCCTTTTTTTCCAGTTGCTATTCTCAGTTTTCATATGAGATTACTGAAAGCAGCAAGAACAACAAAATCATTTTATTGTCATTTGATTTTGATTACTGCACATTTTTTTCAATAAATGGGTGGCAAATTTCATGATTGCTTTCTAAATGTGTCTTGATTTTAATGTTTCATCTTTATTGTGTGGTATTATGCGGATTATTGTCATGCAACGTTTCTAGATTGCTGAAACTTTAGCTACAGTCACCCATTTTTATTCATTACATTTTTTAAACATTTGTAAGATAGAACAATATTTCATGCTACTTTATTTTCATCTATTTAAAGAAATTGTGAACACGCGAAAGTCCGGTTAAATCAGTGAAATGGAACGGTGAATAGATTTGCCAGTGTATATTGGATGCTTGATATACATGTTTATAGTGCTTTCTGGTTTGTCTTTCGTTTCTTCAGCTGAATTTACATTTGTGCGCTGGGAAAGTGTAGTTGATTAAACATGAATTAAACACCTTTATTCAGTTTTGTATTAATATATTCCGATTTGAAACATCTATAGTCGTAAATGTTGTTTAATTGGATCACGAATACTGAGATACTTTTTTTCTTGCGATTCAAATAAACACTTTTTTTCTACGTTTTCTTTTTACAACTTCTTTTATTTTCACTTCTTCTCTTCTTTTCTTCTTCTTCTTCTTCTTTTCTTCTTCTTCTTCTCTTCTTCTTCTTCTTCTTCTTCTTCTTCTTCTTCTTCTTCTTCTCAAATAAGCAGTTCTTCTTTTTATCGTTTTCAATGTGAAACATTTTATCTGCTGCATAAGTTTTTAATCCAAGCGCATAAATTCACACCAAACATTTGCTTATTAAACTCGGAGCACATGTGTGCATTATACATCCCTCTCCACCTCTCCGTTTCCGAACCTCTCCTCCATACTGGCAGAATTTTGTTTTAAAGGAGCAAGGGAGACAATCGATGGAGATAATGACAGGAGACAAAAAGAAGGGCAACAACACAAAAAAAATGAAACAAAATAAAAATTAAATAAATAGGTATTAGGAGAGAGAAAGAACCCTACCTTTACATAAAGATTGACATTGTCTCAAAAAGACAGAGAAACAAAGAGAGAGGCCCTTAATTAGCAATATGTTACAACACATTGTAAGGATTGTCTTCGTTAAACTTGCTAATAGTTACATCCTTGTTTTTTTCTGTCTCTGGTGACCGAACTCGTGTTTGGATTTATCCTAAATCATGTTATTTTTGTTTCCTTTTTGTTTTTAAGGAGTAAAATCAACTTCTGTTAAGATGAACCACCCATTGACCTTAAAACCATTTTTAGGGGGACACGTAAAGAAAAGCAACACAACGTGCATGAAACGTACGTTACACTGCTGTGCACTACGGAATTTCGTGCTCTGTAACAAGGTGCAGAGAGAAGAAACACGGTGAACAGCTTCTAATGACAGTTTAACTGCCAGAGAGAGAGAGAGAGAGAGAGAGAGAGAGAGAGAGAGAGAGAGAGAGAGAGAGAGAGAGAGAGAGAGAGAGAAGAGAAGAGAGAGAGACAGAGAGACAGAGAGAGAGACAAGAGAGAGAGAGAGAGAAGAGACACACACACACACACACACACCACACACACACACACACACACACACACACACACACACACACACACACATGGAGAGACAGACAGACGGACAGACAGAGACAAGACAGACAGAGATGGAGAGACAGACAGACAGACAGACGACAGACAGACAAACAGACAGACAGAGACAGACAGACAGACAGACAGACACGACACACACACACACACACACACACACAGACACACACACAACACACAGACATACAAGACAACAGACAACATACGACAACACTAGAACCAGACAGAGCTGGCACCAAAAGAATGTATCAGGTTTTGTTCCCCTAACTGTCCATCAGAGGAAGAAGAAAGCACTTGACAGCTGCTCGCTTGATAGTATAGCCTCATCGTCTGTCACTGCCACGACGCTTGAGAAGGAGGCAGACATTTTTGTTTGTTGTGTGTGTGTGTGTGTGTGTGTGTGTGTGTGTGTGTGTGTGTGTGTGTGTGTGTGTGTGTGTGTGTGTGTGTGTGTGTGTGTGTGTGTGTGAGTTTGTGTGTGTGTGTGTGTGTGTGTGTGTGTGTGTGTGTGTGTGTGTGTGTGTGTGTGTGTGTGTGTGTGTGTGTGTGTGTGTGTGTGTGTGTGTGTGTGTGTGTGTGTGTGTGTGTGTGTGTTAGTTTATGTGTTCGGTACTTTGTTTTTGTTTTTGTTTCGTTTTTGTTTTTTTCCCTGAGTCGGTATTAAAATTTGTCTGTTGATCTATTTGTTTGTTTTTTTTTGTTCGTGTTTTATTTGCTGATTTGTTGGTTGGTTGGTTGGTTGGTCATTCGGATGAGACTATAAACCGAGGCCCCGTGTGCGAACGCACCTGAACATCTTGCGCATACGTTAAAACCCCGTTCCGCCTTTCGGAAGAGCAGGCCATCGTGTGCCGGTAGGAGCGGATGTCAAAATTATATTTAAAAAAAACAGCATGCACACAGGTGTCGTGTTTAGACACCATCCCTGAGGAAAAATCGGGGAATTGTGAGTCCCAGGGCGGCTCGGGGCTGTATATGGCAACATTCTGGTGGCCCCTGCGAAGGGTACTGGACCATTCGTATCGGTCATTGCCTTTCCAATGGACCATTCCAGTGGCGTGGAGAGGGGGGGTCTGCTGCATGGGTAACACCTTGCCCTCCATACTTACTTACTCAGGCTTTGGGCTCTAAAGACTAGAGCGCAACTCCATAGTCTTCTGAGACTGATGGGTGCCTATGTGGTTGGTTCGTTGGTTCGTTGGTTGGTTTTTTTTTTTAAATTGGTTTGTTTCAAAATGGGTTAATCTCTCTCTCTCTCTCTCTCTCTCTCCTCTCTCTCTCTCTCTCTCTCTCTCTCTCTCTCTCTCTTCTCTCTCTCCTCTCTCTCTCTTGTTATATTCGTAATTACGTTGGCTTAGGTAAATGGTACTTGTGGAATGCTTAACCTTGTGTAGAGATAATGTGAACTGTAGTGTTCGTCTGTTAGTTTTTTTTTTAAATTATTAAAAGATTGTTACGTTACATGTAATGTTCTTGTGTTAAAGAAGTTTGATTTAAAACACAGAGATAATGTTACCTGTAGTATTCCTTTGTTAATGATTTTTTTTACTTACAGATTAAGTTACCTGTCGTTGTGTTTCTGTTAAAAAGTTTTTTTTTGTTGTTGTTGTTGTTTTACTCTCAGATATTCTTATCTGTAGTGTGTTTCTGTTAAAGCGGTTTTGTTTACTCACAGATAATGTTGCCTGTAGTGTGGTTGCGTTAAAATTTTGTTGTTCTTTTTACTCATAGATAATGTTACTTGTAGTGTTTTTTTGTGAAAGGTTTCTTTATCTTTTATACTCACAGATAATGTTATCTGCCTGTTAAAAATTTTTGTTTTGTTCTCACAGATAATGCTACATATTGTGTTTCTTTATTAAAGGCGTTTCTTTTACTCAGATATTATGTTACCTTTAATGTTTGCCAATTTTGTTGTTGTTGTTTTTACATTAGATGTTCTTCCAAAACATCTTATTTTGTCATCTATGACATGAATTCAATTTCTGATAGTTAACAGCATTAAAGTACAGAAAGGGAGTGAGGGGTTGATTGAGATATGGTGCGTGGTGTAGGTAGATCGACAATAATTCATGTTGTTTATTATTTGCAGGTTTTGCTTGTTTGCTTGCTATTCTTTGTTTGTGTGTGTATAGTTTTTTGGTTTATTTTTGTACGCTCCTAAGCTAGATGTCTCCCCAAAAGCTCCTAAGCTAGATGTCTCCCCAAAAGTCCTTCGGATGAGACTTTAAACCGAGGCCCCGTGTGCGAACGCACGCAGAACATCTTGCGCACACGTTAAATCCTGTTCCGCTTTTCGTAAGAGTAGGCCATCGTGTGCCGGTGGGAACAGATGACATGATTTACAAAACTGCATACACACGGGACCGGATGAAAAAAAGCATATGATTGCTTATTCTGTTATCCTCGATATAAAAGAATAAATAAATAAAAAAAAAAAAAAAAATGATCCCCAATGGTGAGATTGTGCGTATGCGACTACTGTTGCCCATCACGAAGGTAGCGGTATTCCTACTTTGGGGATGTATGCTGGATATGTTTGTGTTTCCGATCTTTAACGTGCATATTTCATTTTTCTAATGTGTGTGCACACAATGTGAATAAAGGTACTGGCAGGCCTGAACTTAAAGCTAGCCTGGGAGATCTTTAAAAAAAATCCACCCATACTTCACCAGACATCGCCGAGATTCGAACCCACGATTTCATTGACCCCTAAGGATTGAAGTCGAATGATTTTAACTACTCGACTATAACATTCTTCTGTTAGTTCATTTGTTTTGGCTTTATCTCTCGTATCACTTTCTTGCCTGCAATGTAAGTTGGTGTGCTTGTAGCCCCATAGTCTGCCCAACAACAACAACAACAACAAAAGCAGAAAAGAAAAGAAAACTACATGATCTTAAACGTGTATTTTTGATAGCTTTCTATATATAAACAAAGGAGATGGACACTAGTATGCCAGCATTTATCTAAACTGACAGGAAGATTGCGAAACAAACGCACGCGAAGCAAGCAAACAAATACCCCCCCCCCCCCCTAAAAAAAACAGCAAAAAACCAAGCAAACACAACGAAACAAAAACCTCAAAACGATGTATCTAATCCACTAAACACCAGCGAGATTCCAGATCTTAGTTAAGAGAGTACCTTGTCTGTGGCAGTGGTGAGATGTACGGTTAGGAACGGATTAACGAGGACAGAGACCAGCTAGGAACGGAGGTGAGGGATTAGCTCAGATTACCTGGGCTGCAGGAAATGGTTTTGCTGCTGCTGCTGCTGCTGCTGGCTGTCATTGCGCGTTACACCAGCTTAGCACTCATGAGGTCACCCAGAGATGATGCACCCTCACTCACCCATTCCATCTTGGCATCACTGTTAGACCCTAAGTTGAGTACACACTGGGTGAAACGTTTTGCGCGTATGATTTGCCATGTTACAGCGTGGTGTGACATGTAAGCACTCACGTACACACGCAGCACATTTAACAGACATACGAATAGTGTTTTTTTTTATTCTAGGATTTAGTTCTTTATTTTGTTTATTCTTTTCTTTCGAGGATAATGGAACAAGCACTCTTGTGCTCTTTTACATGTAGTCCCTGTGTGTATGCAGTTTTGAAAATTTTGTCATCCGTTCCTACTGCCACACAATGGCGTACTCTTCCAAATTGTGGAGTATGTTTTAACGTGTGCGCAAGATGTTTTGTGAAAATAATGGAATAAATGCTCAATGTGCTTTTTTATATTCAGTACCCGTGTGTGTGTGGCTTTGACAATTTTGGCACCCGTTCCCACCGGCACACAATGACCTACTCTTCCAAAAGGCGGAACAGATATTTTGTGTGTGCGCAAGATGTCTGCATGGGTTTGCACACGGGACCTCGATTTGTAGTCTCATTCGAAGTTATAAAATATGTATGAAAACGATTTCTTTAAAAAGTTTGGGGTTTTTTTTAAACAAAGAGACATTCTCATGAAAATGCAATTCCTTCCTGAGTGTATGAAGCTGTATTCATGCTGCAGCATTATTTTATCAACTGCATATGTAATACATAAAACATAATGCTTTCTTATACAGGTCGCCACATATATCAGACACCAGTGTCGCTTAAATGATTAAGATGTTCTCAGATTTTAGAATAAAGAAACGACAGATGACAAGTATGTCTATAAATCTTGCATGGAGTATTTTGAATTCTAGGAAATGCTTTTTTTTCAAGCATATTAACTGATCACACTTCGTGTTTTTTATGCCTATACATCTGTATCTATTACCTATATCGTAGTCTGGCGACAGTGGGGGCACCTCTGAAGACTTTACAACCAGTTCCCTCACTCCTCTTTCTGTTCTGCCTTTCTCAGAATTTTCTTGAGTTCTAGGCCTGTCCATTTGCTGATGTTGTCCTCCCATCTCTTCTTTGGTCTGCCTCCTTGTCATCCTCCTTGGAAAGTGCTTTGTAGGATTGTCTTTGCAAGTCCTTTTGATCTGGTGAAACTTCTGTTAGCTGAAGTCTTTTAGGTGATGGATGCACACACAGAAAGTAAAGAAGTGGGGTTCCAGAAAGCTAGCAGGTATTCTCTTTCAGAAAAAAGGCAGCAGTAACCCAAGCTCATGATATTTAAGAAACAAGTAAACACGAAAAAGACAAACAAAAACAAAAAAAGACAATAAAAACAACAAACCAAACAAAACACCATTAAAAAAATCACAAAAACATTGAATAAAGTAATCAGTCTGAATGATTATTATCATTATATATCACATTTCAGTATTCATATACATATAATTACTTTTGTAAATGACAAATCACAAAAAAATGGTAATGTCTCTAGGCTATAACATGAAATGCTACAATTTTATATTTTAAAGAAACTTTGTGAACGTTTTTTCTTATTCTTACCTGCAATTTGCTAAGTTTGTGAACTCTTGGCAAGATTGTATCACTTTCCTTCAACGTCTCCTCAATGTTGCGATATTCCACAACGTCAGCGAAAAGAGTGGGTAAAGAAATCTAAAGTTACCAAAGAATGCTGACATGAAAAAGGATGTACTACTAAACGACTGAACTGTATCTAACAATGAGGGAAATGCATTCTAAGTATACCTGACAAAAATGATGATAACAAAAGACAATGTAAGGAACTATGAATAACTGAGTCACAATCAAGAATGAAAAAGAGTTAAACAGTAACCCAGAAACCTCAAGAAAATGATTAAGAAAACCGAATAAAAACAGACTATAATAGACAATACTTGACGAACAAAAAGAATTGATAGGGATTGCATTGGAGTGTGTCTTGGAAGTCCATGACAGTCATAAAAACAAACCCACTGGACTATGCATGCCTTCCTTCGATGCCGTGCATAAAATAACCTTGCTGCTCGCTCGCCGCTTTGACGCAAAAAATACAATGCTATTACTGCAAGGAAGAAACAGAAAGAGGCCAAAGAGCACAGTTAGTGTGCTGCACCAGTTTCTTCACTCCCCAAAGAAAAACAAACTAATAAAAAGAAATCATTTCTTTCGGTGCTTTATTCAGATTAATATGGTAACTTGATTCTCTCACGAATATATGAGCTTGATCTTTTGACAAGCACATTTTTTGGTTTGGCTTGTTTTTTTTAGTTTGTTTGTCTGCTTGCTTGTTTATTTGTTTGTTAGCTTGCTTGTTTCTTTTTGCTTGATTTTTCTACACCACATATTATAAAACACCAGTAGGGGCAGCATAGCTCAGTGGTCAAGGCACTTGCTCTCTCTCCAAGCTAAGGTTCAGCGTGGTTACCTCATTGTTGGGTGACCGTTTGTGCACCTTGACTTAAGTACAGTTCCCCAATTCACCCAGCTATAAATGGGTACTGCCCTTCTTTAGGATCAGGGAAGGTAAAGCAGTGAGGGAGAGGAGATGGGCGCCGCCTTCAATATGCTGGCCCCTACAGAAGCTGAGGTCTCTGACATTTCGCTGCCCAATGACCGCATAGGTTATGAGTATATCTTTACAGTTTTGTATGATAATAGACATGCAAATATCTTCATACAGAACTTAAAAAGATTTTTTTTAGAAATAAGTAAATGATATGTGAGAAAAAGGAGGGGGTAAAGATTCGCAGATTGACTTGTATGGGAGTTGTACAATAACTAAATGACTTCAATGCACTCCTAACAAGAAGAGCATGGACTGCTACCTGAAACGTTTGCTCTAATGATCGTTTGAATGGCAACACACGAGGAAGATGTTTTCACAACAAAACCTGAAGCAATATCATTTAAAAGGCCTTTCAAGCAAACAGGGATGCACTTAATAGCTGATGATGCTGGCGGAATCCTATAGTTGCTATTGGAAATGAGGAAACAACGCCTTTCTTTTGTTACACTAGTGCTAGCAGGTATTTTGTTTACCCAAAATATATGTTCAGGAAGCTCGACACATACACGCACGCATACATGTACACACGCACGCGCCTCCAACATCAAAACACACACACAGTCACACACACACACACACACAATATGTATATATGTGTGTGTGTTACATAAAGAGAGAGCGATCTATTACTGACAGTACACATAGCTACTTTGTCTGTGTTAAATTCAGGCCACTTTCCAGGCAGAGAGCACTTCGCAAAGCACTACCCCTTCTCTCCATAGACCCACAGACAGGGTTATGTTACTGGGGGGAGGGGTATATATGACCTCATCTCAGACTCACAAGATAGGGCAATTTGAGGAAGTACTGTTGGATAAACTTGTGTATTTGTATACTGTTTGGATATATATATATAATATATATATATTATATATATATATATAAAATTTGTAAATTCAAATGTTGCATGTATGTGGTTGATTTGAATGCAAACGCTTCGAGTTGTTTACCATACAAGATTTAGCGCTATATAAATCCACTTATCATTATTATTATTATTATTAAACTTAACAGTCTTCTAATTATTGCAACAGATATCTGATAGGTGGTAGTCGCCACTAGGGCATATCATCATTATTGTTGTTGTTTATGTAACAGAGTGGATATACTTGATGTATCATCTCTGCACAAACCTCAGGAACACGAATACAGTCAGACGATTAAGATGGGACCTCTGAAAAGAGAAATATATTTCACTGTGAAGGCGACATGTGTACAACGGAGACTTTTCGACCAGCACCGAAGGAAACAGATCATCGAACAATTCACAGGTGTCTCGATATAGAAACACGACTCTGTGATTGCCGCGCTCCGATCACATGGGAGATAATCTACATACCACCCCATGACATCAATATCATTGTTATTGTTGTTGTTGTTATTATTATTACAATCATCATCATCATCATCATCATCATCATCATCATCATCATCATCATCATCATCATCATCATCATCATCAGTAGTAGTAGTAGTAGTAGCAGCAGCAGCAGCAGCAGCAGCAGTAGCAGCAGTAGTAGTAGTAGCAGTAATAGTTTTGTTATTGTTATCATCATCATTATTATAATTAAAGAAAACAGCAGCGACAGTAGTAGTAGTAGTAGTAGTAGTAGTAGTAGTAGTAGTATGTAGTAGTAGTAGTAGTATAGTAGTAGTAGTAGTAGTAGTAGTAGTAGTAGTAGTAGTAGAAGGACCAGCAGCAGCAGCAGTAGTAATAGTATTACCTTTTTCTTCATCATCATCATCATCATCATCTCTTCTTCTTCTTCTTCTTCCTTTTTCTTCTTCTTCTTCTTCTTCTTCTTCTTCTTCTTCTTCTTCTTCTTCTTCTTCTTCTTCTTCTTCTTCTTCTTCTTCTTCGTCGTCTTCGTCTTCGTCTTCGTCTTCTTCTTCTTCGTTGTCTTCATCTTTTTCTTATCAGTTTTAATTTCATCACTAAGGGATTTAGCAGGTGGTCCTGCGTATGTTAGCTCAGAACAGGCGCACCAACAAACACCACCAAAGCTGACCCAGCAGTAGTGCAGAACCCCACTGGCTGGTGGCCACAGGGCAGCCTGACATAATAATCATGCTCCAAGTAGGCTTCTGACCCTGAGGTTGCGACATTACGTATCTGGATATGGACAGGGCAGACTGGTTGACATGGGAGATGTTGGAACAACAGAACAGAAATGTCACTAAAGAGGAGTCATAATAATAATTAAAAAATATTCTAATAGGCAGCCAGTGAAGTGATTTAAAAGTGATTATACATGAAAGTGTCGAAATTGGCAAAATTGCAACTAGACTGACTGCCATACTCTCTATTTCTAAACGATAAGATACTTCGGACCACAGCCCTGTTCCATTATTTGTTTAACTTTATTGTATTTATCTATATATTCATTTTTCTCTTCATCATTTATTCATCTTTTTTCACTTTGATACTAGCATTAATTGAATCTTTCTGCATGTTTTTTAGCTTTATTGAGCTTCTTGGCAAAATATAATGTGTATTGTACTTGAGGCAAAAATACCGAATTTTGTCTGTCAGTAAATAAGTATGTATGTCTGTCTATCTTCTTTTTCTTTCCCTTACGTCCTTTTTTTACTCCTCGTTTATATTTAGGTTATCTGATTCCCGCCCCCCCCCCCCATATTTCTTGTCATGCGATCTACAGATTAGTTTCATTCATCTGAGACTTGGAATGGCTTCCCTGGCTAAATTAGTATGATTCTTTTACAACTTTAGATATTTTCTTTTCAAAGGAAGAATAAGTTTGCTCTTATTTAAACCAAGAATAGTTGTTTTTTTTAAACTGGTACAGAGGAATCATCATCATCAGCAGCAGCAGCAGCAGCAGAAATAGAAGAAGAAGAAGAAGAAGAAGAAAGAAGAAGAAGAAGAAGAAGAAGAAGAAGAAGAAGAAGAAGAAGAAGAAAACAACAACAACAACAACAACAACAACAACAACAACAACAACAACAACAAGAACAACAACAACAACAACAACAACAACAACAACAAGAACAAGAAGAACAAGAAGAACAAGAACAAGAAGAACAAGAACAAGAAGAACAAGAACAAGAAGAACAAGAAGAACAAGAACAAGAAGACAAGAAGAAGAACAAGAAGAAGAACAAGAAGAAGAACAAGAAGAAGAAGAAAGAAGAAGCGGAAGAAGAATTGCAAATAAGAAAAACACGAAGGAGAAGTCAAGGCATCTCGATAACCACCACCACCGCCACCACCACCACCACCACCACCACCACAACTACCACCACCACACACACCACCGCCACCACCACCATCAACATCATCATCATCATCATCATCATCATCATCATCATCATCATCATCATCATCATCATCACCACCACCACCACCACCACCACCACCACCACCACCACCACCACCACCACCACCACCACAACAGAAGACGAAGTGAAAGAAATATCACTCGTACTGGCTAAGAAACACAACAGGACAGCTAACAGCAAGGTAATCAGATAGAGACCACACACACACACTCACTCACCACACACACACACACACACACCACACACACACACACACACACACACACACACACACACACACACACACACACACACACACACACACACACACACACACACACCAAAGCCTTCAAAAAGAACAGAAGAAAAAGAAACAAAAAATACATGACAGGTGGCTTGAGCAAATATAGTAAAAGCAGCATCATTATACCAAAATGTAGCCCAGAGATGTACGCATGAAATAATTTATAGTTCTAGTTTAAAACAAACATGTTTTCAATGAGCAATTTGAAACAGTGATGATGTGCACAGAAAAAGAAATCGGAGAGACGTAAAAAAAACCCCCAAAAAACCCCAGTAAAAATGGTGCTGACTTCAAAGGGATTTTCACACACACAGTCACAGAAACACACACACGCGCACGCGCGCGCGCGCGCCACACACACACACACACACACACACACACACACACACACACACCGCATGCATACACAGACACAGATCAAAGGTAAAAGCAGACAGAACTGGCAAGAGAGGAGACACGAACATGTAGCTGTAGAGACCAAGATAAGTAGGCAGCTAACCATACTGAAATGGAAATGATAAAAAAACAAAAGACAAAAAGAACCTATATAGACAGAAAAACAGAAAAGAAAGAGAGAAACAAGTGATAATGAAAGAGAGCATCAAAGAACGAGAAATGAGTCAAAGGGATCTTCTAGACAGAAAATAGAGAAAACAAAACCCTAACAAACTGGTGACTCTCGCTCTGAAACCAGACAGCACACAGTAAAAGAGATTTGCACGTACAAAGAAGTCGTAGGAAAACAAGAACAAACTGCAAAAGTTAAGATGTCTTGACAGTTTACTACATAATAAAAAAAATAGTGTGTATGTGTGTGTTGTGTGTGTGTGTGGTTGTGTGTTGTTGTGTGTATTGTGTGTGTGTTTGTGTGTGTGTGTTTGTGTGTGTGTGTTGGTTGTGTGTGTTTTTGTGTGTGTGTGTTGTGTGTTGTGTGTGTGTGTGTGTGTGTGTGTGTGTGTGTGTGTGTGTGTGTTGTGTGTGTGTGTGTGTGTGTGTGTGTGTGTGTGTGTGTGTGTGTGTGTGTGTGTGTGTTTTTTCACTACTCTACATCAACAACCACATCCATGTGTATTGGTAGTCTGGAGGTACCGCACTAGCTTAGAATGCAAAAATGTGGGTTCCATTCCTGTTTATGTTCAGAATGTTCCCCCTTCACTAGAGGAGTAGTGCTGGTGTAGGTACTAGTCTTTCAGACGAGACGATGAACTGGGGGTGCCTTTTGCAAAAAAGTATTCAGCGCACGTAAGATATCTCACGGCAACAAGATTGTTGTTGTCCCAGGAAAATTTGTGCAGAATACACACACCAAAAACACTCTGTTAATGATACAGTTATACATACAGACACGGCTTTTTTCTGGTGGCAACACGATCTCCTTCTCCTCCTCTTCCTCGTCAAGCGCTTAGACAGCAACTATCTTTGTCTTGAGCGAAGATACATTGCGCTGCCATTAAGCACCTGACAAACCAAGCCCCTGATACAGGCGTGAAAGAGAATTTTGATTTGTTAAGTCTTTTTGGAAAAAAAAATGAGCAAGAGAATGGACAAAGAAGCCAACCATAGACAAGAAGACAGAGACAGGAGAAAATGAACTAGGCATAAAACGGAGGAGAACAAAAAGTAGAGAGAGAGAGGGAGAGGGAGAGAGAGAGAGTTTCAGCAGCAAAGTGGAATCATAATATTAAGTCTATGCGGAGGAGTTATTCGCAGCTGTGCAGATACTGATTAAAGTGGACTATAGTGAAGTGTTTGTTTTTTAAAAGTATTTTTTGTGGATTCGGATGACGACGGCTGGTTGTTTGGCTAGAAAGTATAATTGTCTCAAAATTTTTGACATTTATTTATTTATTTATTTATTTATTTATTCTTTTATATCGAGGATAACAGAATAAGCAACTAGTGTGCTTTTTTTCATCCGATCCCGTGTGTATGCAGTTTTGTAAATATTGTCATCTGTTCCCACCGGCACACGATGGCCTACTCTTACGAAAAGCGGAACAGGATTTAACGTGTGCGCAAGATGTTCTGCGTGCGTTCGCACACGGGCCTCGGTTTAAAGTCTCATCCGAAGGACTTTTGTGGGAGAGTGGAGTCGGCACTGATGTTAACTCCAGGAGAAAAATTTCCTCGACCGGACTCGAACCCGGGTCGTCAAATTGCCAGCGCAATGTTCTGACCACTAGGCTATCCGACATGATGAGTGAGATAGACAGAGAGAGACAGAGAGAAGAGAGACAGACATACTGACATACAGGGAGGTAGAGCTGCGTGAAATACTGGCGACGGAAACCCCGACCCACCCCCCCATAACAAGAACAGCAAAGGAGAATAAAAAGTAGAAAGGGGATGAGGAGAAGAAGACAATGACAATAACTATGCCCTCACCACAATCAGAACTGCCATCAAACAACCATCAAAACCACAAACAAGAGCAAGAAGAGAAAAAAAACAGTTCGAACAAAACTACATTTTGTATCTCATAACAAGACCAAGAGAAGAAAAGGATTAACTAAATGATTTCAACCTTTATCTCTCTATCACTCCATTTATTGGTCAGCTAAACTGAAAAACAAAAAAAAGATATGTTAATTTCACCACACAACGAATCACTGCACAGCATAGCCAGCCAATCATGCAGACACATCACAGCACAAAAAGGCATGAGCAAGGGAAGGATATAAATGGAACATATACAGAGACCACCGGCAGGAGATCGTTAAGCGGAAATTGTACTCATGGTAGATGGGTTTGCAGGCTCAAATGATGGTAGGCAAAAAAGTTCCAGCAAAGAAAAGGAGCCTTGATAATGAAGATCTGTAAGTAAGGAGTAGTTGTAGTGATAACAACATTGACTATAACCTGGAGTTGAAGGAGTAAAAGAGCTAGGTGGAGAGATGACAAAGACTGGAGTATTAAATTAGTTTGTAACACGTGCTTGCTTTAACAGATCAAGGGAGAGAGACAGAGAGACAGACAGACAGGCAGGCAGACAGACAGACAGACGCAAACGCAAACGCAATTTTATTTTACGAGGGTAATAGATTAAGTTTCAAGACTTTCTTTCACCCAGCCCTCAGACAGAGACAGACAGAGACAGTGATAGAGAGTCCACATAAAAATGAAAGAATAAAGGTGGGAATGATAATGAGACTGGACGAAAACGCTGGCAGTATTACTATTTAGGGAAAAAATGGTTGCATATCTACAGATCTCAACATTGGTGAATCTTTGAGCACTAGCCAAGGAACAAACAAAACAACTCTTGCATTAGCAGCCAGATGTATCAAGAGCAACAACAAACTAACAAGAAAAACAAGAAGAAAAGGGAAAAAAGGAAAACAAAAGTTGTCGAGTATATCTCTATCACCTCATTGGTCAGTCAAAGCGAAGAGGATACGTTAACTTCATCAAAGAACCAATCACGACAGAGGATAGCCAGCCAATCAGACAGACACTCACACACAAAATGGGTCAGGAAAAGGGGACAGAATTATATGGGGCGTAAACAGAGAGCACTCTGGCCCTCGTTGCGCGGAAATTGAACCCGAGGTAAGTTAACTTGCTAGTGCAAATGATGATAGAAAAAGTTCCAGCAAGGAAGAGGAGGCAGTTTTATAAGCAAAGGAGGGATGGTGGTGATGGTGATAGCAGCACTCAGGCTGGACAGGAGATGAAGCGAGTAAAGGAGCTACCTAGAGGGAAGAAATGGACTGGGGCGTTAATGACTAGTGTCACACCTAGTTAGGTTGACATCCAGAGAGATACAGAGAGACAGACATATAGATATAGAGGGAGGTGGGAAGACAGACAGACAGAGAGAAATGCAGAGACAGAGAGAAAGAAAATGTTATGCCAGAAATGCCAAAACAGAAGTAACCTTTCAAACAACGTCCCTTCAAAGTCCGTGATTAATTTGTACTAATCACAGATTATAAATGGTGTTTTAATGCATTGTGTCGTGTATAAAGGCCTTACATTGACATGCTTTATTCCCACAGTGGGCCATGTGTTAATACCATTTGCTATATCTGCTAACTCAGTATTTGACCTGAAAGGGAACAGAACGGGACAGAAAAATAGAACCTGGCACTTAAAGAGACAATA
>CM060333.1:40370157-40377657 GCA_030674155.1 Stramonita haemastoma | reverse complement strand
CAAAAAACAGAAAAAAATTTTTTTCACCAATATTATTTAACTAACATGATTTTAGCAGCCATAAAAATGGAATATGCCTACAGATAAAAACAAGCAAAATAGAGAAAGATAAAAAAAAAAAAAATGCACTCAAAACCTAAACACTGTGTGTGTGTGGGTGTGGGTGTGGTGGGTGGGTGGTGTGGGTGAGTGTGTGTATTCAAGTTATATTTTCTTATCATTTTTTCCTTTGCACATTTTTTAAATTTTTGATTGCTTGGTCGTTTGTTTACCCAACCCACACACTTTATGATTATTCTGTAAAGCTGTGAGCTTTGGCTATGGCATTTTGGGATTGTTTGCTTAAGATATGCATGTCATGTGTTGTTGCGTATTAACAGTGGATTACTCTCTGATTTTGCTCTATTAGAAGGTGATGAAGGGCATTATAATGTAGATTAAAGTAATGCAACTGAATTAAAAATGTGCGCTCACCACGAAATGAGTCGCTTACACATTACCAATTTTGCGCTAGGAGACTTTAAAGGCAGTGGGGTCAAGTTGTCAATTTTGAGATATGATTGATTATTAAACTAGATCTGTTTATTTACCTTATAATGAATATCAAGGTATAATTGTATTCCTTTGCTTTTAAATGTTTCTTGAATTACCAAGCACTCATTCTGACAACCTGTTACTAAAATAACTTGCCGGTTTCTCATTTTGTCCCATCCTGCAGTCTATCATTTCATTTGTAATAATGTGCACAGAATTGTCCGATTTCATCTGTTTTTGTATTGATAGCACTTTATTGCAATTAATACATGTCAATAACTTAAATTGACCTCAGTGCACTCCGTCTCATTATGTGGTGGAGCGTCACAAATATTTATTATACATTTTTACATTTATATTTTCCATCTTCCTTTCTTTATCTCTTCTTTCTTTACTTTATTTCTCTCTCTCTCTCTCTCTCTCTCTCTCTCTCTCTCTCTCTCCTCTCTCTCTCTCTCTCTCTCTCTCTCCTCTCTCTCTCTCTCTCTCTCTATCGGTGGGGTGACTGGCCTCCTGTGCTGGTAGTTTTGAAGGATAGCTGCCTGATGGCTTCAGCTGTTATATTCAGACATTCAGAGCAGCTCATCCGTTGTTGATGTTGTATGCTGGGTTTGTGTGTGCTTTCTTAACTCACAATATGCTGACATGATGTCTAGGATCATAAACGTGGATAGTTAATTTTCTGCTTGTGTATATCCTTCCTTCAACTTCACCTGTTCCGTAGTCCCGAGGACCGTGGGGGCACTACTGAAGATTTTGCAACCGCTTCCTCCACTCCCCACGGTCCTCCGCCCTCCATAGGAGATCATTCCACCCAAGGCCTGTCCACTCTCTGTTGTTGTCTTTCCATCGTTTCCTCTGTCTGCCTCTTCGTCTCCATCCCCTTACTGTTCCCTGTAAGACAGTCTTGGCCAGTCCATAACAGCAGACATTGAAAGAAGGGGATGAAGATGAGATGCCTTCGCAAACTCCTTGGCATTTAATACAGAGATCACTTCACCAAAGAAGTGAAAACTAGAATAAAGAATGTCATCAGTCCATATGAAGAGCTCCTATCTTCAGTGAAAAAACGCAAGTTAAAATGGTACGGCACGTCACACGATCATCTGGACTGGCTTGTGTATAAACACATGTATATTCTTTTATTTAGGTTTTACGTTTCATCTATGGGTTTGGGGTTTTTGTTTCTTTGGGTATATTTTTTTTACTGCAGGTACAGGGGAAAATTTGAAGAACGATCCTATCAATTCCATTCGATTCTCAGTAATTACAAAAAGTATGACAAACATCTGTGGCAATGGCCGAGGAGTGGATCCATTCATGTCTACGTCAGCTGACCATCTGCCGTCACCCTCGTAAAATAGCCTCTCAATGGCTACTACCTGTCTGTCTGACTGTCCATCATCTTATTATAAAATTGTAGATGAGAGCAAAGAGGCTTCTGTTGCGTTTTGCTGGAGTTGGAAAATGGTTTGCGGAGTTGGTATATAGAGGAAAGGCGTACGAGATTTTGAAAGGGAGGAAAGTGATCTGAGGGGATGCAAAGAGGAGTGACTGTGAAATTTTGCATCGTGTTTACTGATACTTTTATCGAACATGTGTGGGTATTTTGTTTGATGGTGGCTTCATTGGCTGATTGGTTGGTTTGGGATTTTTGTAGTTTGTTTTGATTGCTCTAAGAATTGTATATGTTTTTTGGTTAAAAAAAAATTATATTGGTGCTTTATAATACTGTGGTGTTTTCACTATTGTGTGTCATGCGTATATAGGAGAAAACAAATACTGATTTCATTACTAAGCTACTAGAGAAATTCTGAAATGCATTTTTAACCACACACACACACACACACACACACACACACACACACACACACACACACACACACACACACACACACGCACACAAAACACACAAACACACAAACACACAAACACAAACATACACTCATATATACACATGCGCTCACCCAACAACTCCCTCCTCCTCTACACACACACACACACACACACACACACACACACACACACACACACACACACACACACACACACACACACAAAGGGGGAGTCACAAACGACACAGTTATAACAAAAGCAGTAACAGCAGCAACAACATGAAACATGAGAAGAACACCATAATGAACACTATTCTCCAACTCCCTATTGGTCAAACAGTAAAAAAGGTGTGGCTAATATCATCTGATTACAAGTCCCCAAATATCAGAAGAAGCCAACTAAGAGCTGGTATCCACTGAACAACCTACTACCACACAGTTAAAAGGCCAACTAAAAACATACTTTCCTGAAAGCCCAAACATCACACACCAAAAGACCACATTATATCGGCAGCCTACGTTTATCTATCAGCAATCACCACACAGTAAAAAATCAAAACAAAACCTCCCAAAACCCACCTAAAAACCCTAAAAGCCTGCCCTGACCTAACCACAATCACCACACACCAAAGGCACCACATTACACTGACAGCCTACATTTATCTAAAAACCAATCTCAGCACAGCAGAGAACCCACATCAAAGAGTACCTTTGTCTCCCATCACCACACAAAGATGAAGCCAACTGAAAACCTACATCATAGAAGAAACCAATTATTGCATAGCGAAAGAGACCAATTCGAAATTTCTTTTCCTCAAACCACAGTTTCTTTTTTTTTTTTTTTTTACCAATCTCCTTTAGGAAAACAGCAACCAAAGATCTATATTCATCTAGTAACCAATCACTGCACAGACCAAAAGAATCCGGCAAAATTCTACTTTTATCTATATACCAGTCACCATACAGAAAGTAATCAAATAGAAAAATTACATTTAGATCTATATAACAAACAATCTAATCACTACACAAGAAACAGATCCAATCAAAACACCTTCATTTATCTAACCATAAATTGCTACACAAAAAAGAAACCTTCTGAAAGCCTATATATTTGTCTAGCTAACAGTGACCACACAGCAAAACATACGAACTAAGAGTCTACACTTATCTGATAGCCAAACCACCATATAGCAAAAGAGGCTATCCCAAAGTCTTCTTTGATCTTGTAGTGACTAACCACTCCAGCACACCAACCAATCACGAAGGTTTGCACACACACCAGGCGAGGAGGGGTTTGCTGACACTGATATGGCGTAAATGGAAGGGCACAGGCATTGCCATTTCATACAATCTGCAACTGAGGTAGACCTGTTTGGTAGCTCTAATAGAGTTGAGAAAGTTTGCTTCGGAGCTAGGGACCTGGAAGGGAAGTTTGAGGATTATAGGTGGTGGTGGTGGGGAAAATGGCAGCTGTTCGACCTGACTGACCAGGAGAAATATGGAAAGGATGGGAGACAATTGACAGAAAGGGCACTCGGTGCAGCAGTTATGTTACTGCTCAACACTTTTGGAGAGAGAAAAAAACTGCAGTGTTTGGAAACAAATGTTTTAGATCTATCTGTTTCCACGATTCGCTTTAACTAAATAAAGCCCTAGAGCACATAAGATATGTTCATTAGATTACTACATCTGTTAAGATGTTTAGAATTTCGTTGTTGTCATTATTTCTTAATTGTATCAGTGTTTCCCTCATGTCTTTTTATCCTGTTACTAGATGGTGATAAGCACAGTATGTACATTTGAATATATAGCTTTTCCAACATGGGTTTCCTTGGTTCAATTGATATCAACGGGCCTTCTAATGATCAAATGCACTCGTAAATTAATAATGGTATTTTCAGTAATCAGTTTTAACACATCCATTCTGTGGCCTGGATTCCTGTTCCAAATCCACTGTTCAAGTTCAAATCTGATATGCTTACAGGAAGAAGGCGTACGTCACAGCACAGAAGTAAATTTCCTACCTTTTATGGTTACTCTCTTAGTCTTAGATGAAAAACAGGATAACGGTTGTGGGCGCCTCGTTCTTCGTGAAAGGCCCCACCACTAAAGAGAACTATTGAATAATACATCATATCTGTCTTTCCAAATGTCAGCGAAATGGCAAAGTTGTGGCTGGTCATCGGTTTATTTGTCTTTCCAGCAGCCATGATGCCATCCTCTCCGTTCATGTGTGTTTGCGAGCTTCAGAACCAAATAAGTCAAAGATAAAAATCATCATCTACAAGGAATTAGCGAGAGCACAGAGGAAAAGAGGGAATGGAAGGGTATTTTGTGTTCCATGGCTAGAGCTTTGAGGTTCACGAGGGCCTCGAGGTTCACCAATAACGATATTTTTTGCGTACACGAATTTATTTACCCACCGTTATGGTAGCCGAATTCCGACCTCGAGGATGAATGGGTAGAGAGAGAGAGAGAGAGAGAGAGAGAGAGAGAGAGAGGAGAGAGAGAGAGGGAGAGGAGAGAGAGAGAAGAGAGAGGAGAGAGAGAGTGAGAGGGAGAGAGAGAGAGAGAGGGAGAGAGAGACAGAGAGGGAGAGAGAGAGACAGAGAGACAGAAGACAGAGAGAGAGAGCAGAGAGACAGAGGAGAGGAGGAAGATTGAGAGGAGAGAGAAGGCGAGGACAAAGATGATGGAGATAGATGTAGGAGGAGAGAGAGACAGAGAGAGAGAGAGAGGGGGGGGGGAGAGAGAGAGAGAGAGAGAGAGAGAGAGAGAGAGAGAGAGAGAGAGAGAGAGAGAGAGAGAGAGAGAGAGAGAGAAGAGAGAAGAGAGAGAAGAAGAGAGAGAGAAGAGAAACAGACAGACAGACAGACAGACAGACAGAAAACAGAGACACAAGGAGAGACACAGCGAGAGACGCAGACAGACTAGACAGACAGACAGGTAATAAGAGAGGCAGAGAGAGAAAGGGAGGGGAGCTGGGAGCAGAAACATAGGGATTAGAAAAAAAAAAGCAAAGAGGAAAATAAACACAGTAACAGCCCCAACATTGATATAAAAACAATAACATCAAACCCACAAATGGACGCACAAAGACATACATAAGAACAAGATCGCACTCCCTGTCACCCATTTTACCCCTTTCTCTTTGCTCAATTCTGGTCCTATCACCTGCTGATTTTCACCAGATAGGCAATAAGCTGACCAGATAGCTGGATAATCAGACACAGACTGTACTTACTACGAGAACAGAACAGCCAAGAAGGTGAAATCGCCGGAGTAAACTTGACAGAAGAGGGCACAAGTGTGCCAATGAGGCAGACATTTGGGGAAGAGAAAGAGCTGGTTTGTATCATTAGTACAGACAGGCAGGAGGAGGATATATGTGTATGTGTGTGGGGGGATGGGGTGTTCAGCAAATGTGTGCGTGTATGTGTGTGTGAAGAGAAAGAGACAGAGAGAGACAGAGACAGACAGACGGACAGAGACAGACAGACAGACAGACACAAGCAGAGAGATGGTGGGGATGGGCGCCCACACACACAGACACAAGCAGAGAGATGGTGGGGATGGGCGCACACACACACAGACACACAGACACACAGACACACAGACACACAGACACACAGACAGACGACAGACACACCAACACACACACACGCACACAAGAATGGAGAAAAGAGACAGAAAGAAATAGAAACACACACACACACACACACACACACACACACACACACACCACACACACACACACACACACACACACACACACACACACACACACACACACACACACACACAGATTGAGACAGACAGACAGGCAAAGGAGTGCTTTAAGCCCTTCCGATCTCTCCCTTCGCCCTTCCCCGCCCCACCATTCCCACCCTCCCCGACCCAATTAAAAATAGGGCAGGGGGAAGATCAAAGGCAGCGCTCAGGCCATGAATCCTAATGATCATGATAATTATATATCCTCATCATAACACAGGTGACGGCCACCGCCTGGCTGGGAGCTGACACTCGATGTCTGTTGCCTTCTTCTGGCCAGTTACTAGTGCTGTCTTAATCCAACGCTCTGACCCCCCAGTGTAGCTTATCATTGATACACTCCCGAAGTGTTTATTATCATCATCGTCATCATCATTATCATCATGATCATCACCATGATCATCATGATCATCATGATCATCAGTAGTAGCAGTAGCAGTAGTAGTAGTAGTAGTAGTAGTAGTAGTAGTAGTAGTAGTAGTAGTAGTAGTAGTAGTAGTAGTGTTGTCGTCGTCATCATCATAATCATCATCATCATCATCATCATCACATTTATCATCATTATATTCATCACCATCATATTCATCATCATCATATTCTTCACCATCATCACAGTCTTCATCCTCATCATAGTTATCCTCATATTCGTTATCTAGATTCTTAGATATGACAATCAGTGTGACATCTTTAATGTGTGTTATAACTATCATCTTTGATTTTAAAGAAAATTCTCCTCTCTTGCGACCTTTTCACAAGCTGCAATCAACAAAGGATTAAAAAAAATACTACCCTTTGTTATAAATGTCTCCACAACGCTGGTTTGTTCAGATACACTCCATCTCGCTCCCTCCGTTCTGCTGTTGATACTGTTTGACCTTACAAACACCTAGATTCTAACAATCTATCGTCAACCGATGCTGTTGTTCTCTTTCAGATCCAACCATCTGCAATAAACTCTCTCCCTCCCTTTACCCAAAGCCTACGTTAAACGCTTAAATTCGGCCTCAAGACGCATTTATTTCCATCGTAGTATCTTTTCTTGCTGTTACACGTTAACTTTGTCAATACTTTCCGTAGCCACCTCTATCGCTATTTGCCAAGTACCTGCGCGCGCGCGCGCGCGCGTATATATATTATATATATATATATATATATAATATATATATATATATATATATATATATATATCTATATCTATATCTATATATATCTTTATATATATCTTTATATATAGATAGATAGATTAGATAGATAGATAGATAGATATATATACATATATATATATATATATTAGATATAGATATATAGATTATATATAGATTTATATATATATATATATATATATATATATATATATATA
>CM060333.1:40365157-40367657 GCA_030674155.1 Stramonita haemastoma | reverse complement strand
AGAAAACAAAAGAAAATAGGAAAGAAGGAAGGAAAAAGAAAAAAATATATATACAGGGAGGAAAAATGTAGAGAGAAAAACAAGAGAAAGCAAGCAGGGGGGAAATTGAATGACAGAAACGGTTTTTTTTTTAAGGAATGGAATAGGGGAAAAAGAGGGGGAAAAAGAAAGATGAAAAAGAGAAAGAAAGAAAGAAAGAAAGAAAGAAAGAAAGAATGAATGAATGAATGAAATGAATGAATGAATATGAATATTATCATTGGCAGCCTTCAGTCTCTTAAGACTATGGAGTTGAGCTCTAGGTGTTAATTCTGGCACAGCGTCGGTTGTGGCTGGCCAGTCTGACACCACACAGGAACGACAGTCCCTGTGGCAGAGGGCACAGATGAAGTCTGACACTGATCTGTCTGCCTGGTCTGCAGCCTTTCTTCCCATTCTCTCTGCCTCGTCTTGCTGAGCAAGTATCTCTCGAATTTGAAGAGACCTTTCTGCCAGTCTGTCTCCAGGCTGGCTGTTCGAGGGTCGTTGCATTCTTGTTGTTCTGGTCGATGTTCAGGGCTAATCCCTCTTGCACACCCCTTTGAATTGCAACTGTGGTCTGCCTGTGGGATGTTTTCCTAGCAGAAATTCTCCATAGAAGAGTTCTTTAGGGATCCATCCATTGTTCATGCGCCCGACATGACCAAGCCAGAGCATCTGTCTCTGTTCCAGCAGTGTGTACAAGCTGGTGCATCCATGCCAGCTCATTCCAGGGCAGTGTCGTTTGGGACCTTGTCCTGCCAGGTGATGTTCAGGATGCATCGGAGGCAACGCATGTGAAAACCATTGAGCTTTTGCTCTTGTTAGACACGCAAAGTCCACGACTGGCTGTCATACAGGAGGGTGCTCAGACACATGCTCCGTAGATCTGGATCTTAGTGTGCTCAGTCAGTTTGCTGTTGTCTCATGCTTTTTTGTTAGTCTGGTCATGGTGTTTGCTGCATTTTCTATACCTTGTTGAGCTCTGCGTCAAGTGACAGGGTGTCTGAGATAGTTGAGTCCAGGTACATGAGTCATTGACGACATCCAGGCCATGGTCATTGGTGCTTATGGTTTGGGGAGAGTCAACATCCTGCACATGAGTTGTGTTTTCTTCAGCTAGTGGTGAGTCCAAAGTCTTGGCAGGCATCGCTGAAGCAAATCATGAGCTGCTGTAGGTCGGCTGAACTGGTGGTTACTGCTGCACAAAGACGAAGTCACACAGGCACCTCAGCTGGACTTTAGTCTTGGCTCTTAGTTTGTGGAGGTTGACAAACTTTCCGTCTGACCTAGTTCGGGGTAAATTCCTTCAGTTGAAGTACCAAATGCATGTTTCAGCATCACAGAAAAAGAGTCCAAACTGAGTGGGAGCCAAGACGCAACCCTGTTTCACTCCGCTCTGTATGTTGAAGGCAGCTGATGTATAGCTGTCAAAGACGACGGTGCCTTTCATGTCTTCGTGGAAAGATCTGATGATGCTGAGAAGTTTGGGCAGACATCCGATCTTGGGAAGGATCTTGAAGAGGCCATCCCCACTATCTAGATGGAGAGCCTTTGTGAGGTCTATGAAGGCAACTAAGAGTGGCTGCCTTTGCTCCCTACATTTCTCCTGTCAACTGAGAATGCAGACAGATAACGGTATAGACTGATGCTTTCCGTGTTGTGTCCACGCCGCAAAGCGAAGCTCGAATGACCTATCCAGAGCGCAAATCATGAGTATGTTAGTATGAGGACAAGCTGTTACCCATGCAGCAGCTCTCCCCCCCCCCTCTCTCTCTCTCCTAGTCACTGGTATGGTCCATTGGGAAGGCAATCGCCGATACATATGGTTCCAATGCCGTCGCAGGTATCGCTAGAATGTTGCTGTATACAGCCTCGAGCTGCCTTGGGGACTTCGACTCTCGATGTTTTGCTCAGGGTTGACTCCCGAAGCCACTCCTATGAATAGTCAGGTCAGAGGTCTCCTCTGATGCTTGCACCCATGTAAGCCAGTACTTTCTGTGTCATGTGGGTAGGTGGAGATCATCAGTCTGGGAATCCTCTTCATCTAGGAAAAGGAAAACTCTGATTCAAACCTCCGCTGTCTTGAAGCTATGCCTACTCAAGAAAGAAAGACAGAGAAAGAGAAATTCAGAAAAAAAAAACGATAGAAAAAAAACAGCAAAGAAAGAAGCAACATACAAAAACTGAAGAAGGAAGACAGAAAGAACAGTTGTTTTTCAAAGTTTCTAAATCTCTTTCTTTGCAAAAAAAACAAGAAACAACAACCACATGTCTACTTAAGCATTTGGGTTCCCTTTCTCGTGATTATATTAACAGTTTTTTTAATTTGCTGAATATATGATAGCTAGTTAAAATCTCTTTCTTTTCATTCTCAGTGATATTCATTGTTCTTGTGTTCATGCCAACGAAACTGTTGCCTATTAATATTTTAACCATAATAATATTGATTTTTTTCACAGCTTGGGGTACTTCTTGCTTA
>CM060333.1:40345157-40347657 GCA_030674155.1 Stramonita haemastoma | reverse complement strand
GTCAAAAAAGAAGCATCAGTGTATTTGTTTCTTTGTTTCTTGGACCGGTTCTGAATGTATCATGTTCATCACATTTGCAATTGTCATAAAAACAACGGGATGATGATGATGATGATGATGATGATGATGATGACGATGACGATGACGATGACGACGATGATGATGATGATGCACAGCACACTTTATTAAAAAAACAAAAAAAAAACACAAATAATCAAACAAACACCAAATGGACACACACACACCACACACACCGCAAAAAATCAAGCACAAATGCAACAGTATTGGGCCGTAGTTTATACTGAAAAACAGAAAGCGTCACACTGGAACATGAGGACCTTCAGGCCTGATTTGAAACCGCTGAGGGAAGGTTTCTGGTCAGAGAGAGTGAGTAAGAGAGAGAGACAGAGTCAGAGACAGACAGACAGATACAGAGACACAGACAGGCAGACAGAGGCAGAAACAGACAGACATTCAGACAGACAGACAGAGAAAGCACTCCAAACAGATGGACCAGAGACAAGAGTGATGGACAGCCGACAGTGGACGGTCTGAACTCGGGGCACAAGTCAGGATTCTGGATCAGTCTGGCATCAAACGCTGCTGCATAATCCACCTGATGGATGCCAGTTTAAAACTCTGCCTCGGCTGCCTTCACCCATACTTGCAGATACATCTATCATCCAAACCCTGGTCGATGCCGCCATATTCCCTGACAGAAAGTGCAAAGAACAGAGTATGTCTAGCGGTATCGAAAACTCTACTGGATCGTAGTGTCCAGAACGCTACCAGACATACTTTTACTAAAGTGTAGTTAAATCCTATGTCATAGAAACACTATGTCAACACGGGTATTAGCAATGTGACTAAGGCATCGGACTCTAAGCTGAGGAATTGCATGGTCGATCTTTACTTTTATGTATTGGTGGGATTTATTTTAGAAAGGTTTGGGAGAAGGGAAAGAATTGTTGGAAGATGGCACGAGGCGAGGGAGGGAGGTGAGAAGAAGAAAATAGGGTGGAAAGAGGTGGAAAGGGGATAGGAAGGTGTAGCCTTGGTCGGTTCTTACATTTGTATTTATTCATTTATATATTTATTTTTTCTTTTATATCGAGGATAATGGGATAAGCACTAGTGCTTTTTTCATCCAGTCCTCGTGTGTATGCAGTTTTGTAAATGTCATTTGTTCCCACACGTACACAATGGCCTACTCTTACGAAAAGTGGAACAGGATTTAACATGAGCGCAAGATGTTCTGCGTGCGTTCGCACACGGGGCCTCGGTTTACAGTCTCATCCGAAAGACTTTTGGGCAGAATGGAGTCAGCACTGATGTTAACTCCATACATCACCCTACATGTGTCATATGCTCAGTAGATGGTTTAGAACCAAGCTATAGTATGCAATGAACTTGACAGAATCAAAGTTTAAGAGAGCAGCTCATCATTTTGATGTTCTTTTTCCACTTACAGTGCACATTCCTAGCCAATAACTTTATCAGCAGACCTGCAGAGACAGCTTCAAGCGTTTGAAGTGTACGCGTAGAAGTTCTTTGTATAGTCTTCCTGGATCATGAAATAGTCAAGCAAAACAAGGCAAGGCCACACATGGTTGGTCGTGATTACGACAGAAGCAAAGATTTATAGATTGTACATGTAGGGGACTTCTGTCTTGGAAGGTAGGCCTACTACAGAATAATCCTGGTTCTAACCTCTGTGATGATGGCGGGGCCATCTCTCTCTCTCTCTCTCTCTCTCTCTCTCTCTCTCTCTCTCTCTCTCTCTCTCTCTCTCTCTCTCTCTCTCTCTCCTCTCTCTCTCCTCTCTCTCTCTCTCTCTCTCTCTCATTATTGCCTCCCATCAATTCCCCTGCCTTTTCCAAGCATATCTGAATTATACTTTTCTTACCAACTTTTAATGAGCCGCCCTGAAGTCGCAATGTATTAGCTGAGGCCAGCGGGCAGACCTTCTACAGAGTTACAAGCACGGGAGAAGACCAGGCACAATGCATTCTGCCCAGTATGACCAATAAATGCGTTTTGCCCGTCAACTTGTTTCGCAGAACAGAATATGCATGTGCGTGCAAATAGTTCCCCTCGTGCGAGTGTCTGAATACACCTTTAGGGACGGAAACACACACGCACACACACACACACACAACACACACACACACACACACACACACACACACACACACACACACACACACAACACGCGCGTGCCCCCACACACCACCACCCACCACACACACACAACACACAAACAAACACGCGCACGCGCGCGCGCAAACACACACATACACACACGTAGATTAAAAGAGAGAGAGACAGATACCGAAAGAGACAGGAGAGAAAGACGGACAGAGAGATGGAGAAAGACAGACAGACAGACAGAGAAACAGAGACAGAGAGAAAGACAAGAAATTGTATGTAGACTTTTACTTTGAGGATAACGGACTAAGCACTCACGTGCTTTTTAGCATCCAGTCCCTAGATGCTGGCA
>CM060333.1:40335157-40342657 GCA_030674155.1 Stramonita haemastoma | reverse complement strand
GACTGGGAAATATGTTGCCTGAGATAACGATGTAAGTTTAGATCGGGTTTGTTGATGGCTTGTGGTGTCTGTGTCCATAATTATGGATGTGTGGATAATCATATAGATGGATGGAAGTGTGGAAGTGTGGACGTGTGGATGGATGGATGATGATGGAGATGGATGGATGGATGGATGGATGGATGGATAGTATGTATGTATGTATGTATGTATGTATGTATGTATGTATGTATGTATGTATGTATGTATGTATGTATGTATGTATGTATGTATGATGATGCATGCATGCATGCATGGATGTATGTATGTATGTATGTATGTAGTATGTATGTATGTATGTATGTATGTATGTATTATGTATGTATGTATGTATGTATGTATGTATGTATGTATGTATGTATGTTATGTATCAAGATGCATGCATGCATGAGTGCGTATTCCATTGTAAAGCTAGTTAGCTAGCTAGCTACCTTTCTTTCTTTCTTTCTCTTTCTTTCTTTTCTTTCTTTCTTTCTTTCTTTCTTTCTTTCTTTCTTTCTTTCTTTCTTTCTTTCTCTTCTTCTTTCTTTCTACCCAACTGTCTATATTTCTTTCTTCCTGTCTTTTTATCTTTCTTTCTATCACACAAACTCACTATGCATCCAAAATCTCACCATCTCGTTGTGTAATGGAACCAGAGAAAACTCTTTTACAGTTCAGGTGTCAAGTATATGACCTGTACCGCTTTTCGTGGCCCAGCTTCTCCATAACCACACACAGGCTATGTTTAAAAAGAAAAGACAATGACTGTTGGTACTGAATTATCATAGTGTGTCAAAACATCCTATGTCTGAAATGAGATTCCAAAATACAAATGCATTATTGTGAAATGTCTCTAGGTCGTAGGACTTTGGGTGCTGAGAGCAGCCGTGTTGAAAGAATGACAGTTTCTTGCGTCATTTTCTGAAACGAAAGGCTATGAACTGTTGAAACGGCTGTCATAGTACATTTACTTTGTGTTTAAACTCTGTTCTGTGAACAAGTTTTGTTTAATGCTTTGTCACGTGTGTTTTCTTTTACTCTTGTCTTGTCTGCAAGAATACCTTTAAGTATATTTTTTTTAACTCTGAGGTAAAGTTTCAGTTGCAAGAAAAACTGACAATTTAATCCAGAGTATGTTTGATATTGAGAAATTTGGAAAACGCTCTAAAAACAAAAGATAATGATGGAAACAAAGTATCATGAAAATATTAGCAACACCAACAACGCCACGATCCTGCAATATCAACAAGTAACAACAAAACAAAACGCTGATATTTAAAAAAAAAGTTGCACCATGTTTTTTCTACATAAAAATAAGGAACTAAAAAGAATGTGAAAATTGCAAACTCAAAAGCTAAAGACTGTCACAGATTTCTGTTCCCTCTCTGTAATATATACACTAGTTGGCTTAAAAGTGAAACCCTCACATCATTTTGATCACGGATAGTCCAAATCCCTCAATTGACACATGTATTAACTTCCCCGAACTTAAAGCACTTCTCCTGTCAACAGCTAACGCACTAAGGGGAAAATCAACTTGGTTGACAAGTCTGACAGTAGGGAGAAAAGAAGTTTTGAATTTAGATTAGTCTTGTGTTGGAGTTGGAGTAAAGTCCATTCGACCTCTGAAATGATATTGTTGACTGAATTTGAGAAAAGCACGTCCTCTGAAAAGAAGAAAAAAAATAGTTCACTGTTTGGGTTCTCGCTACTCGTTGACTGACATACAAAGTTTTGTATAAAGTCATAGAAAACTTCAATCTTTTCAAACCGAAGGAGAAGGAAACGCAACTGTGATACACTTAGGCTTTGCTCTAGTAGATGAAGTACAAAGCTACTTTACCCAGACTGCTTGCAAAACAGTGCATCGTGTCGTTCTTATTTTCGGCTTTAACTGTCCAACTTTTATCCTCATAGCCGAAATGAGTTTGCAAAGTGTGTCTTTCTTTTTCGTCGACAGCTCAGACAGCAGTTATTGTTGTCTGTTACTTGATAGTAAACGCGCTGTCCTGCCGTTAAGCGCCTGACAATTCAAGCCCAGTGCCAGCGCATCCAACTTCAGCGTGGGAGAGAAGTGTTCTTTTATAATCTTTCCGGAAAAAATGCAAGAAAATGGACTAATATGACAGAAATAGACACGAGAGAGGTGACGGGAAGAAAGGGAACAATTCAGAATCAAAGAGAGGGATAAAAAAGTGGGAAATGTTTTGCACAGAATTTCCAGAAGGTGGGAATGCTGTTTATTCTGACAGGACCCCAGCATCCCCATGGGGGAGCAAAGTGTTTCCAAGACCTATGTTCATCTGCTACAGAGTATCAAAGACGAAGGATAGTTACGTGACCAGGACTAACACGCATACAGTTTGCACCCGGTTTTTTCTGTACTGTTTAGTATTTCCTATCCACAGGCTACTAGTTCAGGTGGTTAAATCGATTTAAGTAGGCACTTTTTTTTTCTTTTTCATTTTAGCCACTTCCAAGTTGTGCAATTCGCAAACATCTTTGTCAGATGTACCTTGATTTTACTCTGGTCAATATGACCAAAGTGTTTGCGTTGTGTGCATCAGAGGCAAGTCAGTACACTTTGTGGATGGACTCCAAACGTCACCCAACAGTCTGTGTCTCCTCAATCTAGCCATCCTGAAGGCTATAGCTGACCTACTCTTTCTAAAGAGACAGATGGGGGGTTGCTCAGTGGTCAGAGCACTCACAAAAGTTAAGCAGCACCGAGCGTGGTTACCATCTGGATGGGTGACTCTTTGCACGCCTTAGCTTCAGTACAGTCCCCCAGTTTCACCCAGCTGTCAATGGGTACCTGCCCTCGTTAAGGTCAGGGAAGGTAAAGCAGCGACTGAGAGGAGACAGGAGCCTTCAGTGTGCCGGCCCCTAGAGAAGCTGAGGTCTCTGATGACTCGCTCCCCTACGACCACATAGGTGATAGGACACGTTTACTTCTCAGGATAATATTCATGATCCGTTTGCTTGATTTGATTTATTGATTTGATTTATTCTTTTATATCGAGGATAATGGAATAAGCACTCACTTGCTTTTTTACATCCAGTCCCCGTATGTATACAGTTTTGTAAATGCAATCTGTTCCCAACGGCACACGATGGCCTACTCTTACGAAAAGCGGAGCAGGATTTAACGTGTGCGCAAGATGTTCTGCTTAAATATAAGCCATGTTGACTTACTTCGAAATATTTGAGGAGCTGTAATGGTGACATCCACAGAGATGTGATCCCATGCTCACATAATTGTTATACTATAATTTGTGGCAATGAGAATGATGCTCCAGCACCAAGTGACAACTACCAGGTCAGAAGCACAAAGCTTCAATCGCTGAACTTTCCAACGCCTGGGGTGCTCTCCTTTTCTCTCCATGAACGTATTGGGGAGACATTGATGGCATTGCATTAAACTTTTCAGACCGTGTCTCTTGGTCAAACTAAACCTGCTGGAGCCCATCCCTCTCAGTCTACATGATGCATGCTGGGCACAATATTGTGCTTCCATATCCTACCTCACACTTCACATGCATTTTGGAATCTGTATGTGTACAATTGGTCTTCTGAATAAGCATAAATTATACAATAAGAAAGTAAAGACACTAGCAGGTTTTCTTTCGATTTGCACCGCAAGATCATTAAAATCCCCATCTTTAAGTCACCAGACTTCTCTGCAAAGATTCGAACCCACAACTTATAAACTGACAACCACGGGATGTAAGTTAAATGATCCGCCTACTAAGCTAGCGTGCCTGATAAGAAGAACAAGATTTTTTTGCACAATTAGCCAAGCCGTCTAATTGCAATGTGTCATTTCAGACCCCGAATTTTATGTAACTCTGTCTCTGTCTGTCTGTTTCTGTCTGTCTGCTTGTCTCTGTCTGTCTTCTTCTGTCTGTCTCTGTCGTCTGTCTCTTCTTCTGTCGTCTGTCTCTGTCGTCTCCTCTTCTCTCTCTTCTCTCTCTCTGTCCTCTCTCTCGTCTGTCTGTCTGTCTGTCTGTCTGTCTGTCTCTCTCTCTTTCCTCTCTCTCTCCTCTCTTTTCCTCTCTCCTCTCTCTCTCTCTTCTCCTCTGCTCTTCTGTCCTTGTCTGTCTGTCTGTCTGTCTGTCCTTCTTCTGTCTGTCTCGTCTCTTCTCTCTCTCTCTCTCTCTCTCCTCTCTCTCTCTCTCTCTCTCTCTCTCTCTCTCTCTCTCTCTCTCTCTCTCTCTCTCTCCTCTCTCTTCTTCTTTTTTTTTTGCCTCAACCCTATTGATCATCATTCTTTCTGCTTTTTGTTTTTCTTTTCTTCTCTCTTTTGTTTCTTCCTTTGTTTTTATTGATCCTTTTTCTATGTCTTTCTATCAGTCCACCAGTCTGTTTGTCTCTGTCTGTCTGTCTGTCTGTCTGTCTGTCTGTCTGTCTGTCTGTCTGTCTGTGTCTGTGTCTGGGCTGTGTCTGTGTCTGTCCCTGTCTCTGTCTCTGTCTGTCTGTCTGTTTGTCTGTCCATCTGTCTGTCTGTCTGTCTCTGTCTGTTTGTCAATATGTATGTCTCTGTTGGTCTGTCTGTCTCTCAATCTGAATAGTATCACAGGCCGTTAGCCTAAGAGTGTCATTACACAGTGTAATTTTACAGCCAGGTTATTTTCTTCTTTCTCTCTGCTTGTCACTTTTCTTCTCTCTCTTTTTTGCTTTAGTTTTTGCTTTTTTCTGTCATTCTTTCTTTCTGTCTGTCTGTCTGTCTGTCTTTCCTTTTCTTTCTTTCTTTCTTTCTTTCTTTCTTTCTTTCTTTCTTTCTTTTCTTTCTTTCTTTCTTTCTTTCTTTCTTTCTTTCTTTCTTCCTTCTTTCCTTCATTCCCTCGTCCTTTCTATTTATCTTTCATGCATTCTGCTAATTTTGTTCCTCTATTTTTATTCGTTTGTTTCTTTTTCTCATCCCTTGCTGTTGTCTTTTCTGCTTTCTGTTTTTTTTTCCTTCTCGTCTTTCATTCTCTTTTACATTTTGTCATTTTGGCTGTTGATAATCTGTAAGTCCTTTGTTCGGCTTGATTTTTTCTTCTTTTTCTGTTTTTTTTTTCTTCTAATTTTCCTTTCCTTTTTGTCTTTCCCAATTTCTGCTTTCTTTATTTCTTCTTCTGGAAATTTTCTGTTTTTCTTCTCTCTCACCTCCTTTTTTTTTCTTCTTTTTTTCCTTTCTTTCTTTGTTTCTTTCATTTTCTTCTTCTTTCTTCTTCTTTTTCTTTCTTTCTTTCTTTCTTTCTTTCTTTCTTTCTTTCTTCTTTTTTCTTTTTTTCTTTCTTTTCTCTTTCTTCTTTCTTCTTTTTTCTTTTTTCTTTCTTTCTTCTTAATATCTTCTTTTTCGTTCTTTCTTCCTTAATATCGTCTTTTTTCTTTCTTTCTTTCTTTCTTTCTTCTTTCTTCTTTCTTTCTTCTTTCTTTCTTTCTTTCTTTCTTTCTTTCTTTCTTTATCCAGTAAAAACATAATGACTTTTACTTTCTATCTGCAGAAGTCTATTTACAGAGCGTTATTTTCTTACCGTATTATGCGGTTCTTTCTTCTTGCCTGTCTGTCTGTCTGTCTGTCTGTCTGTCTGTCTGTCTTGTCCTGTCTATCGTTTTGTCTATTTGTTTGTAAGTCTCTTTTTTTCTCCCTTCTTTGCTATTTGTCGTCCGCATCTCTTGAGAAATATGCCTTTTGTTCACTCGAAATCAATTTTGCACGTTTAAAAAGTAAAGTCAGGAGCAATACTGAGAACACAAAAATGCATTAAAAACCAATTATACTCCTTCCTCTTCCCACCTTCTTCTTCTTCTTCTTCTTCTTCTTCTTCTTCTTCTTCTTCTTCTTCTCTTCTTCTTCTTCTTCTTCTTTCTTTCTTCTTTCTTCTTCTTTGCATTCTTCTTTGCTTCTTCTTGCATTCTTCTTCTTCTTCTTTGCATTCTTCTCTTTTTTCTTCTTTGCATTCTTCTTTTCTTCTTTGCATTCTTCTTTTCTTCTTTGCATTCTTCTTCTTTGCATCTTCTTTGCATTTTTCTTCTCGCATTCTTCTTCTTCGTATTCTTCTTCGCATTCGTCTTCGCGCACTTCTTTGCACTCCTCTGTGCATTCTTCTTGGCATCTTCTTTCCGTGCATTCTTCTTTGCTTTCTTCACATTCTTCGCTTTATTCTTCTTGGCATTCTTTTCCTTCCTCCCCTTCTTTGCATTCATTGTTGTATTCTTCTTCGCATTCTTCGCATTTCTTTTTCTTCTTTGCATTCTCTTTTTTCATTGCATTCTTCTTCGCATTTATCGCATTCTTCTGTGCAATTTTTGCATTATTTTTCGCATTTCTTTGCATTCTTCCTCGCATTTTCTTTGCATTCTTCCCAGTCTTTGCATTCTTTGCATGCTTTGCATTCTTTGTCTGCGTATTATATGCATTCTTTTTATTCTTCTTGCATTTTTCGTCTCTTTTGCAGTCTTTTATCACTTTTTGAGCAACTTTTCTCGCGTTTGTCTTTGCATTCTTTTTTTGCATTCTTCTATGTGCACTTTCTTTTGCATTCTTCCTCGCAATTTTCTTCTTTGCACTCTCCTTCTACTTCGCAGTCTTCTTCTTCGCAGTCTTCCTCTTTTTCTTATTCTTCTTAGCATCGTTTTTTTATAATCATGGACAGTCTTTCGGTGTCCTGCATGGAAGGGTTTATCCACAGATTCTTTTTTGTAGGGTATGTGGCAAACCTTCAGTCTCTGAAAACTGTTTTTATTTTCCAGTCCTGCCTTACACCATGTTCAGCCCAGTTTTGTGTCCATGTCCTTGGCTTTCTTAGTTGACAGTTCCCCTGGGAATTTCTGTAACGGAGAAATAGAAGTGTGTCTGCGTGTCTCTCCCAGCTTTAGCTTTCTTTCTGCTCTCTGCCTGTCAGCACTCTTTTTCTGTATGGAACAATGCTCCTCTCGCTCTTAGCAGTTTTCCATCCACGTTATGATCAGTGCATTTGAGATATGATACTTTTTTGTTGTATCACTTTCATGGGTTCTCGTTTCTAGAGCTGTGGTCAGTGCTTTTGATTTGCATGTATGCAGACAATAGTGGAAGGAATTGGACCTTACGGGAACTTTATGTTACCCTTTAATAGTGTTCTCGGTCCGCACGGTACATTTGCCTTACTTTCTGCCGCTGAGAGTATTAATTGCCATTTGAACACATCATTCCTGAATATGCTTTCCATGCATCAGAATAGCCAATCAGTTCTTGGTCTCGTCTTCTTCGTCGTCGTCGAACGCCCAGACAGTAACTCCTGTTGTCTGTCATATGAGTGAAAATGCGTTGCGCTGCCGTTAAGCGCCTAACAAGTCAGGCCCGGCACATCCGTCTTCGGCGAGGGAGAGAATGATTCTCTTTAAAGTCTTTCTGGGAAAAAAAGGTGAAGAATGGACCAAGAAAGCAAAACATAGACACGAAAGAGATTGCAGGAAGAAAAAAAGGCAGAAAAAAAGAGTTGGATAAAA
>CM060333.1:40320157-40330157 GCA_030674155.1 Stramonita haemastoma | reverse complement strand
TACATACACATACATACATACATACATACATACATACATAACATATCAATCGAAGAAATGGAATGGCTGGCTTCTTCTCGTGAATCTGTCACGTCTGCTACACATAATTTCCTGGAGATCGTAGGTATTTTCTTTCTACCACCATTGTCTTTTAGCTTTTGTGGATTTCAATGTATTTGTTCTTATTCCAGTGGTCCTTGAGGCAACAGATAAACATGCTGACGTGTCCATAATGCTACACTAGAAATTGTTGTCGTCTTCGTGGTTTTTGTTTTTCTTTTATTACTCAGTGGGTTTGATCACATTTTAGCCGAGTTGTGTTATACAATTTAAAATAGAAATAACTCCATAAGGATAATTACAAAACACAGTAATATCAATATTGGACGCCATAACGGAAGTGTGAAGACCATTCGACTTCAGTCCTAGATCCATGAAGTCTCGGCTGAAACCTCCATAACGTCTGGTGTATTAAGGTATTCCTTTATTATTTTGTCTGTTTTCGTTTCAAATTCAAACGCAAACCTGCCAGTTTCCCTAATTCCTTTGTGTATATGCACACGCAGAATATCGACTGATGCATCACTGCACGAGCAGTGTAACTGTTTGTTTTTATTCATTTTACCTGGCTGCATTTTTCCCCACCAGAGTACCTGCACCATACCCCCCCCCTTCCCATTTTTTTTCTACAGACTTTTGTCAAGAGTAAACCTCTGGTTGCCAGAAATTCTTGTTTGTGCGCTAAATGGAGTAAGTTGCAAAGTTAACTGTAAGCATATATTATGTATGTACCCCTGTAACCATCAGATTTAGAACACGCAAGTTCTAAGCCTAGGCTACTTTCTGCCACCAAACACTTCAACAGTGAGGACACAAGAATGCCAGCAGTGGCTGAACAAGCACATCCAATCTACCTGAGAGCTGATCAAGACCACATTGCAGTAACAGGGCTGTTACGTAGTACATGCAATGCCTACTATACTACTACTACTACTACTACTACTACTACTACTACTACTACTACTACTACTACTACTACTACTACTACTACTACTACTACTACTACTACTCTTATCACACACACACACACTAACTCACTCACACACACACACAACATACACACACACACACACACACACACACACACACACACACACACACACACACACACACACACACACACACACACACACACACACACACACACACACACACCACTATCGGATGAGACTATAAACGAGGCCCCGTGTGCGAACGCACGCAGAACATCTTACGCACACGTTAAATCCTGCTCCGTTTTCGTAAGAGTAGGCCATCGTGTGCCGGTGGGGACAGATGACACGATTGACAAAAACTGCATACACACGGTGACTGGATGTAAAAAAGCACAAGAGTGCTTATTCCATTATCGTTGATATAAAAGAATATGAAAATATGAACCACCCCCCCCACACACCACCACACACACACACACACAACAACTACAAAGTCCGCGCGCGCGCGTGCGCACGTGTTCACTGATGCGCCAGACCTCAAACAACCTGTTTGCCGGTCCTTTATGAAAGGAATGTGCCTAGACCTGCATCAACATGATGTTCTGCTGTGAATTATTGATAGCAGACTGTCTCTCTCACTGACAACCTCTTTGCAAAACAAGCTGAATATTCTTTTTGAAGTTGGAGTATGGCTGTCTACATGGCAACATATCGAAAAGCATGCAGCCATACATGCATATTTCTTATCGTCATGGCCTAGAAGTAACGCGCCTGCTTAGAAAGCGAAAAGTCCAGGTCGGAAGTGTTCGGGAGTTTGATACCCGTTTTGGCCCGAAACGTTTTCCCCCATCCATTAGACCATGGTGGTGGTATGGGTGTTTGTCTTTCGGATCAGATGATAAATTGACGTCTTGTGTGTCACACATACTTATTGTTATCGCACATAAAAGAACCCACGGCAACAAGAAAGTTGTTCCTGGCATAATTCTGTAGAAAAAAGTCATTCTAAATTATGGAAACGAATACTGTTGCAGACAGAAAAAGAAAACAAAAATGGATGCTGCTTTTAGGGCGACGTACTCTCGCCGGGGAGAGTAGTTCGAATTTCACTCAGAGAAATCTGTGGCGATTTAAAGTGCTATGAAAATGACATGAAAGTATGGGTGCTTACATGGCAAAGTACTGAAAAGCATGTAGTCATACATGAACATTATTTTGTTATCGTGATGGCTTTATTTAACCAAGACACCGTCAACACCAACATACACCTGAACATCAAATCCCTTAATACCACTACTACTATGAACGTAGCCTAAAATTTCTCTAGCTCTCAAAGCTCGTCAGTCTAAATCTCGTGCATGTGTGTGTGTGTGTGTGTGTGTGTGTGTGTGTGTGTGTGTGTGTGTGTGTTGTGTGTGTGTGTGTGTGTGTGTGTGTGTGCGTGTGGGCGCGCGTGTGTGTGCGTGTGTGTGCGTGTGTGTGGGGTGTGTATTTATTTATTTTTTTTTATTTATTCTTTTATATCGAGTTAATGGATACAGGGGTTGTTGTATGTTGTGTGTGTGTGTGTGTGTGTGTGTGTGTGTGTGTGTGTGTGTGTGTGTGTGTGCGCGCCGCGCGTGGTGTGTTGCGTGTGTAGTGCTTGCGTGCCTGCGTGCTTGGGTGCGCGTGTGTGAGAGCGCGCGAATGTGTGTGGTGTGGGTGTATGAGTGGGTGTGGGTGCGTTTGTGTTGGAGATAAGAGAGAGAGAGAGAGTAAAAGGGAACGTAGGGAGAGTGAGAACATGGTGGTGTGGTAAATGTTTTTTGAAGTGCATAAGTGTCTGTGTGTGATGGGGGGTTGTTTGTGTGTGTGTTTGTGTGTGTGTGTGTGTTTGTTTTTTTCTTGTGTGTGCGTGTGTTCGTGCGCGCATTGTATGTTGTGCCTTTACATGCCTGCGTGTTTGCATGCTTGCGGGTAAATTCATGCTAACCCGCTTGAGTATAATTATATAAATAAATGGATGGTGTCCTTGCATACATTTGAACGAATTGTGAAAGAAGAATGCTTGTTGAAAGAAAGAGAGTATTCAGAAACATGTCAACATGTTTCAGGATCTTTATGTAATTTTACAAGGCAGAGTGTGTTTAACGTCGTATAGTGCAGACAAGAGACAGTTTTTGCATATGTAAGTGGTATCTTGGTCTCCTTTTCTTCTTGTTCACTCTTCCTCCTTCTCACCTACTTTCTGCATTCTGGGTCCATTCTCCTGATTTTTTTTCAAGAAAGACTTAAAAGACTTTTTTTCGCTCATGTCGAAATTGGATGTACTGGGCCTGACTTGTCAGGCGCTTAACGGCAGCGCAACGCATATGACAAATAACAATAAATGCTGTCGGAGCAGATGACAAAGAAGAAGAGGAAAATGGAAAAAATTCTGCTTACGAGCAGAACATAAAACCTGAGCACTTAGATAGAAAGCCTGGAGAAAAACAACCGAATCGAAAAAATACGACTCTAAACGGATCGACATTCAAATTTTCAGAAAAATCCTCTCGTGTCTTTAGTTTTTATTCTCATCATCTATTTATTTAAATTTTACTTTTGCTAATTAAGGGACAGTCTCATTATGAAAGAGCATGCTAAATTCATCCTTCTTCATTTCCTAAAACTGACTCCACCTCCCCATCGTCCCTAACCCCCCCCCCCCCCCATCCCCCCTGTTTCAAGTCCGTCACCATTCATTCATCAAGGTGCATTCTTGCATAGAGCAAGAGTGATGAATCAGGAATACCTGCCAACGGACTGAGCAGAACAACAGATTCTTGCATGCCAAGATGCACGCCATCTTCAACTCTGTCTGTCTTTCTTCTGTCTGTCTGTCTCTGTTTGTTTTCTGTCTCTGTTCTCTCTCTTGTCTGTCTCTCTCTCTCTGTCGTTCTCCCTGTCTGTTTCTCTCTGTTCTTCTCTTCTGTCGTCTGTCTGTCTGTCTGTCTGTCTCTGTCTTCTGTCTGTCTTCTGCTCTCTCTCTATCACATCTTCTCTCTCATCTCATCTTCTTCTACTCTTCTCTCTCTTCTCTCATCTTCTCTCTATCTGTCTTCTCTTTCTGTCTCCTTCTCTCTCTCGTCTGTCTTCTCTCCTCTGTCTGCTTCTGTCTCCTCTCCTTCTCTCTGCTCTCTCTCTCTCTCTCTCTGTCTGTCTGTCTGTCTGTCTGTCTGTCTGTCTGTCTTCTCTCTCTCTCTCTCTCTCTCTCTTCTTCTTCTTCTTCTCTTCTCTCTTCTTCGTCTGTCTTCTCTTCTACTCTTCTCTCATCTTCTCTCTCTCGTCTCTCTCGTCTCGTCTCTGTCGTGATGTTCTCTCTTCTTCTCTCTCTCTCCCTCCCTCCTCCCTCCCTCTCTCTCTCTCTCTCTCTCTCTCTCTCTCTCTCTCTCTCTCTCTCTCTCTCTCTCTCTCTCTCTCTCTCTCTCTCTCTCTCTCTCTCTCTCTCTCCTCTCTCTCTCTCTCTCTCTCTCTTTTAACAGATGATAGCCTACAGACAATCATACGCAAAAATAATCATTACAACGGTGTGCATAAAAAAGATAGTTGTAATTCTAACAGTGGCATCAAGGTTATTTTTGTGTGTTTGGAGGGGGTGGTGGTTCTTTCTCTCTAGCAGACTAGGAGCAAAATTGTACACAAAGATATCTGCTGTGATTGTAAAGTATACAATACTGATTTAATATAACACAATACAGTACAATACAAATACACAATACAATACAGTACGATAATGGAATAAATACTATATAGTTATATAAATATACTACAAAACAATGCTAATGCAAAATAATGCACCACAATAAAAAGAACACAAAGCAAAGAGAACGATACAAAAGCTAATTAAACACAGCACAGCACAGCAGAACACAGCACAGCACAAGACAGCAGAACACAGCACAACAAGAACCGCACAACATATTGCAGCACAACCCGTCACAACACAACACAGCACAACACAGTCCATCACAATACAACACAGTCCACCACATCACAACACAGCACAGCACAGCAAGAACAGCACAGCACAGCAAAGCTTAACACAGAAAGAGAAAAAAAAATCACAGGTAAAACCCCAAAAGCAACGAAGCGAAGAAAAAAAGAAAACAACGAAGATGTAAAGAGAAGATAACCCTTTCCTTTATTTCATTTGTCTGCTGCTGCTCCTTCACACACAAGGGGGAAAAAGTTTCTCTCACAGAGTCATAGACAAAAATACAAAATAACCTCTTTTCTAAATCCAATTTTTTCTTCATACTCGGAAAGTTTACCATATTTTCTTTCTTACTTTTGGTGATATTCTTTTTCTTACTGAATTATATTCTTTTTCTTATTTTGCAGAGGCCAAGAGGCAATGACCTAGCCCGTGTCTGTAGATTGTTCAATCAGTTTGGTTTAAAAAAATGTAATAAAAAAATGATAATTTAAAAAAATTGGAGTCCCTAGCCGGTTTTGGCTTCTTGCGTCACCAGAAGCGGAAGTGACGGTATGCTTGGACAGGAAGGAGAAAGACTGGACAGTGATGATGGGAAGGGGGAATCCCCGTTGGGGACCGTTGAGATTTTTTTTCTGCTCTGCACACTGCTGCAGCAGTAGTACGGTAGAAAGTTTTTTTCGTCCCTGTTTAAGGTATTTGTGGGTCAATGTTTAAAGGTTTATTTATTATTTGTTTTTGTTTAAGTATATTTGGTTTTTAGTTTTTTAATTTGTCAAATATGGACAAGGACAACACTTTCGTTTTTTTTTTCTTTTCCGTTTTCTTTCTTTCTTTCTTTCTTTCTTTTCTTTCTTTCTTTCTTTCTGTCTTCTTTCTTTCTTTCTTTCTAACTTTCTTTCTTTCTCAGACTACCTTTTCTTTAGTTTGTTTTTCTGTCTTTTATCTTTTTTTTCTTTCCCCTCTCCCTCTCTCTCTCTCTCTCTCTCTCCTCTCTCTCTCTCCTCTCTCTCTCTCTCTCTCTCTCTCTCTCTCTCTTCTCTTTCTCTTTCCCCCTTCTGTCTCCCTCTCTCTCACTTTTCTTTTTTTTCTTTTTTTCATCCTTTCTTTGTACTTTGTTCTATACGTGACTGATTTTTATAGCATTTAAATCTTCTGCTGACCATATTTCTTACCGTTACTATATCCCGTTTTTACTCCCTTGTGGTCATTCTGCTGCTACAGATGCCCTTTTAGATCTGAACGTTTATCACTGTTAGATGGGCTAACACTAACACCAAAGTACCTTCTGATGGCTGTTTCACTGAGTTGTTACTTGTGACTAAATCCCTAGGGAGTCTGCTACTGCTTCTCCAATAGCGTTAGGGACGCCATGTTTATACCGGAAAGAGAATTACAGGGTATTGTGGGAAACGGAAATCCTCGTTGAGGAATTCTAAATTGGGCATTTGCACATCGTTACATCTGTTACTTATTAGGGAAGTCTGTAATAATTTACTTTGAGCATCATTCCCATGAAGTGGGTTGCATTACTGACTGGCGTGTAGTAATAATTATGTGTGTGTGTGAGGAGTGGAATGGAGTAAGTGCAGTGCAGTGCAGTGCAGCGAAGTGTAGTGTAGTGTAGTGTAGTGTAGTGTAGTGTAGTGTAGGTAGTGTAGTGTAGTGTAGTGTATGTAGTGTAGTGTAGAGTAGAGTAGTGAAGTGTTGTAGTGTGGTGTGGTGCAGTGTGGTGCAGTGCAGTGTAGTACAGTGCAGTGCAGTGTAGCGCAGTGATATTGCATTGCAGCGGAGTGGAGTGGAGTAGAGTGGAGTGGAGAGGATTGCAGTGCAGTGCAGTGTAGTGTAGGGTAGTGCAAGAAAGTGTAGTAGTGTTCTGCTCCGCTCTGCTCTTTTTTTGATCTTATTTGCTGTTGTCTAATCTGTGCTACTGTAAGCAGTTTTTGCAGGTCTGGTTTCTTTTGTTGTGTCGTGGTTTATTTTGTTCTGCTTTTTTAGCTTGATTTTTGTTGTTTAAAACCATACCCTAGTTTTGTGTTCGAAACAGTAGTGTGTGAGATTTGTTTTCTTTCTCTGTTGTTTTGTTTATCTTTCTTTCTTTCATCTGTATATTCATTCGTTTTTCTGCTTTTTTAATTCTGTCTTTATTATTCATCTTCTCTTACGTTTTACTTCGCTCGGTTTGTTTGTTTGTCTTTCTGTCTTGTTTTCTTTTTTTTCTTTATTTTGTTGTGTTTTGTTTTCTTTCTTTCTTTCTGTGTTTCGCTCTTTCTTTCTTTCTTCTTTCTTTCTTTCTTTCTTTTCTTTCTTTCTTTCTTTCTTTCTTTCTTTCTTCTTCTTTCTTTCTTTTTTTCCCTTTTTCTTTCCTTTCATGTATTATTTTCTTCCTTTTTTTCTTCCTTTCAGGAGTAACTAGTGTTCTTTGTATTCACAGCTTTGCTAAGCAAAACCTTGTTGATACTATCAGATGGGCTAACACTCACATTAAAATATTGTAAAACGGCTATTTCATTGACTTATTTCTCACAACGGATTCCCCAAGGTGTCTGGCGTCACCTCATCAGTAGCAGTAGTGACGCCATGTTTATACGGGAAGAAGAATTACAGGGCATGATGGGGAAAGGGAAATCCCCCGCTGGGAACCTCTGTGTTGGGCTTGGCCCGTCGCTTCATCTGTTGCTCACTGGGGAGTCTGCGGTGTTTACTTTGAACATCAGTCACATGATGTGGGCTGCGTAACTGACTTGCGTGCACAGCAGTGTATTAGGAAGAGTGAGGTTTTTTGTTGGGCAGCGTGGGGGTTGTAGTGGATTGGATTGGATGGGAATGGAGTGGAGGAATGGATTGGTGTGAAGTACCATCGAGTGGTGAAGAGGTGGAGTGGAGTGGAGTAAATGTGCAATATAGTGCAGGGCAGAACAGTACCGTACTGTGCAATGCAGACTTTGCAGTGCAGTGCAATGCTGTTCAGTGAAGTGCATTGCAGTAAAGTACTGCGCAGTGTAATTCAGGGCAGTACATTGCAGTGTAGTACTGTGCAATGCAGTTCATTGCAGCGCTTTGCAGTGCAGTTCCGTGTAATGCAGTTAAGTGCAGTACATTGGAGCACCGTGCAATGCAGTTCAATGCAGTATGTTGCTGTACGGTACAATGCAGTTATCTGCAGTGCTTTACAGCACTATGCAATGCAATGCAGTGCAGTGCAGTACATTGCAGTACAGTACCGTGCAATGCAGTAGACGGCATTGCAGTACCGCGCAATACAGTTCAGTAAAATAAGTTGCCAATGTAGTGCAGGACATTGCAGTACCGTGCAAAGCGTTTCAGTGCAGTACATTGCAGTACTGTGCAATGCAATTTATTGCAGTACATTACATTACATTGCAGTCCAGAGCAGAGGAGTAGATTAAGGTGAATGTAATGCATATAGTGTTGTGCAGTGTGGTGCAGTCAAACGCAATGCAATGCTGTGCAGTACAATACAATGCAATGTAATAGAGTGCAATGCAGTACAGCACAGTACAGCACAATCCAATGTAGGCAGTACAATACAATAGAATTTAGTGCATCTCAGTATTTACGAGGCAGTTTGCAGCAGTTCAGTACAGTGCAGTCTTGTACTCCGTCATGTTGTGTGCATTTTTTTTGTAACTGCAGTTAATTTTGCTTCTATGTCTTAATGTTCAACTTTTATTTCTTTGCTTTCTTGATCTTTGAGTAAACCTTGGCCTGCTTTGGTGTGACAAAAACCGGTTGGGGGATTTGATATTTCTTTCTTTGTTTTGGGCGTTTTTTTTTAACCTTCTGTCTTTGAGTTTCTGTGGTTTTATTTGTGTTTTTCTCTTTATATTATTTCGTTTCTTTCTGCTTGTTAAATTTGCTGGAGTGTTTTCTACTTTTATTGCTCTGCTTTCTTGATTTTGAAGCAAACACTGCCCCACTTTGGTGTGCGAGAAAACCTAGCTTGCGGCGATTAAGTTTTCTTTTTTCTTGTTCTTTCCCTTTCTCTTTCTGTCTTTAATTCTTTATTTCTATATTCGTTCATCCATTATTTTTTTGTTTTACTTGTCTCTTTCGATTTTAATTTATCTCGTTTTCTTTGTTATTTCTTTTCTTTCTATCCAACTTTTGTTCTTTCTGTATTTTTTTTTCTATTCTTTTGTACCTATTTTTGTCTGTGGTGCTTTATTGATATATTATGTATTTTTGCTTTGTTTCTGAATAAATACAGAACAACACGGAAGACAAGTAAATAAAAGAAGTAAGCGAAGAAACAAAGGTATAGAATTGAATAGAAGTAGAAGGAAAAAGCACAAAGTTACATACCTGCTCCTGAGGGAAGGAATAGTTTAGCATCATTTCGTTTTAGATTCGCCTTTTTATTTTGTTATCTTTTTCTTCAAAACAAAATGGCCATATACGCATGCAAAATCTTACCAATGGTCAACCTCAGAGCTCTAGCCTTGGAATAAAAAGGTTTACTCATTACCCAAAAGAAGCGAATGAATTAAGGAGAAAAGGGACAATTTATTCATAAAACACATTTCAGTTTGTCAGTCCGTCTGTTCGTCCGTCAGTTAGTCAGTCAGTCATGGACAAGCATATGAGGTAACCACAAAGACTGACAAAGCAAAACAGTGGACATATTGACGACCTAGCACAGATGAGCACAGACAAAGAAAGAAAAAAAGGGTAAAAGATGAGACAGAAACAAAGAAAGAAAGAAAGAAAATGAACATAAAACCCCAAACAAGCAAATAATTAAATAAATGACAAAATGAAAGATATTAGGACGTAAGAAAAAAGAAAGAGAAAAAGCCATAAACATTTAAAGGAAAAATTGTGGCCTCCCCCCCCCCCCCCCCCCAAGAAAAAAAAAAAACCAAGTAAATCTATAGTTAATTTTAAGATTTTGATTTACTATGAAACTGTAGCCTTTATTTTACCTTGTAATGAAATACCAATGCATAATTGTGTTTCATTTCGCCTTTAAATATGTTTTTTAAAATAACCAAGCCTTCAATCTGACCACCTACCGCGATGTTAAGTT
>CM060333.1:40282657-40315157 GCA_030674155.1 Stramonita haemastoma | reverse complement strand
ACAACACACGCACGGACGTTAATATCACTGAGTGTGAACAGATGTAAATGAAGACAACAACAAAACACACACAACAACAACACACACCACACACACACACAGAACACACACACACACACACACACACACAACAACACACACACACACACATACACACACACAGAGTCATCCATCTCTTGCAGTCATTTATTTCAAGTTTTGCCGCTGCCTGTCAATATGTCATATATGATACAAACCAAGTGACACTGATGTTCTTCTCTATTGGGAAAATTGACTCGAGCCGGGGACTCTGGTATGCCGTTTACGGGGAAAATAGACACTACGGGATATGAAATGCTTTGATAGGTGCAAGCGCGCGCGCGCGTGTGTGTGTGTATTTGTGTGTGTGTGTGTGAGTGTGTCAGGTCAGGCCCAGCGCATTCCACATCGGCATGGGAGAGAATTATTATATGGGAAGACTCTCTGGAATAAGAGGCAGAAGAATGATTAAAGAGGGCAGAAAATAGACAAAAAGGGGGTGACAGGAAGAGAAGGAAAAAGCAGAAACAAAGGAAGGGATAGTAAAGAGAAAACTCCTAGCACAAAACTTCCAGAAGGTGGGAATGCTATTTATACTGACCTACCCACAGAATCCCACACGGGGGAGCCTGCTTGTCTGTAAAGGACTGATGCTTTTTCTGCTGGTCTATCTATATTCAAAATAAGTTTTAAGAAAATATGTACAATCTTATAGATGCTTCTTTCATTCCACGACCTTTAAAAACGTCGGAAAGAAAAACAGAGAGAGAGAGAGAGAGAGAGAGAGAGAGAGAGAGAGGAGAGAGAGAGAGAGAGAGAGAGAGAGAGAGGAGAGAAGAGAGAGAGAGAGAGAGAGAGAGAGAAGGGGGGGGGGGACAAGTAGAAAGATAAAGAGAGTGAGACAGATAGGCAAAGATAAAGGCACTGATAGATAGATAGATAGATCGATAGATAGATAGATAGATAGATAGATAGATAGATAGATAGATAGATAGATAGATAGATAGATAGATAATAGACACATACATGCATACATACATACATCCATCCATTCATCCATCAATCCATCCATCTATCCATATATACATAGATTTGAGAGAGAAGAGAGAGAGAGAGAGAGAGAGAGAGAGAGAGAGAGAGAGAGAGAGAGAGAGAGAGAGAGAGAGAGAGAGAGAGAGAGAGTATTGTGTCAGCTCATCACAGATGCAAGATGCACGTGGAAAAAAACGCTGTTTACCCACACAGGGTGGAGCACAGTGCTGCAAGGCTGTTAACACATTTTGTATTTGTCGATTTCTCATAGCATATCAGTCGTATACACACGTATGCAGAAGAACCCGTCCGCAATCGGTGGGTGACAGAAACCTGACATACCCTTGCGCCCAGCACCTGAAAAATGAAGGCCCTCTCGGGGTTGATCTTGCTCAAGAGACGTAGCATGAAGAAGAAGAAAAAGAAGAAGAAGGAAGACACAAGTGAAGAGTGACCACTGGGCATTACTGCTCCCTTGTCACTTCGTGCACTTTTGACCTACCTCTACAGGTAACATGTCATTCCTGTTGGTTGTGCTGAATTTTATTTGTTATTGTGCTACACCTTTAGTTGCTGTTATTTTTAAGTACCGGGGCTTGAGCTCTGAGGTTCACTAACGGTTAGATTTTGTGTATGCGACCGTTTTAAACCACCGCTAAGGTAGCCGCATTCGGACTTTAGGGATGGTGTGTAAACATCACCACTTGTGTGCGTGTATTTGAAAAAAAGATAAGCCGACAAGCAGATGTTACCAAAAATGATTACATGCAACAGATATAAAACACTTTTTCCAAAAACTGAACGAAAAAAAAACACACAAATTGCCTGCAGGCATGGTGCTGTGTGTATACTTGTGCAATGTGTCAATGCTTGTCACTGATTGGTCGAATATAGGACTAACCCCCCTACTGCAAATTTAGCAGAGTTGTATCGGCTCGCGTGACGTGCGCAGGCGTGAGGTGAGCGCGAAATGTAGACCGGTTTGCAACTGAAATTGTGATGGATTTGTATTGCTGTTTTACAAGTTCCCAATGGAATTGTGATAGTTCGTCTGCATGCAGGATATTCCATACTACGCAAGGTTAGTAATATATTTGCTCGGAGCGTTCTAAGTTTACATGTAAATACTTTCTAGCATAAATCTAACATACCAGCACACCGGTTTCAAATTCAGACCCGCCATTTTTGATTTCGAGTGATTAGCTTCAGTTCAGATAAACGTGCATTGAATGTTTTTACTTGTGTGAAGCCTTGATTGAAAAGACAACTGCCAAAAAATAGAACTCCAAGTGCTTAAAACAACGTAAGGGTAGTTCAGGACCAAATAGAGTACTTTGGTTTATTTTCGTGATTTCTGCTACCAAACTGTCAGAACTACAAGGAAATTGTGAACATTTGAACCCCAAGTATTTTCAAAGCTATGTGGAGGCGCTCGTAAAAAAACCTGCCTTTTATTTTGCATTTATTTGTTTATTAATTATATAATGTCTTCTTCCATCCTCCTTACAGCTCGTGTGTTCATGGATAGTGATTTATTAAAATATGCCCTTTTTTGTAGGGGAGTGTTCTGCCTAAATTTCCTTTTTTTAAAGATTACAATAATTTGGAAAACATAGCAAACCCTTCCCAGTTGTGATATTAAAATTGCTTTAATTAATCATATACTTATCAACAAAATAAAAATTGTGTATATATGTATGTATACACGATGTAGACACACAATTGGATTGATAGTGAATTTACATTACTTTGGTAGTGGCAGAAAAACTGAATTGATTTCATGTTGCATGCCGTAAATGTTTCCATATTTTTCCTACTGCTGTATACTTCTTGTCACTAAAAGCGTTTACTAAGCAGGCGCCTTGCATAAACAAAAGCATTGTATTTAGCAATAAATGCACGCATGCCCTCACAGCTTATGCTAATTTACTTGCATGACTGTTAGACTCGTATACTTACAACAAATATGTATGCATGGGTTTATGCACATTTACATGCATGACTTTAAGACTCGTATACTTACAACAATTGTAAAGCATGGGTTATGAACGCGCGCGCGCGCACACACACACACACACACACACACACACACACACACACACACACACACACACATGTAATGGGAATATAAATGAAACTACGCTCATCACTGATTACTTACTAAGTGCAGATCAAAACTAACGTAAACCTCAATGTTCACAGGTTGGCGCCATAAAGATCTGCGTTATCTTCAGGCCTTCAAAGAACGGAATGCCAACCTGCGTGCCAACAAGCAAACTAAGGAAGACTGTTCCAGCCAACACAAACACTAAACTAGAGGATCCTATAACAAGATACTTGAACAATATCAGGACATCCTTGACTCTGCCCCCAAAGAGATCTCAGTATCTTGCTGCCCCAGCCTATTTTGAGCCAAGAAAAACTCTAGCAGCACAGCAAATTGAATGCAGCAGCAACACACGTCAGACATGAATATTGCGCCCTACTCACCATACCAGACGTTCCGAAAGATAGCCTAACCCAGTTCCCAAGGCCAAGACGTTCTACTTGAACTTGGAAGACCTGCAAAGTTTTGTTGCCTTCACCGCAGTGACTGGTTTGTTGTCCACTGACGAACAAAGAACAGAAACACCGCACCAGCAGGAAATTGCCGTCATTCACTGCCACATGCGGTTTCAGCCACCATGTAAATGTGAGTATTATTAATTTATTCAATTTTGTAGACACTAAGATACATGGTATTATGTCAGAATATCGTCTTAAATTGGCAGTAGGTATGCATGGGCAGGGACACACGCACACACAATCCATAAACACACACACGCACACACAGTCTCTCTCTCTCTCTCTCTCTCTCTCTCTCTCTCTCTCTCTCTCTCTCTCTCTCTCTCTCTCTCTCTCTCTCTCTCTCTCTCTCTCTCTCTCTCTCTCTGCCTCCAGCAAACAAACTACAATACAAAAAGGGGGGGGGGGGGGGGGGGGGTTACGAGGGAGATTAAGGAAGGTAGATGTGGTCGAAATTTGATTGCAAAACACTTGTCACTAAGCCAAATAGCAGCTTAAATAAAACATTTTTATGACCAAAATATTTTCATGACTCGTAGCATCTCGTAGCGCGCGCGCGCGCACACACACGCACACACACACACGCACGCACACACACACACGCACGCACACACACACACACACACACACACACACACACACACACACACACACACACACACACACACACACACACTCGTGTGCGTGCAGAGTTTATTCAACTATCATGCATTCCCGAAATCTTATTTACGAAAATGTGACTTGTAGTACTTAGCGATAAATCTTATGCTATACAGCATTTAATACTCCTTAAAAAAATTTTTAAAAACTCTGCAAAAAGAGAATTGTCCTTGGCAAAATTCTGTAGAAACTCGCTCTGGCAAAATTTGTTTAACTCTCTCTCCTCTCTCTCTCTCCTCTCTCTCTCTCTCTCTCTCTCTCTCTCTCTCTCTCTCTCTCTCCTCTCCCTCCTCCCTCCCTCCCCTCTCCCTCCCTCTCCTCCCTCCCTCCCCTCTCCTCCTCCTCCCTCTCTCCTCTCCCTCCTCTCCCTCCCTCCCTCCCTCTCGCACTTTCTCCCCTTCTCTTTATCCGAATACTTTTACTTTACTTAAAAATGTCGTGCAGTATTTCTCACACATTTGTGGTTTTTTATCAGATGCTTTGCTGCAATGACTTCACCACGTACTCCACGATGCAAAGCATGCATGACTTTCACAGTGCTAGGCCCGTGTGGTTTTAAAGGGTAGGGAATGGAGGATACAGGAAACATTGGAAAAAAGCTCTGAAGAGCCTTATTTTTTTGTTAACTGGATTAAAAATTCAATTGTGAAATGGCAGTGAATAGAGAATTCAGGAAACCTTGCAAAACAGTTCAGAAGAGCCTTATCTTCGTGTTAACTGGAATAAAAGCCTGACACATTTTGCTTTACCTCAGTGTAGTACAGATAGACCATTCAAATCTGTTTAGACCAGTCAGTGTAAACAGGCTGAACTACCAAACAAAATAATAACAGCTGTATCAGATTATAAATCACTGTGTACCTAGAGCTCCAATCACACACACAAGGCACGGATACTCATGAAATCATGATTTTAAACTTCAAATTGAGCATTGAATAGTAGGAGGAGGCACGCTGTCCCTTTAAGATAAGAGTAGGACCTGTTTGAAACGGTAGGGTTGAATCAGACACCTCAAGCAGGTTGAGAAGTAATGTTCATGGCGACAGACAATCCGAGGTCCCCTTTGCCCTGACTTTGCAGTTAGACTGGTCTGTCAGCTGTTTCAGTCTTTAAAATGGAGATAGTGTTTTGTTCTGGTGCCTGTTTTCATGAAGACTCCTTTATGTATTCAGATCAATACGGACCAGCCAGATCATTGGTAAATATGTAATGCATTTGCATGACAGTAGGTCTGGATAACCTGTCGTGTTAAGAACAATATCCAGAGCAGTTAGCAGTTTAACAATCCAGAGTTCAATAATGGAATATACAAAGAGTAAGGTAAAGGTGCACTATAACCAATGTGGTCCTTTGGGAGAGAGGTGTCCAAGACCTTGGCATCTCTAGGGGCCAGCATCTTGAGGGTAGTGCTCACCTTCCCTCCTTCACTGCTTTAGCTTCCTTGTCCCCCAAGAGGGCAGGTACCCATTGACAGCTGGGTGAACTGGGGGACTGTACTGAAAGCCAAGGCACATGAACGGTCACCCTTTCCGACAGATGACGACGCTCAATACTGTCTAACCTAAAGCTAAGGTTAGAAAGTATTAGGCAAGACAACGAGGCTTAATGCCGTCTAACCTAAAGCTATGATTAGAAGGCATTGGGCAAAACAAACACGTTCAGTGTTGTTTAACCTAAAGCTACGGTTATACAACATTGGGCAAGACAAACACGCTCAATGTTGTTTAACCTAAAGCTTTAGGTTAGACAGCATTGGGCAAGACAAGCGCGCTCAATGTTTTTTAACCTTAAAGTTAGAAAGCATTGGGCGAGGCTGACTTACGGATGGGTGACTGCTCACTATCAGTGAGGCAACCACACTTTACGCTATTTAACCTAAAGCTAAGGTTAGAAAGCGTGTGTAGCTGCCTTGCAGATGGGTGACTGTTCACTATCCATGACATAACCACCCTCAATGCTGTTTAACCTCACGCTTAGGTTAAAATGCATTGGGTGAGACGACCAGGTTCAATGCTCTTTAACCTCACAGTAAGGTTAGAAAGCATTGGGTGGGACAACCACACTCCACGCTGTTTAACCTTGAGTAAAGGTTGGACAGCATTAAGTGTGGTTGCCTCATAGGTGGGTGACTGTTCGTGCGCCATGGCTTCAGTACAGTCATCCAGTTCACCCTACTGTAAATGGGTACCTGCCCTCCTCAGATATGGGGAAGCTAAAGCAGTGAGGGTGAGGAGATGGGCCCCACCCTCAGATGTTGGCCCTTAGAGAAGCCGAGGTCTAGGATACCTTGCTTCCAGCAGCCACTAGGTCATAGAAATCTTTACCACTTTATCTTTTATGCAAAGCCACCAGCTACGAAACGTCTTGCGTAGCAGATTGATAGGCAAAACTAGATACGAGTCATGTCGACCCTGTTTACAAGAAAGAACAAGTGTCTCATTCGTATGTTTCTACATGGTCTAATTAAATTTTTGCTTCAGAACTTCTAAGTTTTTATTACTGTCTTTGCCAGTTCAAAACTAATTCAATTTTTTTAAGTATCTATGGGTACCACTATTTTTGTATCAGTACTTTCTGCAGAAAACAAATCCGGCAAATTGTAATAAAATTGATTCTTATGAAATAAAATGAGCACTTAAGCCGACAGGAAACAAAGTATGAACCACCAGTAGAATAAAAAAAAAGAAAGAAGATGTAACAAATATATGGAAGAGATAAAAGAAGAGCAATATTGGTGACGGTGATCTTACAGGTAGAAAATACCACTACCTGCACAGACTGTTGGACAGTGGTCATAGGGATGTGATTTGATACCTCCCACACATAAACTACCTTACACCCCTTTCCACCCTTTATTCCACACGGGTCCTAGTCTGGTGAGTCATCATGTGGATCATCTCGGGAGTCTTCAGGAATGGGGCTATCTATCATTTGGGGGAGATGCTGTGTCAAGTTCTTGCATATGTAAGTACATAGAAAACTCTATAGCTGCAGATGAGTGATTTTGATTGGAATGATTCAGCTTCGGCTTTTAACTGTAATTTTGTGTATAGGAGAAAAGTTGAGTGACTTGGGCTTTTCCTAGAAAAGAACTTGTGTTTGGTTTGCTGAATAAATATCTGGAATGGGAAGTATCATAATAGTGTCGAAAAATGTTGGTTTTCTGTTGTTGTTTTTTTACAAATAAAAGATATTCTGAAAATATAGCAACTAGTTGGAAAATCATAGTTCATAATGTTTTAATGACACTATAAAAATGACTACAGCCACGTAAGATATCTGATTTTATGAAACGTGAAAAGTTTTTGAGAAGGTATCATAGATTAAAACTGTTAGTCGTGAGTGGAATTCACTGTAATCTGACTTACAAAAATTGGCATGTGTCGGTCTTACTGATGTCTTTTGTTTTTAGGGGCCCAGGAGCTAGAATCAAGAGGCGATGACCAGACATGTGATATGGCAGCTATCATCACTTGCATTTTCAAAAAGAGAGGTAAGGTGTGTAAATTTTTGCTTCCATTCTTTGTCTCGTATTTCTGACCTGATACATTTTAATCCGGTTTTTTTTAGATCATATAACTTGAGGGGAAAATTGCCCATCCTCTGTCTGGGTGTGGGTATGTATTTTTCCCGTCTCCTCTTCAGTTACTTTCAAGTCGTGCTGTTCCCACACTGATCATCCTGACCCCCCCACCAATCTCAATTTGTAAACAAATTAAGAATGTATTAAGTCCATAATTGTTAGTGAAGAAACTATTTGAAATATATATTTATAAGTGTATTTATGTATTTCATTTGATAAAGTACTTGTTTATATTTGCAGACCAAATTGATAAAATAAAAATAGAGGATACAATCATAGGTTTCTAGTTAGAGGTTAGATGATTTTTACAAGTGAAGTCAAATCAAAGTTACTGTAAGAATTGAGCTGATAAAATGAACACAATTATGATAAAGTATGTAAATAATAATAATGTAAATATAATAATGATAATAATCCTATATTATTTTAATGTGAGATGCTCAAATGAGTGTAACATTTAAAAAAATAGTTTTCAAGGTACTTACGACTCTTTTCTCTTTCAGGGGCCAGACTTGATCCAAAGGCACCATGTGAGCTGTGGGCGTTGATACGGCAGTGACATATAACTAAAAACAGGTGCGGAATCATAGTAATAATTTTGGTAGTAAAATGAAGTTAGAACTATATTTTTTTTTGAAAATGTCACGAAATAGCAGCGTTGGCGAAGATAGGATTTGAGCCCTTAGATAACAACCAACGAAATATTTTTTTACATGAAATCTATTTTTTTCTGATTTATGGTATTAAAGCATTTTACCCTTGAGGCGAAAAGCCGGATATGGAATTTTCTTGATGAACAATTGCGGAAAAATTATGTTCGAAAGCAATGAAGTCAAATAAGTGCACATGTTGTTTTTTTCTGATTTGTAGCCATGATTCGATTTTTAAGGAAATTTTCTTTCTTCAAATCATTCTCTAAATGAAATAGATTATCAAGACAATGTATGAGCCAGTTTCCAGTGCCAATGAAAAGAAAAGGTTGACCTCAAAACCTGACAGCTGTGGGTGTCAGTGTTTCACATTCATGAAGGATGTTGCATGCTGTGACCAGTTTAAAATAAAAGTTATGCATCCTAGTGTAGTCTTATGTGCTATTCAGATTTCAAAATCTTCCATTTAATAATAATAACAATAATAATAATACGTGGAATTTATATAGCAATATATCTTGCAAAAACAAATCAGTGTTTGCATTCAACCTTTACAACACACACGCACAGGCACATGCATGCACACACTTAAAAAAGTAAAAATACACTTTTTGCAGGGTGAAGAGGATAATTAGAACCTCGGTTGTTTAACTCTGCAATTTAGATACAGCAGTTTTGATTTCAAGTCATGCTATCTTGCTATACCAATTTATTTATAAAAAGACTAAGTAAAGTTTTGCCTTTTGTCTATGCACTCACAACTAAGCAAGGGAGATAATGGTTTGTGTCTCTGCAAAGGTAGCCATAACTATTTGCGAAAAGAATATGCTTCAACTTTTTTTGGCAACAGACAGTATAGCAGATAAGTTATTTCAAAATAGCAACATGTTATCAGGTGCGTGTCACTTAGTGTCAACTGAGACAGTTTTTTGTAAAGAGTTTTTATACCTTTCCTTACTTAGAATATTACTTTAAAACATTTTGTTATAAAATTTCATTCTCTTTTTTATCCCCGGGAAGTAAGTTTTGTTTTCAATACTTGCATCACACACACACACACACACACACACACACACTACACACACACACACACACACACACACACACACACACTTTCCATCCTCGTTTTCCCCCCCCACCCCCGTTCATTCTCCTTCTATTATTTTTCAAGCAAATCGGGTAAATTAATTTTCTTCTCTTTTCAGATGTTATATGACACTCGACGCAAGAATCCCAAGGCGAAAGAGGAAAACGACATAACCAATATTCAAGGACATCTTTCAAGGACGCCCATCAGAATAGATTGAAAATGTGTTTTAAAAAAATAGTTATAATATACAGAACAGTGGCTGATATTTTCAACACTTCTTGAAAGAAAATGACCAGTGTTATATAATGATGATATATCAGTACATTATGCCTGATTATTGTATTTGACATTTGAGAGACTTTGTATCTGTTACACAGTTCGTTTTGCATTTCAATTTTAAAGTTACAGGATATAAAAATCTAAACATTAAGAAAAAAAAATATCAAAGCGATTTTTTTTAATTAAGTAGAGTTCTGTATATGCCCATGTTATGCTCGTGGGACAGAGGACATCTTGTAAATGTTTCTTATGTTTTTGTGTTTGTATTTTTTTTATTTTACATAAGTCGGATCAAATTGCAAATGAGTGCATAAGCATTTGCTTCTGACAAAATTTCGACTTTTTGAGGAAAATGTATTTTAAAAAATCGGAATGTAGTCCTTTCGTTTTTTGTGTACGTAAGGGATCTAACGATGGTTAAAGCAAGTAGTCTGATCTTAACATAGGATTTCATTGAAAATAGGATTGGAAAGAAACTGGAATTTTTAAGTCATCAAAGCATTTTTCTTTTTTTTTGTTTTTATTTTATCCTGTTTAAACGAAATTGATGGCATATTTGTTCAAAGAAACACACGTATCCGACGCTCGCAGGACTCGGTAACAATTATTTATGATGTTTTTTAAGAACAGTTTTTTATATGTTTGGATTTGAAGGAATTTGCATTGAATGATAGTTTGCAAAATTTATTTTCGCTTTATCTCCTTTGGGACTGACCCCAATTTTTTTTCTATCTGGATTTAATCATTAAATCGGACCAAATGATTAAGAAAATACGTTTTGTGCTATGGCATTACAGCATGTATAACCGACAATACCTTGTTTTTTGTGTTAGATTTTTAAAAAATCAGTTTAAGTATGGAAAAAAAACGGATTTCATTAAGCCATTGGGTACCACCTTTTAAATGAGATAATGGTGCTTAAGCAAGTAGTCTGTTAACACAGAATTCAAATTAACTCGATATTTTATCATGAACGTTTTTTTTCGGGTTTAAAAAAATTGATGGAATTTTAATTTTTGTTTAAAGAAACTGTCAAGTCTTGTGCTTGTAGGAAACGGTGGCATTATTTCTTTTGCCTTTTATAAGATGGGTTTTTAGTTTTGCGTTTGAATAGATCAAATTCCAATGATTGGTTGCCAAAAAAATTGTCTAAATATCTCTTGGGATTGGCACCAACTTTCTATCGAGATTGTTTTGATTAAATCTGTCCAAATCATTACGAAAATGTTTATGATGTGGCCCTTAGAGCATGTGTCACCAAAAAAGCTGGTATTTTTCTTAAGGTAAAAATTCATTTATTGGAAAATAAGTAAATTGGTTTCCGTAAACTATGCAGTCATTAACAAAGTTTTATGCCTAAAAAATAACCCAAAAAAATCGAAAAGAGCACTTAAAAACACTGAGGGTATTTTAACAAAACTTTAGTTTTGCAAATTTTCAGCGAGGTGTGTTTATGAAAAGAGCATAGTTGCAAGGAGTTCAGGTTGAAAGGAAAAGCATAGAATGGAAAGGGGTGCTTAGAAGGGGTACAAATATACATTTTAAAGTAGTGGCGATGGAAAAAGGTATATATTTTAAAGTAGTGGCGATGGAAAAAGGTATCTGACTAAACATTTTCTTGCAATGTTTATTTTGGGTTCCATTTCAAACTACTACAACTTATTAAAATTATTCTCGGGGCTGGGACAATTTTGATAGTAAAACTGGAAATTTGGGGAAACCGAAGTCCAATACAAAGTCTTTGCTATTCATAGGATTAGTGATACTGATCTTAAACTCCAGATTTTTGCAAGATAAGTACCTTTGTGTCTATAGCTACATACCATTTGTCTGCGTGCTATTGTGTCCATATGCATTCTAACACTCAAGACTGACCAGTTGGCAGTCAACCCATACCCGCTATTAACTGCGTTTTTAACACTTGCACTAACCTCAACTGTAACCCTGGCCCCTTATGTGGACACAAAAGACAGGCAGATAAAACGTATCAACTGACATTTGGTAGTGATATTTTTATCTTTCGACGGAAAAAAAATAAAACGACGAATGACTAAACGCTTGAACTTTTGGGGCTGGTATGAGGAACCATTCTAGAATTTTAGAGAAAAGGTTGCACAAAATGAAGATACGTTATTTTTTGGACTATAGGGATGGGAAAAGATGTTTAGCGCCTGAGAATGTGAATAGTGGGCAGGCAGTTGTACTTTTTGACTAGCATCAGGAGTGGGTCTGGGCAGGAGCATTTTAGAAGAAAAAGCTGATTCAAAAGCAAAACCTAGGTGCTGGGTTTAGACATGGTAAAATGTATTTAAAAGATGTAGAGGGTGAAAAAGTTTATTCAAAATCAGAAGTATGGTTTGTTAAAAAAAAAAATAGAGCCCAGATACTGAGTGTATTGATGCATCACTGTAAGGGGAATCATTAAAGGGGAATAGTAGCACGTATTTACAGAGCAGGGAAAATGAGTGTGCTCGAATTGTGCTTTAGGTAAATGGATGGAATCGGAATAGTATAAGCAGAAGTGTTATTCATTACTTGTGCATGCTATTCGGTGGAGTCAGCAAAAATGTTTGCTACCATCTGTGTGTGTGTGTGTGTTTCAGGGGGTTTTTGTGAAAAAAAAGTTCACGAAATATTAATTTTAAGTTGTATATGTGGTGTTTAAAGAAATCTTTAGAGCTGCTGGCTTTGGAGCTGTAATCATCATTGACAGTAAAAGTCATCATGTTGGAAAAGGTGGAAGTAGTATGGGGATATTACATGCAGAAAAAAATTGTAGTTATCTTAAGTTTTAAAAAAAATCTTTGTACATTCCAAGCGGCATTAATTAAAAAGTAACTACCCTTTTGTCATTTTACAAAATCTGGTATGTGATTTTTTTTTTTGCTGTATATAGTTTCAGTTCTGTCAGGTTATCTCATTTGCTGCATCACCATTCATTTGCTATGTCAGGGACATGTCCATACCCACATCATAGCAGTCCCTTCCCATTAGTAAACTACCTAAAATGCATTTTCTCCCAGCAGTCTTTGATGTCCAGTGCTAGAAAAAGAATTAATGTACTCGATCACAACCATTGTTTTGTTTTTGGGTTTCTTGGTTTGCTCAATCTGAAAATTAATAAACTGAAGAAAATGTGGAGGCTCCAGTATGTATTTAAAAGCAAAGACAAAGCCCCGAAAAAAATAATAATAGTAACAGAAGAAACAAGTAGGAAAAATAGTTTGAAAGACTAAGAAAAATGTGGTTGCACTGGGAAGACTACAAAATTTATTAGTTAGTGCTCATTCATGATTTTTGTCTGCTTTTTTTTTTTTTTCCCAACCTTTGTACAGCATAATTATGTTATGTCGATTTTGTGCTTGTCTTCTTCATTTTAAATGTTTGTTCTAAATTTCCAGTATGCAAATGTGAAGTATTTTTAACAGATCAATAAAAGAAAACAGTGTTGTACTGTCAGTGGTTTTGTTCATGTTCAGATTGTCTTTTGTTTTTAGTTTTATGCTCTCATGGAAACTTGGATGTGTAAAATAAGAAAATGATTCAGCCTGTGTGTAAATATTTCTTGATAATCGACTGTTTACAAGCAAATGTATGAAACACTTGCCTGTATGAATGGGGGATGGTTAGGTTTTCGGGGGCTTTTTTGGTTTTTGAGGGGGAGGGGGTAGTTTTTGTGGGTTTTTGTTTTTTGTTTTTGCTTCATTTGTTCCAAGTAGTGAACGAAACGTGCATTCCAGCAAAAATGTGGTGAACAGTCTTCTATTTGAGTCTGCCTTTTTTCTGTACTTGACGATCTCATTCGTGGACACTATATTTTATTTTATTTATTGATTTATTCTTTTTATCGAGCATATTGGAATAAGCACTCATGTGCTTTTTTACATCCAATCCCCTTGTGTATGCAGTTTTGTAAATTTCGTCATCTGTATTTTGAAATCGGTTGCACAATTTGGACTTAAATACCAAAAGCGGATGTTACTTGTGTTTTTCTTTTTTAATTTAATGGGTTTAAAGTACTAAGCGCAAAGTAAAGCGGTATACTACTCATGCCTTTATCTTTTCGGCGTAAATAGCGAAATTTGGGTATTGTCGTCTCCAATGTTACCATTTCTACCTATGCATCAATATTCCAGCATAGCCTAAATCAATATTGTTACAGTTTGTACAGACTAGTTTTCCTCGTGAGGAATTTGCCTGTCTTGGGTTTATCAATTCCTCATCTGTAAGTTGTGGCTTTTCTTTCACCATTGGGTGGGTTGTTGTTACTTTTTTTTGTCCTGCATTAACTGCATACATAGTAATACAGCAAAGTGTGACCCAATGAAAACCTTTTCAAAGTGTAACAATACCCTTTAGTTAATGAACAAAAGGAAGCTTTTAATCTATATATTTTTCAGTAATGGATGGCTTGTTTTTGATGTGTAAATAGCTTGGATGCTGAAATGTGTTCCCTTTATCTTTAACCGAAATGTATCCACCTGTATCAGGCACTTGTATAATTGGTCTAGTTGCATGTAATCATTTGGAGCAATCCCCCATTTTTCATCTTCCAATGAAAGATAGATCTGTTTAGGTTTGCTGCCAGTATTTTTTTTTTTAATTTATCAACCCAAAGTAGGTGGTTTAAGTCGTGCACTTAATCCATCTCCTTTGAGTGAAATTCTTAGATAATGGTTTAGTATGGTATGTTAAGACCGTTTGAAGTGATGCACTGAATGACTTTTACTTAAAAAAATTTTTTTAATACTTTTGCATTACTTTAAGTCATGGCAGATTATTTTTTTGCATAATTTTGTCAGGGACAACTCTTGTTGGCGCGGGTTCTTTTACGTGCGTAAAATAAAGTATAGCACACGGGGCAGGGTTTATCTAGCATATAACCACTCTCATTGGTCTAATGGATGGGGGAACAATTTCAGGCCCAAACGGGATTCAAACCACCTCACACTTCGACCCAGACTTTTCGCTTTCTAGACAGGCGCTGTACATTAAGACCACCAATCAATTTCCACTGTTTTTTTCCAACCCCCTTATGTTGATTTCGGGATACAAATTAGTTTAAAGCGATTTTTTTAATATGCTGCATTTGAGGCCTGTTTCCCAATTAATTTTACTCTGTTAAAAGGTTGAAACCTATTCATTTACATCTTAAGGTTTTTCTATGCTTTGGAATGTATATGTATGGTTAGTCGTTTCCTTGCTTTTGCTTCACTCTCCATTTTGCCTTGATCTCGGTTTACCTCTAGCTATCCAGCTGGGAATGAATGATGCTGAATAAGTGACGATTATATCCAACTCTCCCCATAATTACTAATGTTTAAACAAAAATCTGCTTGTTCCTTTAGAGGATGAGCGAAAAGACCAAGCATTTTGATTTGTTTTTGCAAGATATAGCGCTATATAAATTCCATGTATTATTATTGTTATATTTATTATTATTTATTACTAAGACGAGTTTCTGGTAACAAATTTTACGCTTATTTTTTCTGTATTTTATAATAACCCTGTGCCAAGTTGATAAATGTATACCTTAAGGTTAAGAATGAAATGGTGAGCACACACCATTGGCACTTGACTACCAACTTAATTTTTTATGGGAAAAACACGAGCTTTGCACCACTCGCTTTTTTTTAAAAACCCAACAGCTGTTTTGGCATGGAATGAAATAGCCATTGTGGTCAGAGATGTAATTATGGTGTGGGTATTGAAAAGCACACAAAAATAAATTGGTCGGTCATTGTGTCACTGCTGGTCAGAGCATTGGGAAAAGCTTACCCTCCCCCTTCAGAAAAGATAGGCTGAAGTGGGGTTTGGGTAGCCGGCTCGCAGCTGATTCGAAATTTCATTTAAAACCCACATAAAAATGACATGGTTAAAGGTATACTTAAGGTGGACTTGAAAGTTTTCAAAACTTGATGAACTGTAGAAGTGCGTGCAAATATGAGACCACAAATAAAACAAACTGTCCAAGGTCTTTGTTTAGCTTTGATTCATGAATGACTGTAATTGTATGTGCACAAGATTTCTGATGTATGCATCTCTCTCTCTCTCTCTCTCTCTCTCTCTCTCTCTCTCTCTCTCTCTCTCTCTCTCTCTCTCTCTCTCTCTCTCTCTCTCTCTCTCTCTCTCTCTCTTTTGAAGATAACATAATTATGTACCAACTATATTCAACATGTCATATGGATGAGGTATAATCCGAGATCTTGTTTACAAACGCTTGCAGAAAATCTTACTCGCACAATAAAACTGCTCCGTCTTTCGGAAGAGTTGATTATTGCGTGCTGGTAGAAACTGATGACAATATAAAAGCAAAAGTTTAATTTGAAATGATTCATTTCTTGTGCTTGCAATTACTTCTTCACTGGTACATGCACTGTTTTTATTTCCATTCATATCACACACGTGTCGACGTGCGCGTGCGGCCCACACACACACCACACACACACAACACAAACGCGCGCGTGCACATACGCGCTGGTGCGCTCACATATACACGCACAAACATACACGCACACTTACGCTGGTGCGCTCACATTACACACGCACAAACAACACACACACACACACACACACACACATGCAAGGTGATGTCCTACAGACACACATACATACATTTATGCAGAGTGAATGAACACAAAAGGGATGAGACTTTAACATGTTCTGATATCTATGTTGAATATTTAGTGTGGTTGTATGATGCATCGTTTTTAGTTGTAGACATGTCAGCCTGTCTTACGACAGTGTTACTTTGTATTGGCGTGATGTAATCTACCCCCTAGTTTATCGTTTTCAAACACTTGCAGTCGTCTTATCTATTTTGTGTAATTTTGTTTAGCTGCTGCTCATTTTTGCACAACGCTAGAATTGTAAGTTAAGTATTGCTAGTACTCATTTCATGTACTTGTGCTACGTCGTTTTGAACGAATAAAGTAGTATTTAAACCAAAATGAAACACAAAAAACCAGCATGCACACAGATGTGGTGTCTTATATCACTGAATTCAGAATGTGACCAAATTTCTTATTTTGAGTGCGTGCGTGTGCGTGTGTGTGTGTGTGTGTATGTGTGTTGTGTGGTGTGTGATCGACATCCTGTCCCCGTGTGTATGCAGGTTTGTCAAATTTATAACCCATTCCCACCGGCACGCAAAGGCATGCTCTTTCAAAAAGCGGAACAGGTTTGTTGTGTGCGGAAGATGTTCTGTGTGTGTTCGCACACGAGATCTACTGTTTATAGCTCATTTGTAGGACTTTTCGGGGAAGTGGAGTCGGCACTGATATGAACTCGAGAGGAAAAATCATCTTGAACGAGATTCGAACCCGGGTGGTGTGCGTGTGCGTATGTGTGCCTCGCTGTTAACGAGCTCAGAAGCGACATTTTCAGTTTTGTTTTGAATAAACTACAGTAATACTAAATACCAAATTCCTTTACCCCTGTGGCTCGCTGGTTTTTACTAAAGGCCGAAGAGTGCGTCACTGCCTTCCTCATTCTCTTGCTCCGGACCTGGATGGTTTATGCAAGCGCTTAGCTGACGACAAATCTTCGCTGAAGAGAATGAACTGATAAGAACCAGTGAAATCTACAGACTGAGAAATGGTATTGCTGCAGCTTCCAAACAGTAGCCGAGTAAAACGTTTAGGACTGTCCTTTTCTCTCTGAATCTCGATAGAGCAACCGACAGTAAGACAAGATCGACAGTGCCATGGTCCAGGAGTATGACGACGATGCTAAAAAAGTGAAGGCCCCATCTTGCCTTGTTCAATGTCGACCAGGCCACTTCAGAAAAAATCTTTGCTTGCTTACAAACTGCACTAGAGAACAGGCAAATCCCATCGACAAATGTGATATGCTTTTTGGACAAGTTGCCACAATGCGGGGTTGCAAAAGTGGGTAGAAACTCGTCTGCGATCAGCGCATGGGCACCTTCTTGATGTTGCTGGGGACACATCGTTTCTGATACTGCAAAGGCTCGTTCTGTTCGTCCAGTTAGGTGATGTGGAAACAGTTTGTGGACACCTCTGCTATGACCTATAATAGTATCGGAAGACAAAAGGCATTGTTGCTGAATTTTAAGAATTTATTGCCCTTGTTACATCATCCAAATTTGCCGAAGGCTTCTGCACATGTTTCATCTATGCCCAAGTCGATTTCTAAACATGGTGGTGATCACAGAACAGAACCATAAAAACAATGTTCTATCATGGTTTTTTTTGCTGCCTCGTCTTCAGTGACGCTCCTGTTCTGTTGTTTCCACACGCTCATCTCGATCTCCCTGCCACAGCCGCACCTAGATTTTTTTATGTCGGATTCTCAAAGTCGGAATTTCAAAGGGAGCCCATAAATATCAGGCCGCCATGGGGCCACCAGACAGAAAGGCCTTTCATCGCTGCTAGGTCACTTTGGTGGAGTTCAGGGGTATGTATTTTGAACTAACTTGAGCAGGACACTACCAAGGCCCCTACTAACGACAATATTAGCTCGGTTGCGGATCCAGACTGAGTGAGTTGCCCACCCGAGGTGGCGACCACCACAATGTTGTTCCATGAACCTCCAACTCCAAAGGCTTTGGCACTCTCCACAAGTACGAAAGTGGATGAGAAAATCGAATCTGAAGTCGCCGTGAGACCAGAGCAATAAAGCCCACGCAATGAGCTTTTTTTTTTTATCGCATTGTGATAAGGATAGAGTAATAATGCTGTTCTGGAAGTGCATATGCTTTGAAACTGCTAGAAAGTGTTGCACTCTACGCTTATTTTCGTAATATATCGCGGCGTCAACCGGGCCCGGGATTATACAGATACCTGCAGTGTTGGACAGGTAATTTAACACTCTAAAACTTGCATCCAGGCCACAAAGTGGATACGGCCCCTCTGTGTGGTACCAGTCTTTCCAGTGAACCCACAACGCACTTAGTTTGGGTAGGAGCCAACCGGAGTCCAAAAATCCTAATGGCTCTGATTGAATTTGAACTCCCGACCTTCCAGTCCGTAACCCAAGGAGCTAACCACTGAGCCATGGCGGATGGTATTACTGTTCTACTTTGCCTACCTGACAAAGGAAGAAGAGAGTAGTCGCGGGAAAATAATGAATCAAGTAATGACATAGAGGGGAACTTCTGATGCAGAGAAGACGAGGATTAGAGTATGAGATGGGATGACGGGCCCGGTTATCAGCCAATGAATCGTAGAAAAGACCATCTCCTTATCCAGCTGTTTCATTATCACCGCGACTCACGCACTTGCTCGAACTTGAACCCTGGACTTCTCCCCAAGCTTGAGCCATTTGTGAAAACACAGGCTCAACTCGGCCACCACCTTTATGAAGATCTGTTTCATTTTATCAGATGTGTTCTGAGTCTTCATTAAAGTTGATTTAATTCCAAAGGACTTGAAAGAGTTGAAAAAAAACTAGTAGACAAAAAATTAAATTGAAAAATATAACCACAGCATAGAATACGCATGTAAGAAAAAATAACTAGAAAGAAAGCACAAAAATAAAATACAGGAACTGAAAGAAACCAATAAACCAGAAAGTAAAGATAAGACCCAAACAGCACGACAAGGCATACGGGATTTAAAAAAAATCGAACAAAGCATTATATTGTGAAGAATAAACAAAATATCAAAAAGGGACAAAATAAAAAAACAAAACGACAGCAACGAAAAAAGAAAAGCAATAGAAGTAAAAGATATGGTACACGGTGCATTGCAAATAAAATGATGAAAACAGAAAGGCGTTATAGAGAACAATGATAGTTCAATTAAAAAAAAAGGGAGGTAAAACAAATAAAACCAAATGCACACAAAGAAACAAACGGAAAACGTGTATCGAAAGAAATAAATGTAAAAATAAAGGACAAAAACCCTAAAGGATGATAAAAGACGGAAAGAAGGATTATGAAATGTAGAAAAAAAGCACAGAAAAAACACCTCTCCATCAAATAAAAAAAAGAAAGAAAATGAAAGACAATTAGAAAGAACGAATGAAGAAGCCTGTTAATACCCCTAAAGGAGAATTCAATCCCTACGAATATTTTTGCGAGAAAAATTCTGAAAACTGACATAGGAAGTTAAGGTGAGAAAGCAGGCAAGCTTGGAGAAAGAGAGAGAGAATCGACCCGACAAAGTGTAACGTTACTGATTTGTATGCAAGGTGACAAGGACGTAATGCAAATAAACGAAACTTGGAAAAAAAAGATTCTAAAACACGAAATGATTCTTTTTTCTATAATATATATGGTGTAGCCGTTAATAAGAGATGAAGGAAAAGAGAGAGTAAAGAAAAGCAAGAAGGAAAAAGAAGCAGACAAAAAATATTATTTCAAACCAAAAAAAAGAGTACAAAAATATTATTTCAAACAAAAAAAAGAGTACCAGCAATAAAATTACAGAACAAAACAAAACAAAAAAAGATTAAAGAACGAAGGGGGACAACTGAACAGCAAAGAAAAGATAAGAATCAAAAGGGTATACAAAGCATGAAAAAAACAAAAAGGCGGTCAATGATAAGAATGAAAAAAACTAACGAAAGAAAAAAAATGGAAAAAGGTGTTTTTTTTCCGAAAAATTATAAAAACGATATACATTCAAATTGAAAGCATGAAAAACAAAACACAGAAACGCATTCTACAAAAATGTGGAAAATATAAACAACAAAAACCACTGTCAGGAAAAAAATAATATTACAAAAGCAAACAGGACCAAAACGAAACAATACAAAGAAGAAAAACAAACTCAGAAAATAGAATGAAATTATGTATTAAAAAGATAAGTAGAAAAAACCACAAAAAGATGAAATCGTGAAGGAAAGAAGAAACTAAGACAAAGAAAGAAAGAAAAAGTTTTTTTTTTTTTATACCCAATTAGGGAAATTCAAAGGCCACACGCGGTTTTTTCTTTTCAGTTGCAAGTTTTCAAAATTGACCAGGGGAGTTGGTGTTAGTGAACACGCAAGCAGATACAGAAAAATAGACAGACTGACAGACACAAATATTAGAGAAACAGGAAGACATAGGAGAGACGGATACAGATGCAGAAAGGCAGAAAAACACACAGACAGACACAGGAGAGAGAGAAAGAGTGACAGATGGAAGAGAGAGACATAGACAGATACCGAGAGACAATTACACAGGGACAGATGGGAATGTGTGTGTGTGTGTGTTGTGTGTGTGTGTGTGTGTGTGTGTGTGTGTGTGTGTGTGTGTGTGTGTAGGGGGAGTATATAACAAAATAAGGAAGTAGTTGAAACAGAACAAACTAAGAAAAACCAGCCAAGCAAACAAAAATCAAGGAGAGAAAAATACCAAACGAGAGAAAAAACAAAGCCAAAAAACGACAAAAGGGCAGGCAAATAAGCCAGAAAGTACAGATAAGAAACGAAAGGCATAACAAAGCATGCAAATCAACAATGAAAAAGGCGTTGAAAAATAAAAATAAATGATTTGAATTTTAAAAAGGGGACAAAATCGCGAAATAACGACAGAAAACAAAACCAAAAAATACCAACTAATAAAAGTACACATGCAAATGGATTAACACGGGTAAAAAGAGAAATTGGTAATAAAAAGCGTTGAATAATAATAAAACAAAGTTTGTAACAAGAAAAAAACAACAACAAATGTGACCCCCCTCAAAAAAAAAATGAAAGCAAACAAACAAAAGCCAAATCAAACGCGAAAATTAGTCAAGTTAAATCAGCTCAATTCAGCTGTCTTCATTACTGTTGTGCTGGTAGGAGCTTCAGACAATAGCACCAGGGTTTGCAATCTGTCTGTCTCTGCTGAGTTCTACGATCTCCGGTAGCCCTCCTAAACCATTGATCTCAGTGATGTTGGCAGTATAGGATATTGGTGGTCTGCCTCTTTTCCTTCTACCTTCAACTTTACCTTGGAGAATCGTCGTTGTTAGTTTGTCCGTGGGTTTCTGTTTGCACGATCAACGTAGATCAGGCTGCACTTATCTGCAAAATAAGAAGGAATGAAAGAAGGGAGGAAGGAAGGAACAAACGAACGAACGAAAGAAAGAAAGAGGAAAGAAAGAAAGAAGGCCTTTCTAAAACCTAACTCGGGGAATTGAAATGCCATGGGCATTTTTTGCATTTGGAAGTTTTGAAAATTGACCAGGGGACATGGTGTGAGCAAACAAATGAGAGAGACAGACAGACAGACAGACAGACAGACAGACAGACACAGAGAGATGCAGAGAAAGTCAGGAGAGAGAGAGAAAGAAGAGAGAGATAGGGAGATATGAGAACAGAGAGTGAAAAGTAGTAAGAAAAAGAAGAAGAAAAACAACAACAATACAACAACAAAACTAAAACACAAGAAGATCAAGATGTAGAATATGAAAAAAAACAAGTAAAATAACAGAAAAAAAAAAAGAAAACAACGAGACAGACAGAAACAAATATACAAAAAATGACGAAAGAATGACAACCAGAAAGACAAACAAAAAAAAAGGTAAAGACAAATTATGAAACGTTGGCAAATAAGCAAGAAAATGGAAATTAGAATGAAATGAAGCACCCGAAAAAAAAATGAAGAAAAAAAGTCGACAAGAAAACAAACTCAAAGCAGAAAAACAAATATACAAATGAGACTATGGACACAAAAACACACCAAAAAACATACAATGAAATCCTATAGAAAAGAAAGAATACGCAAATATCCGTGAGAAAATGTAAGAGAAAAGAGAAACAAAGACAAACAGAATATTTCAAAAATCAATATAGACAGAAAACAAAGGAGTAAAAACAAAACAAATGTAGAAGAAAATTTAGATAAAAAAGAATTAAAAAAAATACAACGATAAGAGTACACCAAGGAAGAAACAGGAAATCAAAAACCAGAAATAGAATAAAGGTAGGACAAAAAAAAGCAGACAGGAAAGAAGAAAGGAAGGAAAATAAAATAAGGAGAGATGAGATTCGGAGAGAAAGAAAGAAAGGGAGACAGAAAAAAGACAGAAAACAGAGAAAGAAATGAAGAAAGAAAGATAGAAAGGAAGAAAGAAAGAAAGAATAGAAAGAAAGAAAGGACGAAAGGCCTCTCAAAACCTAATTAGAGAAATTCAAATGCCTCTAGCGTTTTTTTGCAGTCGGAAGTTTTGAAAACTGACCGGGAGAGATAACGTGAGTGAGCAGGCAATCAAACAGAGAGAGAGAGAGAGAGAGAGAGAGAGAGGGGGGGGAGACAGAGACAGAGAGAGACAGAGAGAGATATAAAGGAGAGGAGAGGTATAATAAGACGGAGAGAGAGAGAGAAACAGAGACAGAAGAGAGAGCAGAGACATACAGACAGCGTAGGAAAATAGATAGACGGAATACAAAAAGAAGAAGAGAGAGAGAGAGAAAAGAAACAGAGACAGACAGACAGACAGACAGACAGACAGGCAGAGACAGACAGACAACCGACGGACAGATGGACAGACGGAAGACAAACACAGATAGACAGAGACGGAGAAACAGAAACAAAGAGAGAGAGAGAGAAGGGGGTGGGGTGGGCAGGGAGTCACATTTTGAGACAGAGACAGAGAAAGGAGTGGTGAGTACACAACTTAAAAACTAAGTAGAAATATATTATGGACAAACAAAAAACACAAGCAAACAAAATCAGAGAACAAAAAAGACAATTTACTAGAATCCCCCCTTCCCCCCAAAAAACCAACAAGAACAAAAACAAAACCTGCCCCCCTTCCTGAAACAGTATTTCATGAAATATTATTAAATAAGCATTATCATATTAACACATCAACTCAATCACATCCACCATCAATCAGGATGTTTTATCTTCCAATCAACCAGAGCATCATTCCAGCAAGCAAGAAAATAAGCAAGCAAGCAACAAACCAACAAACGAACTAACCAACCAGCTATCCAAGCAAGAGAGGGAAAGACGAACACCTGGCTATGCAAAGTAAACAAGCGATACCCGATTAATCAATTGAGGAAAAAATGAGGAAAAACAAGTGGAGGAAAAACAAGTGCAGCCAACCAAATCGATTAATTAATAAAACAAGAAATCGAACAAACGAAATGTTGTTGCGATTGATTTTACGTCCCAGCGGAGATTTCCGATTCAGGGACAAGCAAGCAAAACAGCAAGTAAGAAAATTAAGCAATCGTTCAGTCAATCAGCCAGCAAATCAAGAATGTCGACCAGACCATTCACCATCTCCACTTGTCTGTTCACTCTGCCAACAATCTCATTGAGTAAAGTAGATCGCAAGAGAATAGGTTCGTGTTTTGTTGTTGTTGTTTTTGTTTGGCATTTTTTGTTTGTTTTGTTTTGTATATTTTGTTTGCATTTCCATTTTAGCCGAGAAAACCTTGTTTACCGAAGGAAAATTGCTGTGTAATATTAGAGAGGAAGCTGTAGTGTTTTGTTTAGTTTATACTGTGGTTTTCTTTTCACATTGAAGAAAACATCTCCACGTCAAAATCATCCTTTGTGTTTTTGTGTTATGCTTATTTTGTGTTCTGACACCATACATTTCTTTGCTTCTATATACTTGCACACGTGTGATGTTAAATGCTAGAAGGCTAGAAGGCATAGACGATTGCTCAAGGACATTCCCCATATATATTCATTTTCGTGTACACACACGGTCTCACAGACACACAGACACACAGACACACACATACACACATAGGCACACACACACACACACACACACACACACACACACACACACACACACACACATACACACACACACACACTGGTATATATTGCAATGAAAAAGTTGATCTTTTAGCAAAAAATGGTGCAAAACAATTGATAGATGTGGAAAATTTGTTTGTCACTACAAGAATGTTATCAGATCGTGGAAAAAAACACAACAAAAGTTATTCCAATATGAACAAAAGAAACTTGGTTGTCTTGATGTATATGAAGGGATGGTAAAATTTGAGTCTTTTGTTAAATTTATGAAGCTGACTTTTTATTGTATAAACGAAATTGTTTTTCTGGCTTGCAAATAGGAAATGAACTGTTTTAAAACAAAATATGTTGGACATGCCTCTTGCATATGTGGACATGGTGTAACTGTCGATCATATATTGATATGCAGCACGCTGAAAGTTATATACCTGTTCTTACCTCATCATCCTCATCAGAGATATTCAATGATCCATTACTGAGGTATACATTTTTCAAATCATTACTGTACTGTCCTGTTGGTTCTTTATTATGGTTATCATGGACTTAGAAGACATTCCCTTCTGTTTATTAGATTTGTCTTTTGTTGGTTACGGTTATGAATAGTTTTATTGTTCATGCGTTGGATTCTGTTAAGAATTTCAAATTTTTACTAGTCTGTATTCAAGAGTTATAAACAATTGTGTTTTCTTTTCTTATCTGATCCGTGTAGATTGAGTGAATTAACCCCCTTCCCCACTTCCAAAACTCCTCCTCCTACCCTCCACCCCCCTCCCCCCACACGCACACACTTTTTTCTCTCTTTTTTTAAATGTCTAATATCACATTTTGTGAAAAGACGTAAAATGAATCGAACACACACACACACACACACACACACACACACACACACACACACACACACACACACACACACACACACACACACACACACACAAACACACACACACACAGAGTCACACACACACATACACACACACGCCCGCGCGCGCGCGCGCTCACGCGCGCTCGCGCACACTACTTACCACACATATACTGTACGCAATGCAACCTGACACATACAAGAGAGACACACACAGATAGACAGAAAGAGAAACAAACAGGCGGACAGACAGACAGACAGACAGACAGACAGACAGATAGATTCTAATGACAATTATTCAAAGGCTTTGTCTTATTATGTAAAATGCATTTGACAAAATTAGCATATCAGACAAAAAATAACGAAAATCAAATAATAGCATGCTTTCTAAAGTGTAACTTGATTCATTTTTTCTTGATTATGCTTCACGCTTTTTGGTTTTGTTTTTAGGTGTGTGACAAATAAAAAACCGGTAATATTAGGAAAATGAATAAAATTCGATGACATGAATAAGCATAACTTGAGTAGAAACGGAGTTTATTTTTCTTTTGTTTTGAGGCATAAAGGGGAGAGAGAGGAGAGAGAGAGGAGAGAGAGAGAGAGAGAGAGAGAGAGAGAGAGAGAGAGAGAGAGAGAGAGAGAGGAGAGAGAGAGAGAGAGAGAGAGAGAGACACTGACACTGACACTGACACTGACACTGACACTGAATTGTTTAATGATTAGGCCTATGGCCCATATCACTGGGGTGTACATAAGCACAAAAAAGCAAAACACATAACAAATGATACAAAATAGATACATGGTGTTCATATTACTTCCTTAAACTTGCTCTGCTAATAGCATGCTGCGCTTATCAAATGCTTTCATAATGAAATTGGCAAGACGACTGATGATTAGCTTATTTTCAGTTGCGATTAACACACTTAGTTTAAACAATGATGGACAATTGTAATATTTTTTTGCAATAAACTGTTCTCTAATGTCGGCATATGCTGGGCACACTAATACAAAGTGGATTTCTGTTTCTGTCCCACATTGACAAATCGGACACATAAGGTCTGTTTCTGATAAATTATTCCTGAAACGTAGTTTATGTACTCGTAATTGAGAGACACCTAGGCGTAATCGTATCAGGGCATTCCTTGCTTTTATATGTCTAACATTTTGTAGAAAAAGTGGCACAGAAAAGTTAGATTTAATTGTCGAGTACATGGTATATCTTTCGTGACTGCGGATACTTTCAGTCCATTCTTGAACATACATAGTAGTTAACCGTTCCTTTAGCATTTTAATAAACATTTTCTCATTACCAACTCCCTGATTTTCCCAAGCATCACTAAAGCCATACTGGTACAGGAAAAAACATACTGATGAAGCCCATGATCTCTTGTTCCTTTCATGCAAAAAAAGTGACATCTTATTTGCTTTATAAGGTAGCCGCTCATCTCTCATCTGAACAATTCTTAACCAGAATTTAACTGTCTTAGTGTATATGTTAACAAAAAGTGGGTGTCTACCTGATTCTCCATAAACAAGCTCATTTCTAACATTTAGAAAGCGCTTGATGGCAAAAAGGTGTACACGTTCAACAATTGTAAGGTCAGTATTTAATCCCCATACCTCTGCACTATATGACAGCATCGGCTGTATTTGTATGTCGAATAATTTGAAAAATATCTTATGAGATTTTTCACCAAGTGAATTAAGTAGTCTCAAAATGCTAATAATGCCTTTTCTTGCACGGTTTGCCATATCAGTCAGAGCATGGGAAAATGACAATCTAGTGGATAGAATTATTCCAAGATATTTGTATGCGTTTACAGTCTTCATGCAATCAGCACCATAAAACCATTTCTCATTCAATGCTAAATGACCACCATTTCTAAACACAACTATATTCGATTTTGCCAAATTAACCTTTAAACCTAGTTTTTGTGCTGTCTCATGAAGAACATTTAGTTGCATTTGTAAACCACACACAGAATCTGACAAAAGAATAACATCATCAGCAAACATTAATACAAATATTTCAATAAAGTCAGGAAATAACTGGATGCCATGTCTCCCACGTTGGGCAAGTTCTCTTGCTACCTCATCAATAAGCAGTAAAAACAATACAGGGCTACATATTTCTCCTTGTTTGACCCCCAATGGACATGTAAAAGACTCTGTTAGCTCCCCCTAACTCTGACTTTAGCTTTCACAATATTATACATACTAACTATTGCTTTGTACATTCTACTATTTCCCTTAAGTCCTTTCTTTTCCAAAACATTCCACAGTTTAGTCCTATCTATAGAATCAAATGCTTTCCTAAAATCAATAAAGGCTGCATATAACTTCTTATGATAAACTAGTTGTTTTTGTACAGTTGAAAATATTGTAAATATATGATCTATTGTACTGTACTTTTTACGGAAGCCTGCTTGATACTCTCCTATCAACTTGTTTGCTTCAATCCACTCATTCAGACGGCTGTTAAGTATATGACTGTATAACTTACTTGAAATATTTAAAAGAGATATTCCCCGGTAGTTATCTGGGTTGTTTGTATCACCCTTTTTATGTAATGGCTGTATTACAGATTCTGTCCAAGACAAAGGATAAGTTCCTGTAGAAAATAGTTTATTGAACAATTTTGTAAGATACGGCACAAGAGATGAAGCACAGTTTTTAAAGAACTCCCCTATGACACCATCAGGTCCTGCAGATTTACCATTCTTCAATGCTCTTATAGCTGCATAAACTTCACCTTCAGCAATGTCCTGCTCTAATTTTTCAGTGTTAGAAGTTACATTTCCATTTATTTCATCTTTTTCAATATTCCTTGTCTCTGCCTGTTCTTGATCATTAAACAAGTCATGAAAATGTTCAAACCATTGTTCTTTGCTTATAGTGTTAGGTGTTGAATGCTTTGCACTAAAGTACTTCTTAATTTTTGCCCAAAACTCTGTAGGGTTGCTAGTATTTTCTTGTAATGAGCTAAGCAAATCACTACGGTGCTTTGCCTTTTTCTGTCTTAATAGTTCTTTATACTGTCTACGATTTTCCTGGTACAATGTGTTGTCATCTGGATTGTTAGTATTATTGAATTTTCTTAGTTTTTGTCGAACTATTTTTCTACTCTCTCTACATTCTTTGTCAAACCATTTGTTAATTTTTTTTTGTCCTATGTATAATACTGACTTCATACTGGAGCCTGCTTTAAGAAGACCTTCATTAAGTTTGGTAACTGACTCATTAATATTCATATCTATCAAACATTCTGCTTCATCGAAAATCTGCTTTACTTCAACTGAACTAATTTTTTGTAAGAACTCATCTGCTTTTTCTTGTTTCCATATAAATTTATCTAATTTGAAAGTATCAAGGTTTGCTTCAGATTTGTTTTGTTCACCACAATTAAAAAAGAGTTCAACAGGCATATGTTTTGATTCAACTCTGTTGCCAACATTCATTTTCAGAGGAAGCTGTAATAATGACTTTGACACAATAAAGTAATCAACAACGCTACATCCAGTAGGAGAAATGTAAGTGAAACCAGCAGATTCTACATCACCAAATAAACCATTCATAATACATAAATCAAACTCATCACAAACATTCAAAAGATATTTTCCAAAATCATTCAACGTATGGTCTCTAGATGCCCGAATGGTCTGTTCACCTGCATACTCACAATGGCAAAAACTATCAATAATATCATCCAAAACATCACACTCACCAGAATTTTCATTGCCAGTTCGAGCATTGAAATCACCAAATAAAATAAACAGAACATCACCCAATCTCTCAATCACATCAAGCATACAATGTTCTAACATAGCAACACCATTATATATATCTGTTTCTTTATAATAATCAGATGAGCTAGGAGGCACATAGGAACCTACTAAGACTACAGGCATTTCAGTGTCAAAAAGCTCTTTGGAAAGTTGCAAAACAATCATATTATCATATTCTAAACGTATACTTTCCACATGAGAAGCAAATTCTTTTTTAACCAACATAATTAGACCACCAGACAGTCGTGCAGTGGTAGCACCTGATAAACTTACTGCAGGAGATAGAAACATATCATGATTTGGAAATAATTGTTGTGCTTGTGGAAATTTTGCAGCAAAAGTTTCAACTAAAAGACAAAAATCAAAGCTTGCTAAATACGTCTGCACATCTGAATCATACAGGCTTCCTACTCCTTCAATATTATATGAAACAAAACGCAAATGGCTTTTGTGTGTACTAGGGTCACTGTCAGGTGTGATATGGACCAGGCCTTTATCCTATTTGTTGTTACTTTGTTTACTGATATTTTTGTGTTGCTCTTGTTTGAGATGCTTTCTGATAAAGTTAACTGTCTTCTTTCACCAACTGTTGTTGCCACAGACTTGCTTCTTAAGCGTCTCTCTGTATCAGATAAGCGTTTGTTTATGAGAGCACTATCAGAGCTGCTTGGGACTTGTTGGACTGTGCTGCCTTTCTTTAAGCGAGTGGCAGCATTCACTTTTGGCTTCCTGCTGCCACTGGACGGCCCCGTTTGGCTTGAAACAGTGTCCCTAGGCATGGCATGGGCAGTGGATTGAGAATCAGTGGTCTCAGGGTCAACACCCATCACACCAACAGCATCCTCCTCATTCTGCCCATCAGGTTGAAGTTCTGGTGAAGTGAGCAGATGGCTGACATCAGCCTGGACACTGTCACCATCAGCCGTGTCCCCACAGGACGATGTGAAGCTGACCCCAGGGAGGAGAGTAGAGCTGTCTGGTTCCCCCTCAGTACCATCAGGCTGTCTGGGCACAGCTCCATGGCGTGATTTACTGGATGCAGAGTTGACCCCTGGAAGCTGAGTAGAGCTGGCCCCTGGAAGCTGAGTAGAGCTGCCCCCTGGAAGCTGAGTAGAGCTGGCCCCTGGAAGCTGAGTAGAGCTGGCCCCTGGAAGCTGAGTAGAGCTGGCCCCTGGAAGCTGAGTAGAGCTGGCCCCTGGAAGCTGAGTAGAGCTGGCCCCTGGAAACTGAGTAGAGCTGACCCCTGGAAGCTGAGTAGAACTGGCCCCTGGAAGCTGAGTAGAGCTGGCCCCTGGAAGCTGAGTAGAGCTGGCCCCTGGAAGCTGAGTAGAGCTGGCCCCTGGAAGCTGTGTAGAGCTGGCCCCTGGAAGCTGTGTAGAGCTGGCCCCTGGAAGCTGTGTAGAGCTGGCCCCTGGAAGCTGAGTAGAGCTGGCCCCTGGAAGCTGAGTAGAGCTGCCTGCTTCCCCCTCGGTATCCCCGTACTGCGTGGACAAGGCCCCCGGTGAGGTGGGTCACTGGACACAGCAAGGCTGACCCTTGGAGGCGGAGTGAAGCTGTCGGGTTCCCCCTGAGGAGCACCATGTTGTGTGGGCACAGTCCCTTGTGGTATGTGCGGTGTCTCTGGTGAGAGAACAGGAGGTGCACTGGTGCCAGAATTGTCTCCAGAATCACTGTCCCTGGTTGCTGCAGTCATTCCCTCCTCTGCTGAGGGCACTGTTGTGACCACCCTGGCAGCCATGTCCTGTGAAGACTGTGTGCTGTTCAGCTGATGGTCAGGTGCTGGAGTAGACTGTCCTGGTGTTGACCCACAGGGATGACTGGAGTTCTTTTCCAGTGTTCCTTTCTCCTTGTTGTTCTTGGCAGCATCAGGTACAGAAGCCAGGTTGTCCAGATTGCATGGCTGGTTGGAATGATGGAAACCATCACGGAGGTCCTGGTGGCCAGTATAGTACTGCCAGTTGTATGGGCTGTACCTGTAGTCCCATTCACCACCGTCACCCCAGTAGTTTGCATAGAAGCCAGGTGCCTCATTCCAGGCTGATGAACCCTGATGGTGTTGGTGACTGGTATTCACTGTGCGGTCACAGGGGTACGGACGGTAATCCCTGGTGGGCTGGTCTTCCTGAGTGGTTCTTTCCTGCCAACGATCGGTGTTGTCCTTCCCTCTCCTGTTGCCAGAGACATCACGTCGAACTACCTCGGCAAAAGTTCCACGGCTCAAGGGCCGATAGTGAAGGGGTCCTGCCACCACAAGCTGGTTGCCCTTGTAGTAGGCACGGATGCCTCTTTCTCTGTGTTCTCTCACAGTGTTCTGCTGCCTTGTGGTCAGATCTCCTGCAACCTGGATCCCCTTGTTCAGCAGTCTTTCACGCCCCTTTGTCAAGATGTCCATTTTGTCCCTCCATCTGCAGAACTGCACAAGGACTGGGCGTGACCGTCTTCTGTGTCCATTCCTTTTCATCCCCAGACGATGTGCAGACATGATGTCCTCCTGGTTCCATCGTCTTCCTGGCACTGTGCTTCCTATGGCATCAAGCACATTCATGTTGCAGGCATGGTCATCTTCGTCATCAGGTTCTGGAATGCTGAAAAACCGGAGATTGTTTCGTCGACTCTGAGCCTCAAGTTTGTCGATTTTTTCTTCAAACTATGTTGCTCTTGTAGCTAGCTGTTCTTCCACATTGCTAATTGCAGACTGAGATGTTGATTGCTCTTGCACCATGCCAGCAAAATCTTCCTCCAGCTTTGTTGTTCTTGTATGCAGAGCTTGCACTTGTTCTTGGATAGAAGAACATATTTTCTCCAGCTTGTTTAGAAGTCCATCACTAAATGACTGTAAACGTTCATTCAGTTTCTGGTCAAACAGAGTTAACAGTTTATCATACTGCTGGTTGAACATGGTCTGGAGCTGTGTTTCTGTTTCATGATCAGGACCAGGATTCTGTTCTATGTCCCCCGCACACAGCAGAAGTTGGAAAACAACAACAGTCAGTAGAATACACTGTATCTGGGCTTTCTTTGCCTTTTGTGAGTACACTTGCCTTGCAGTTGGCAGCTTTGCACGTTTCCACATAAAGAAAGTATAAATTGCGGAAAAACGACCGCATGTATGGCGAAAAGCTAGTACCTCTGCAGGCATATTTGACTGGCAGAGAGAGAGAGAGAGAGAGAGAGAGAGAGAGAGAGAGAGAGAGAGAGAGAGAGAGAGAGAGAGAGAGAGAGAGAGAGAGAGAGAGAGAGAGAGAGAGACAGACAGACAGACAGACAGACAGACAGACAGACAGACAGACAGACAGACAGACAGGCAGAAATAGAGG
>CM060333.1:40277657-40280157 GCA_030674155.1 Stramonita haemastoma | reverse complement strand
CACACACGTACACACACACAAACACATACTCATACACAAACATTTATACACACACGTGCATACATACACAGATCACACACGCACACACACATACACACACATATAAACACACAAACACACACACACACTCACACACAAACACGTACACACACACGCACACATGCACGCAGATATAAAAAACCCACTCAGTTCCATATGTTTTGTGTTTGCAGCATTATCATTACAATTTTTTTTTCTCTGTACAACCCACTCACAATATCTCCAAATATATTTGTGTTACTGTACGGCATTCTGTTCTTCTTCTGATCTTGTTTTAGGGGAATAATTATGCAGAACTGTTCACTTTTTACAGTTTACATCACTTGGTGTCATCTGCAACATTTTAGGTGTTGAATGACTATGTTTGTTGTATTCGTGATATTGAATTATCTCATTTACAAAGATAATAAATTCACATCATATCTGAATATGTACTGAATCTATTTTGCCAAAAAATATACCATATAAATAATTCAAACCATACACGCTTTTCAACACTGATGCACGAATTTTTTTGGTATCGATCCTCGGTTAGAGCTCCGAGGTTCACCAATGTTGAGAGCGTGCGCATACGGCTGTTTTTAACCCACTATGAAGGTAGCCGCATTCCCTCTTCAGGGATGTATGCGAGTATATTCGTGTTTCCGTAACCCACCAAACGCTAACACGAAATACGGGAACAATAACGTGCGTATTTAATTTGATCTTCACCTTGTGCCTACACACAAGAGATATTAAGGTATTGGCAGGTCTGCACTTGAAGACGACCTGGGAGATCGTAAAAATCCCCACACTTCATTCACCATAATTATGCCATCGAGATTTGTACTCACGTCTTCATGGACGCATGGGATTGAAATCAAACGGTCTTAACCACGGGGCTACAGTGTACGTTTGATGCACGCATAAACCTGAAGGCCGTAATGCAAACACGCTAGGGGTTAGACCCTTTCCCACAGCCTACTCTTACAGCTCTAATTAATAAGTGCATCATCATGTACATCTGCATTTCACTGCAGCAAGCTACTTTCATATCTGACCTTCTGCTTATCTGAACAGGGAAAATTAATCATGTCTGATTTACCGCTACGGAAGATGTGTGTGTTGTTGTGTGGTGGTGTGGTGTGTGGTGGTGTGTGTGTGTGTGTGTGTGTGGTGTGTGTGTGTGTGTGTGGTGTGTGTGTGTGGTGTTGTGCGCGCGCGCGTGTGTGTGTGTGGGGTGTGTGAGGTGGTGAGGTGTGTTGGTGTGGTGTGATGTGGTGTGAGTGTGTATGTGTGTGGAGTGTGGTGGTGTATGTCTGTCTGTATGTGTGCTATGTCGGTGAGGCGCGCGCGGTGTGTGTGTATGTGTGTGGTGTGGAGAGAAGAGAGAGAGAGAGAGAGAGAGAGAGAGAGAGAGAGAGAGAGAGAGAGAGAGAGAGAGAGAGAGAGGAGAGAGAAGAGAGAGAGGAGAGAGAAGAGAAGAGAGAGAGAGAGAGAGAAGACAGACAGACAGACAGACAGACAGAGACAGACAGACAGACGCAGAGACAGAAGACAGACAGACAGAGATGAATATGATTATGTAAAAGAATGCCATCTATTATGTCGTTTATGTGTTGCTGTTGCTGTTGTTGCACGTTCCTCAGCTTAACACCTGATGGGAGAGTGGGGAGGGAGTCTCAGAATAACACACTCTAATTTTCTCATTCACCCTTGGATTCACTGTGTGACTATAAGTGTCCCCAGTTGAGAAGTTTGAATATATATATCTGTTTTCAAATGCTTTTCCCAGGAAGGAAGGTGCCAGCCCGTTAGGGACTTTCACTTTATACTGTGAGTCCTTAGGTTTAATTTCTCAACCTTGTCCTATCTTTGCTATGAAGAAAATTGAACTTGACTTGAAAGTCCTTCGGTGTGATATAAACTGAGGCTCTGTGTGCAAAAGTACGCTGACAATTTTGTGTACACGTAAAAAAAAGTTACGCCTTTCGAAAAATTAGACCAACGTGTTGGTAGGCCCGGGTGATTTATTTCAAAAGACCTGCATGCACATAGGTATTGTATTCAGTATACCATTTCTGAAAACTGACTGTGCTACATTAATTGTGGGGGGGGGGGGGGTAGATGGTAGTAAAATAATCTCACAATTTGACTCACAGAGCTTGAGCCTAGGAACGAAAAGAAAACACCCAAACTTAACCTCATAGAAAAGCGCATTTCGAATTTCAGATGATTTTTTTCTGCCTAGAAAAAAGAAATCAAACGTGAACATGCAACAATAGAAAATAATGAAAAGAACAAAAACAATCCACGAAGAAAAGAAAAATAGACACTTACAAGTGTAAAACGGCATGCAAAAAACACAAATTGAAAAAGAAGGAAAAGAGAGCAAGAAAGAACACAATATGAACAATTAATGAAGAAAAAAAATGAAAAGAACGCTTCCAAATTCAGTTAGAAAATACAATTGCCACAGAGT
>CM060333.1:40267657-40272657 GCA_030674155.1 Stramonita haemastoma | reverse complement strand
GAGTTATAACACCTCCCTTTCGTTTTTGTGCATCTTTTGTTGTAAATAATCCCACTACTTTATTTTTACATCAGACTTTAATCCACACAAAACAATTAGAAAAAAGAAAACCATTAATTATTGACTGTTGCATGTTTTCTGTAAGGCAGAGACCTACACTAAAATGAAAGAATCGGTTCCTTTTTTTTCTTGTAGAGTGTTGTCAAGATAAGACCTGAAGTAATACCGAGTCAGTTGTTCTGTCAAGAGGTGTTCACTACTTCATGTTTATTCATCTCTGCATTCCGTGTTATCACATTATCTTCTCTGTCTTTTTGATACTCCTTCTGCTGTCTTCTGACACAAGTATGTGCATCCAGTCACTGATGTTTATTATTTGCGTTTCTTTTTTATCCTCGACTCCTTTTCTGAAGTTTACCAAGGGTGATGTATACATCCTAATCAGGGGAAGGGCCAGATTGAAAAAAGTACGTAATATTTACTCTGTAACTCTTGAAAATATGAATAAAGATGATCTATTCGTTCGTTCGTTCGTTCGTTCGTTCGTTCGTTCGTTCGTTCGTTCGTTCGTTCGTTCGTTCGTTCGTTCTCTCTCTCTCTCTCTCTCTCTCTCTCTCTCTCTCTCTCTCTCTTCTCTCTCTCTCCTCTCTCTCTCTCTCTCTCTCTCTCTCTCTCTCTCTCTCTTCTCTCTCTCTCTCTCTCTCTCTCTCTCTCTCTCTCCCCCCCCCTTTACCGAGTATTGATCGTAAAGCCTGCTCTTCTGTGCTTGTCATTATTTTTTCAGGAGGTCTGTCTGCTTGCCTCAGCTGACACTTTTCCACTTCCGAGCAGCTCTCTTCATTGTACAGGTTAGCATACTTGGTATGTTCGAGTTTTCATAACCCATAGATGATCAATCTACTGCATGTGTATGATATACACGAAAGGAGCCAAGACACTGGCAGGTCTGCGCTTGAAGCAGACTTGGAAGATTATAACAAAAATTCTACCCTTAATTCCCCAGACACTGCCATTGTTAAGATTCCTCTTTTTTTTTTTTTGGCCTTAAAATTTTCGGACAAGTTGTCTTGGCTTCCTTTCTTTCGTCTTGCAGACAGAGTGGCAGTGCATTCTATGGCAGATCAGACTTGTCAAAAGGCCGAAGCGCTGTGTGCATGGATGACAGTTTGGAGGGTTTCTTTTTGTGTTGACTGTACTTCACGTCGAATTGCTTGGGGTCTGACCGTTTTAGCTAAAAAAAAATGTAGACAACTTAGGCTTTTGTACTAGTTACAGGGAAAAGAGTCAGTTTTGAGAGCTGTCAAAGTTGGGCAGATGCCCATGAAGTTAGAGTTTACTTTTCTTTCTGTCTGCCTGCCTGCCTGCCTGCCTGCCTGTCTGCTGCCTGTCTGTCTGTCTGTCTGTCTGTCTGTCTGTCTGTCTGTCTGCCTGCCTGCCTGCCTGCCTGTATGTATGAATGTTTTGATTTATTTAACTTTAATTTATATTTTTATTTATTATATCGAGGATAATGGAATAGACTCTCATGTTTTTTTAAATCCAGTTCCCGTATGCATGTAGTGTTGAAAAAGTCATCTGTTCCCACCGGCACACAATGGCCTACTCTTATGAAAAGTGGAACAGGATTTAACGTGTGCGCAAGATGTTCTGCGTGCGTTCGCACACAGGCCTCGGTTTATAGTCTCATCCGAGGGACTTTTGGTGAGAGTGAAGTCAGCACTAATGTTAACACCAGGAGGAAAACCCCTTCGAACGGGAATAGAACCCGGGTCGTCATATTGCGAGCGCAATGTTCTGACCACCAGGCAATCCCGTCTTCTGTGTGTGTGTGTGTATGTATGTATGTATGTATGTATGTATGTATGTATGTATGTATGTATGTATGTATGTATGTATGTATGTATGTATGTATGTATGTATGTATGTGTGTTGTGTGTATGTTGTTGTATGTAGTTGTTGTGTCGTGTGGTATGTTGTGCGTATGGTGTCGTGTGTATGTATGTATGTATGTATGTATGTATGTTAGTGTAGTGTTGGATGTTGTTGTATGTTGTGTTGTGTGATGTATGGTATGTATGTATGTATGTATGTATGTGTGTATGTATGTATGTATGTATGTATGTATGTATGTATGTATGTATGTATGTATGTATGTATGTATGTTATGTATGTATGTATGTATGTATGTATAATGTTGTTGATGTTGTCTTCTATGTTTTGTATGTCTGTCTGTCTGCCTGTTGTCTGCTGTCTGTATATCTGTCTGCCTGTCTGTATATCTGTCTGTCTGTCTGTCTGTCTGTCTGTCTGTCTGCTCTGTCTGTCTGTCTGTCTGTCTGTCTGTCTGTCTGTCTGTCTGTCTGTCTGTCTGTCTGTCTGTCTGTCTGTCTGTCTGTCTGTCTGTCTCTCTTCTCTCTCTCTCTCTCTCTCTCTCTCTCTCTCTCTCTCTCTCTCTCTCTCTCTCTCTCTCTCTCTCCTCTCCTTGTTTTTATCTTAATCTATCCATAAATGCTTTTCCGTTTTTAATTCCTGATTTATTTGTTAAAGCCTCCTTAAGGATTAAACAATGGGTTCCCTGTTGTATATTATATGTCAATGAATGGATAGCACTTCTTAAAGAGAAAACATAAGATGAGATTTTAATGTTTGCTGATGATAATTATTTTGTTCTAGCTATTTCCATCGTTGCAATGTAATCTTGGTGTCTCTGTCTCTTTCTCTTCCGCTATCTCCTCCTCTTCTCTGTCAGTCTGTCTCTGTTTCTGTCTGTCTGATTGTCTCTCTCTCTTTGTCTCTGTTTCTCTGTCTCTCTCAGTCTCTCTGTCTCTGTCCATCTCAGTCTCTTTGTGTCTGTCAGTCTCTGTCTCTCTGTCTCTCTGTGTCTGTCTCTGTCTTCTCTGTCTTGTCTGTGTCTTCTCATTCTCTCTGTCCATTTCACGCCACTCATTTCTCTCTTTCTGTTACATGATATTAGCATTTCTATCACAATGCACCTTATACTTTATTTTTACATGTACGCTTTGCTACCTTTATAAAAACACGCAAAGCTCTCTCTCTACACACACACACACACACACACACAACAACAAACAACACAACACATAACACACTACAACACATGCATACAGAGAGAGATATATATGTATATATATATATGTATGTTTATTATATATATATATAATATTAATACATACATACATACATACAGAGACAGTGGACAGACGACAGAGTGAGCAGACAGTAGAGTGAGTGAGTGAGTGAGTGAGTGAGTGAGTGAGTGAAAGTAGAGTGGTTTAGGAATGTGAGGTGAGAAAGAGACAAGAGTCTAAGAGACTGAGACATAGACCCCATTTTCTACTACCTCACTTTTATTTTGCCTAACCAGCCCATTCATTTGACGTTGTACTTCTTTCATGAAAGAAATCTGAATTTTATCTTTCTCAGATGCTAAGCTAGGGGCCTGAAGTTGGAGTGTGTCTCAGCTGAGGCCAGCAGGCAGACCTCCTGCAGTCTCAAGCGCAGTAGAAGACCAGGCACTAAGCACTCTATCCAGTATGGCCACATGCCTTTCTTGTGGTCACACACTGTGCCTTAGTTTACAGTTTCATGCAGAAGATTTCTAGGGTTTTCAGGTCACCTCCTGTGTTAATTCCATGGGGAAAAATCAAAACAACCAACACTTTAAATAGGTACCTCAACCCAACTCGCTGATACTAATCCACGACATTGGCGATCAAGAGTACAGCGCTTTGAGGTCTAATGCTATCCACACCCACTGTATTTAACACTTGGGACATATAGGGGTCGTAAGAGAGAAATTCTCTTTACAAGCTTATGTTAGTAGTCATACCATGCATTGGAAAAGCATCACTTTAAATCAAATAAAAAATAATGGAATTATTTTTGTATAGTGGGATCACATAAACATCCAATATAGCCAGAAGCCGAAAACAATGCCACGAAGTTACTCAGCTTTCATGCACTGTTGTCTAGAAACAATCCAACATGGCCGCAAGCCTAAAACTAAATTAACATTTCATAAATGTTGCCATCAAACAATCCAATATGGCCAGCAAAACTAAATGTTTTAAATTGTTGAACATTTTTAGCTATACCCATTCAAGAAACGGAATTTTAGAGACGTTTTATACACCATCATTCTTTAAATTTATCAAGGAAAAATTCTCCATATTTGCATTTAGTAATTTTCTATGCTGAAAAAATACTTCAGGATTTGGGTCACTATTAGACACGTGTCCATACACTTAAGTCCTTCGGATGAGACTAAAAACCGAGGCCCGGTGTGTGAACGCACGCAGAACATCTTGTGCACATGTTAAATCCTGTTCCGCTTTTCGTAAGAATAGGCCATCGTGTGCCGATGGGAACAGATGACATTTACAAAATTGCATACACACGGGGACTGGATGTAAAAAAGCACAAAAGTGCTTACCCCATTATCCCGATATAAAAGAATAAAATAAAATATAATAAAATAGAATAAGAACTAAATACCGTGTATGTCTACAAATATTTGTTTAAAAAGCACCACAGGAACAGAAGAAATGGTAATCCTTGTGCCAGCCCAGATGTCAGGGTAACATCATCGGGTAACTGTACTCCTTTGACCTACAAACCAAATTCGGGATGATCCGTTTGCGCGAAAACAATGATGAGAGAGTAGAGAAGAGAGTAGAGAGAGAGAGAGAGAGATAGATGAGAAGAGATAGAGAGAAGAAGAGAGAGATGATGAAGGAGAGAGAGAGAGAGAGAGAGAGAGAGAGAGAGAGAGAGAGAGAGAGAGAGAGAGAGGAGAGGAAGAGAGACAGAGAGACAGACAGACAGACAGACAGACAGACAGACAGACAGACAGACAGACAGACAGACAGACAGACAGACAGACAGACAGAGAGAGACACAGAGAGAGACAGAGAGAGACAGAGAGAGAAGAGAGACAGAGTAGAGACAGAGACGAACAGAAGAGCAGACAGACACACAGA
>CM060333.1:40255157-40262657 GCA_030674155.1 Stramonita haemastoma | reverse complement strand
TCCCAGTGTATGTGTGTCTGTTACTTTGCACACCTGCTTGTCTTCTTGCCTGCCTTACTATTTGTCTCTCGTAATTTTGATTGCTGTTATAATGATGTTAATGATGGTGGGTAAATAAAATGACTGACTGACTGACTGACTGACTGACTGACTGACTGACTGACTGACTGACTGACTGACTGACTGACTGACTGACTGACTGAATGAATGAATGAATGAATGAATGATGTAATTGAATGAATAAATGGATGGAGGAATAAGTGAATGAATGAATGGATGGAAGAATAAGTGCATGAATGAATGAACGAACGAACGAATACCTGTCTTCTATTCGACCTGTCAAAAACTGGCTAAATATTAAGCGATACTCCAAACAAAAACAACAACAAACAAACAACACATACACTAACAGATAACTAGATTCAGAGACACCCAGAAAAATACCGATAAAGACGCAGACATGGACACAAACACACAGAAAGACATAATATACAAACACAAACAGATGTACAGACAAAAAAGGCAATCAGAGAGGCAGAAAACACTAACCAGACATTATAAGAAGAAAGGTTAGTTTTGATGAATACGTTTTTTTTCTTGGTCGAAAACTACAACTTTAGGAACTGTACACTCTATTCTACACCATACCACCAGAACAGACAGTCAATTCATCCATCATTCTGGTCCGTTCACCCCAACATCCTCCTGGAGCCTGTTTTTAGCATTTTATTCTACCAGTCCCCTAGTTCTAACCACCCTAATCAAATTGTCTGCAGGTTTACACACTGTATACTAGTTTGAAGGTAAAACCAAACCAGGGCAAAACAGAGGAAAGAGGGAAACGGGGGGATGCTGGTGCTATTGCTGTCGCTGGCATCGCCTCAAGTTTGTCACTCCGTTCCGGCGTTCTGGTGACCTAAATCCATACACTTTTTTGTTCCCTTACAACAGAAATGGTAGGTAGTCTGGCGACTTAAATGCACACTTGCTAGGTGGTTATTTCGGGATGAAAGAAGGATGTAGGGTTAGTGCTTGCCCTATGACGATGTCTTTGTAAAAAGAGCATGGCTGTGTTTGGAATTTACATTGTACATATATTTAATGGGGGCAGACAGACACAGCTAGCTTCATGATCGCATAAAGGCAGTCATCACAAAAAACTACTGCATAATCATGGTGCGGAAATAATTCCAGATAAGTCTATAAATGCTGCAAAGATGATCGAAACCATGGCATTTTGATACTCCCTGAGATATGGCTTTGGTGTGTTTTATTCTAAATATGATGTATAATACTAAAGCTACTGCATATGGTACCGGAGGGAAACCCAGATATGTCTATGAATATTGTAAATAGGACTAGCACTGGGATATTTTATTACTCACTGTGATATGTGTGTTTGTGATTGGTAAAAAGGATGGCATTTCGTTTATGAAGTGTAATGATTTGAGTAATGTAAAGAAAACACCCACATAAGTGCTCATTCCTTTATCCTCGAAATAGAAATAAGAATGAATGAATCAATCAATAATCAATCAATCAAACACTTAATTTATACATTAATAAAAGCCATAGCGTCGGTCACTGAAAAAAAATGAAACATATGTTCTTAACATCTTTGTCAGACTATCAAATTTCACCAGGTTTGGTTTCAGACATAAAACTGTCTAGGTGGTGTCCATATCAAAATTCACTACTGATTGATCGATTGATTAATTGACTGACTGATTGATTATTTGATTGATTATTTGATAGATCGATTGATTGATTGATTGATAATCTTTAGTTCCAAGGGCTACAAATATTTATATCGTACTTTTCTTCATCCGGGCATCTCCTTGTGCTAAAAGCGCATTATCCTTAACAGTCAACTTAGAGAGAGATTTGATTTGATTTGAGTTATTCTTAGAGAGAGAGAGAGAGAGAGAGAGAGAGAGAGAGAGAGAGAGAGAGAGGAGAGAGAGAGAGAGAGAGAGAGAGAGAGAGAGAGAGAGAGAGAGAGACAGACAGACAGACAGACAGACAGACAGACAGACAGACAGACAGACAGACAGACAGACAGACGACACACACACACACACACACACACACACACACACACACACACACACACACACACACAGACAGACACACAGACAGACACAGACAGACACAGACACACAGATAGACAGAGAAGAAAAAAAAAACAGAAACAAAAAGACAGTGAGACAGAGAGAGCTTGCAGACAAAACGATGATGAGGAATAGTAGACATAGAACACAGAAAAAATGAATGAATGAATCGAGGAATAAAAAAACAAGATATTGACTTGACATAAGATAGAATGGGATGGAAATTCTACACATCTTTATCGTATAATCACTATGTTATTCTTTAATTTTGTTCCGTGATTATTGTGGGTTTTTTTTTTCATTTGGGTGGATAACGAATTCTAAAATAAAAATTAAAATAGTAATTGCTGGAAAAGATTGGTCACAGAGCTAATGGCAAGCAAATTGAGAACTCTTTTCTGTTTCGGTGCCAGAGATAGGATTATCTTTTCTTTTCCAATTGCCTCGCCGTTTCATCATCAGACAAATGCATGTGGACACGCAGATAATATGATGGAAAATGCTGAAAAGACAAGTGGGACTGGAATGAGAGGAGGGGAATGAGGGAGGTACTGCTTGCAAGTATATGTTCCATCTTTCTGAAGTCGATATACTTTTACGTTAGTTTTACTTATTGTAATATTTACAGTTTACCTTTTCCACAGAGAAAAAATATGATGACCATTTCTCGGGTAAAGCTGTAGAGTTTATGAATGGAAACGTACTTTTTTTGGAAATGAAAGAAAATGATACTTTTATTTTACTTGAAAAAAATATAGATATCGTTGCTCACATCACAACACCTCTACACCCCACCCCTCCGCCACACACACACATTGGGAATATAGAACATAGTTACACTCTGCTGAAATTTGTGGGATGAGCGAAACAGAAGAGAAGGCGATAAAAAAGGGTGAAGCGATGAAAAATGTGTGTGTTTTTTTTAAGTATCTGCAAAAGACAGCAATGGTTTAACTTTCTTTAGTTTTGGTTTCCTTTACTACGTTTTGCTTGACTTGATGAGCTGATGAATGAATTGATTGTTTGATTGATTGATTGATTGATTGATTGATTGATTGATTGATTGATTGATTATTTGATAGGCTGCATCAACAGACCAATTTATTGATTAAAATATATTGCTTTTTTCGTACGTCTATTTGCTATTTTTTTCACAAATTGAGCAGCAAGCCTGTGCAGTGTTTTGTCTAAGTGTCTGTCTGTCTGTCTGACTGTCCGTCTACCTGTCTGTCTGTCTGTCTGTCTGTCTGTCTGTCTGTCTGTCTGTCTTTCTTCTCTCTCTCTCTCACTCTCTGTCTCTGTCTCTCTCTGTCTCTCTGTCTCTCTGTCTCTCTGTCTGTCTGTCTGTCTGTCTGTCTGTCTGTCTGTCTATGTCTCACTCTCTTTCTCTCACTCTCTTTCTCTCTCTCTCTCTCTCTCTCTCTCTCTCTCTCTCTCTCTCTCTCTCTCTCTCTCTCTCTCTCTCTCTCTCTCTCTCTCCTCTCTCTCTCTCTCTCTCTCCTCTCTCTCTCTCTCTCTCTCTCTCTCTCTCTCTCTCTCTCTCTCTCTCTCTCTCTCTCTCTCTCTCTCTCTCTCCCCAGAGCAGAGTCACACAATCCCATTATTGACAAATGATTCATCTTGTTGAGGTCGCGGCAAACAAACGCTGCCACAATGGAGAAGCCGCTCTCTCAATTGACTAAATAAAACAACAACAAAAAACAGCCGAACCATTAATAACTGGTTCTGTCCAATGCCAAGCTATTGCATATTGTTTGTGGCTTGGAGGCAACTGTAAGATTATAAATATTGTTTTACACTCTATTCTAACAGATGATGCTTTATCATACTGAAAAAAGCATAAAAAGATGATGAGATGACAAATAGTAAAGAGGCAAGAAAGTAGGTTTGACATTAGTGCCAAAGAAGAGATATGAACGTTTTAGGCAAGTAAATTTGAAAAAAATGCGTGGGAAGCTAAATATTTTAATGGTGTTGGTTGCTATGTTGTTGTTTGGATACAACAACATGTATATTTACTGTTGTGCCACATTGACCGTAGCGATTAATCTTCTTTACAGCATGTCGGTCTGGCTATTGGTGCCATAATTATTTTTTTCTTCTTAGTCATTATTCTTCTTTAACTGTTTATGTATCTCTCATAATTGCTAGCCGGTTTTCTTCATTGGTAAACAAAAGTATTACCAGAATGTAGTGTTTAGTTTATCTTTTACAAAGAACAAGATAGAGAGAGAGTAGAGAGAGAGAGAGAGGGGGGGGGGGGGGGGAGGGAGGAGAGAGAGACAGATACACAGACAGAGACAGAGAGACATATACATAGACAGAGACAGAAACAGAGAGAGTCAGACAGACAGACCAATGGAAGACTCAGGCAGAGAGAGTCAAAAGGATACAGACAGACAGATTCAAAGAGAGACTGCCAGTGGCAGCCACAAAACAGAGTGAGTTTGACAGAGTGGATGAGAGGAAGAGATGCAGATCGAGAGATAGGAGCCCTCACAGTAGCACAAATAGCACATACAGACAAAGACACACAGACACACAGACACACAGACTCACAGACTCACAGCCACAGACAGACACAGACAGACACAACACAGACACACAGACACAGACACAGACACACAGACACAGACACACACACGCACACACGCACATACGCACGTACACCACACACACACACACACACACACACACACACACACACACACACACACACACACACACACACACACACACACACACACACACACACACACATTATCCAGACTCTGGAAGAGAACAAAACTACTAACCAAAGAAACGAACCAAAAATTCAGAACAATAGTGATGTTTAATTGTTCTTCTCGTTACGAAATATAGGAACAGAATAACACAATCGAACAATGCATCTATCAATACAAAAGTCTTCACCTTATATTTTCAAAATATTCAACAACTTTGTCTTTCATATGCTCTATCTCTCTCCTATAGCGTAAACTTGGCACCAATCTGAGAAGTTTGTTATATTTTGCAGAAATCTGACTAGAAAACAACACAGAAATTATACGAGATAAGATGATCCTTTAGCTATTACCATCCCCATAGCTCATCTTTAAAATTGTGTCCGACTGATGTCGAAATACGCGAGCTAAAATTTAAAAAAAGCAAAATGGTGAATGAAGCAGACAAAAACAAGCAAATAAAAAACAACCTTAAACCCACCAGTAAGAAAAGTAAACTAAATGGTCTTACTTAAAAGCAAAACAAAATAAACATTGCAAAAGAGCCAAAAGAAACATACCCAAGAGAATCAAACAAAAACACTTTTTTAGATAAAGCTGAAGCACAATTGTTATAAACAAAAGTTTGGTCTAAAACAACGCCACTTTCCCCCCAACAACAAAAAAATCAACAACCAACAAACTAAAACAAAAATACTAAGAAAATCCCTCACTCAAACTACAACAAGCACAATCATAAAACACCCCCTCCCCCGCTCCCAGATGACTTAGCTACAACCAAAAACAACAACAACAACAACAACAACAACAACAACAACAAAATGAAACCAACACCACGAAAACAAAATCCACCATTTCATCACCTCCACATCCCCCTCTAAAAACAAAAAATGTCTTTTGCTGTGTTTTTTATGTTTCTACTGGATCCGCGACGTTGTGTTTACTGAAAGACAGATGGCTCCGAAATGATGGGAAAGTATAATCCTTCAGGTTTGTCTGCACTCCCAGCCTGGCTTGTGTACACACATGAATGTGATGCCATACACTGCTAAACTTTGCACTCAGGAGATTTCAGACACCCCATAACTTTGCTTCTCCTTGGATTTAGCCTTCGTGAGTCTGTCTGTGTGGTTCTCTGAAGTTTAATGTCATTCTCCTATACTCTGTATTATTCTTTGGTGAGGTGGGGGGGGGGACTTTTCACTTTTTTTTGGTTCTTGTAACTTTATTTCTTTTATCATTGTTTTTATTCTGTAATGTTGTTTATAGCATTGCTTGTTTGTTTTTCTGTTTGTTTGGGTCAGAGAATGACTGAATAAAAAAGAAATGAGTGAAAGAAAGAAAAAAAGGAAAAAACAGAAAGACAGATAGAAAAAAAGAAAGAGAGAGAGAACGAAAGAGAGACATAGGGAAAAAGTAAGAAAGAAAGAAAGAAAGAAAAGAGAAAGAAAGAAAGAAAGAAAGAAAGAAAGAAAGAAAGAAAGAAAGAAAGAAACAAACAAAAAACAAAACAAACAAACAAACAAACAAACAAAGAGAACAGGAAGGAAGGACGGAAAGAAAAGGAGAAGGGATAAAAAAGATAAAAAAGAAAGAAAGAAAGAAAGAAAGAAAGAAAGAAAGATACAAACAAACAAACAAAACAAACAAACAAACAAACAAACAAAGAGAACAGGAAGGAAGGACGGAAAGAAAAGGAGAAGGGATAAAAAAGATAAAAAAAGAAAGAAAGAAAGAAAGAAGAAAGAAAGAAAGGGAAAGAAAGAAGAGAGAGAGAGAGGAGAGAGAAGAGAGAGAGAGAGAGAGAGAGAGAGAGAGAGAGAGAGGAGAGAGAGAGAGAGAGAGAGGAGAGAGAGAGAGAGAGAGAGAGAGAGAAGGGGGGGGTGGGGGGGTGGGTGAAGAGATGAAAAGAGAGAAAGAGGAGAAAGAGGGAGATACAGAGACAGACAGACAGGCAGGCAGGCAGGCAGACAGACAGACAGGCAAAGAGACAGACAGACAGACAGGCAGGCAGAGAGGGACAGAGCGTACAGTCTTTGCTTCTATACTGACTCCTTGCTGCAAGATTGATAGAAGAGAGTAACAAGAGGTAGAGAAAGATGTGTGCAGCCATTAGGGGCAGATGCTGAGATTCAGAATAGCATTATTAATTCATGTACAGGCTACTGGTCCTCCTAGGTAGAATAGCAAAACTGCACATTCAGTCACCAGAGAGTGAAGATCGCCCGAACTCCCCACAGACGACTGAATGATGTCTATCAGAACAGGGAAGGCACGGCAAAGCACGAGAAGAGGGAATAAGAAAGGAAAGGCAAGGGAAGACGAGTAAAGGCTAGGTAAGGCAATACAATGCAATGCAATGCACAGCAAGGCAAGGCAAGGCAAGGCAAGTGGACGGCAGAATAGGGTAGGGGAGGCCAGGGCAAAGCAAGGCAAGGAAAGGCAAGATACAACAGAGGCAAGAGGCAAGGCAAGGCAAGGCAAGGCAAGGCAAGGCAAGGAAAAGCAAAGCAAAACAATCAAAGTAAGGCAATGCAAAGTAAAGCAAGGCATGGCAAAACAAGACAAGACACTTAGCTTAGAAGAGCATGATTGCGTGTCAGGTCTGATAATATGTGATTATATATATATATATATATATATTATATATATATATATATATATAT
>CM060333.1:40245157-40247657 GCA_030674155.1 Stramonita haemastoma | reverse complement strand
GTCTGTCTGTCTCCTGTCTCTCTGTCTCTGTCTCTCTGTCTCTCTCTGTCTTCTTCTCTGTCTGTCTTCTGTCTGTCTGTCTGTCTGTCTGTCTGTCTGTCTGTCTGTCTCGTCTCGTCTCTCTCTCTCTCTCTCTCTCTCTCTCTCTCTCTCTCTCTCTCTCTCTCTCTTCTCTCTCTCTCTCACCCTCTGTGTCTCTGCTATCGACAGTTTCGGATGTAAATAATACACACCTATTTAATCAGGATGGGGCATGCCAGACACATTTGGGGGGAAGGCAGCCATCCTTTAACCAGATTTGCATATTCAGGAGGCTGGTGGTATGAACACTAAGAACTGTGTCCTGCCATCCAAGGGGATAGATGATCAAACCGCTGCTTCTCTGTCCGTCCACGTGTCCGTCCATCTGTTTATCTATATCTGTTTATCTGTGCTGTCCGTCTGTCTGTTGCGAACTCTGTATCTTAATTTTGCTTCTCTGTGTTGATAGCAGATTTGGATGTGTGTGTGTGTGTGTGTGTGGTGTGTGTGTGTGTGGGGTGTGTGTTGCGTGCGTGCGTGCGTGCGTGCGTGCGTGCGTGCGTGGTGTGTGTGTGTGTGTGTGTGTGTGTGTGTGTGTGTGTGTGTGTGTGTGTGTGTGTGTGTGTGTGTTTATTTCGGTTTCCATGCGCTTGTAAAATATTAGAAGTTGGTCTCTATGTAGAATATGTAGAATATAATAAAGAATATATAATATTATAAATACATACAACACACACACACACACACATAAACCACAAAATATATATATATATATATATATATATATATATATATATATATATATATAATATATATTATATATATATCGATGGATGGGTGATATAGGCGGGTGTGTGGGTGGGTGTAGGTGTGGATCTGTCTCTCCGTCTGTATGTATGGTTGTCTATGAACCCGTCTGCATCCAGTATTGGTCAGGTGGAAAATGGACACGAAGAGTTGTCTTTCAGAAATCATTCGTCCAGCCTCTATAGCAGGCTTTTGTTCTTGGCATCGTCTGGCTGGCTGTCTAGACATAACTCTCAGATTATTGTTTTTCGCCCCGAGTCTATGAGAAGATCTTTGATTTACCTTTGTGTCTGTCAGTCTCTTTTCGATCATCCCTTATGGATTATCAATAGTCATATTATGAAGTTGATTTGTTCTGAATTAAGTAGTAAAATGTTAAAAGAAATTATGGCGTTCAAAAAACAGTCTTTACTACAAGTAAGTTGCAGTAGTAGTAGTAGCAGCAGCAACAATAGTAGCAGTAATAGCAGTGGAAGTAGCAGCAGCTGCAGCAGCAGCAACAGCAGCAAGGAGCAGAGAGTAGTAGTAGTAGTAGTAGTAGTAGTAGTAGTAGTATAGTAGTAGTAGTAGTAGTAGTAGTAGTAGTAGTAGTAGTAGTAGTGGTGGTGGCGGCAGCAGCAGCAAGCAGTATAACAGTAGTGTCATACTAATCATATTCATCCTCACTGACGAGCAGACACACACACACACACACACACACACACACACACACACACACACACACACAACACACACACACACACACACACACACACACACACACACACACACACACACACACACACACACACACACACACACACACACACACACACACACACACACACACACACACACACACACACACACACACACACACACACACACACACACACACACACAGAAGACATGATTAAATCCACCCTTTCATATTCTAGTCTCATGGCCACTTTGACCTGACTAAACCTCTGCAGCGTATATACCTATGAGGAGTTAGCACATGCGTCTCTAAGTCTGGGATTCCTGGGGGGATAGCATTAAAGGACGTGATGGTTTTCATCACTGCACGAACATCTCCTCTGAGGCAGACTTCAAAGACTACCTATTGTTGTCACCAGCTCTTGGGGCTGGCAGAGTATGGTTTGTGGTTGAGCTTTATTATTAATTTGTTTCTTGCATATTTATAAGGGAGGGGATAGCTCAGTGGTCAGAGCACTTGCTTTCCCCAAGCTACTGTTAAGCAGCATCAAGCGTGGTTGCCAAGTGGATAGGTGGCCATTTGCTCACCTTGGATTCAGTACAGTTCCCAGTTCACCCAGCTGTAAATGCGTACTTGGCCTCTTTAGGGTCAGGGAAGGTTAAAATAGCGAGGGAGAGGAGATGGGTGCCGCCCTTAATATGCCGGTCCCTAGAGAAGCTGAGGTCTCTGACGCCTTGCTTCCCAACGACCACCGAAGCTATGGGACACATGTACCCTGACCTTTGCCCTTTAGTATCTTGCCTATTTTAGATACAAAAAGCACCAAGAGTGGGGGTAGCTCAGTGGCCAGAGCGCTGCCTTCACGATTTGACATCCCGGGATTAAGCCCGGGTGTAAGCCACCACCGAAAACGAACAGAAAAACGAATGATATGAACGAACATACGGGCTTTCCTAAGGGTGATTGAGTAAACATAACATTTTTTTTCATCCG
>CM060333.1:40240157-40242657 GCA_030674155.1 Stramonita haemastoma | reverse complement strand
TGAACAGAAAAAGAACAATTAATTTATGTTATTCCTGAAGCAGAAGCTAAATATTCTGTGCTACTGTAAGAGGAGAGAAACATTATTACGTTTTCAATAAAGAAAAAAAATGCTTTTCACTCACGCCATGTGAAATTCCCATGGACATGATAATACAAGATTTAAGAATCACACTATCCTCAACAATAATTATTCCAATCAACTAGTATATAAATTATTCATGAACGTGAGAGGAAGAGACAGATGGAGAGACAGATAGACAGAGACAGACAGGCAGGTAGACATTTAAAGAGAGAAAGACAGACAGACATACAGACAGAGACACATAGAGAGACAGAGAGAGGCAGAGCGACAGAAAGACAGAGAGATAGTGAGAGAGAGAGAGAAAGACAGAGAGAAAGAGTGAGAGAGAGAGAGAGAGAGAGAGAGAGAGAGAGGAGAGAGAGAGAGAGAGAGAGAGAGAGAGAGAGAGAGAGAGAGAGAGAGAGAGAGAGAGAGGAGAGAGAGAGAGAGAGAGAGAGAGAGAGAGAGAGAGGAGAGAGAGAGAGAGAGAGAGAGAGAGAAAAGACAGAGGACAGAGAGACAGAGAAAGGGAACAGTGAAACAGAGGAATAGACAGAGGCAAAGGGACAGAAAAAAACAAAAAACAGGGAAGACAGCAGCACACCGACATACACACGCACACACACACACACCACGCACGCACGCAATCACACACACACACACATATAAACGCACGCACGCACGCAATCACACACAGACACACACACATAAAACACACCCCACCACACACACACATACACACATACACAAACACACACACACATATAAACGCACGCACGCACGCAATCACACACAGACACACACACACACATAACACACACACACACACACACACACACACACACACACACACACACACACACACACACACATACACACATACACAAACACACACTAAACAGACGTTAGCCAAATGGAACGGCAAAGGCAGCTGTCACTTCTAGCCCTCTGCAGTCTGTCAGTCTGTCTTTTCTTGTCTGCCTGCTGGCCTATCTCTCGCTCTCGCTGATTATCTATCTGTCGATCTGTTTTTCTGCTACTCTGTCTGTCTGTCTGTCTGTCTGTCTCTCTGTCTCTCTCTCTGTCTCTGTCTCTCTCTCTATCTCTCTTTTCCCTCTCTCTCTCTATCTCTTTCTCCTCTCTCTCTCTATCTCTCTTTCTCTTCTCCCTCTCTCTCTCCTCCCCCCCTCTCTTCTCCTCCCCCCTCTCTCTCTCCTCCCCCCTCTCTCTCTCCTCCCCCTCTCTCACCTTCCCCCCCCCTCTCTCTCTCCTCCCCCACCCCCTTCCCTCTTCTTTCCCTTTCTTTGTCTTTGTCGAGGAGTATCAGGCTATACTCAAATCAGAAATCAGAATATGTGTAGTAAGTGTACTATTCTCCTCCATAAAAAAAAAAAAAAACCAGTTGAGACGCTCGCTCAGGCTATTGTCACTAGTGAGGGTATGGGTACTTGCTTTACGATACCATCCTCCACTTATTCATGATACATAGCAGACGTACTGGGATAGCCATCAACAATAATTTTGCACGGAACTGAGAATGCAAAAGACCGATAGTTTTTTCTGTTGTCATGTAACCAAACTATAGTGATCTATTGTGTGTGTGTGTGTGTGTGTGTGTGTGTGTGTGTGTGTGTGTGTGTGTGTGTGTGTGTGTGTGTGTGTGTGTGTGTGTTTACTTTTTTCTTTGAAGAGACTAGCACTTTCATATTGATAACAATACTAATGCAGCGATCTTACATTGCACCGAATCTTGTAAAACAACATATTAAAGCGTTTTTACATTAAATTCATTTACACGCTAATCTGCACTCTTCATTAAAGAGAAAAAATCTCTGAATTTGGGGTATGGCTGCCTTATGTTGGCGAAGTACTTGGAAACAGTCACACACACAAACTGCTCATCCGCTGTATTTTCTATCTTACAACGATTTCCAGGTGGGATGAGTGAGTTAAGAGTGCATATTCTTCGTGACCCTAGGGTCTTTGAGCTGAGGAACGCAAGACGGCAACAATATTTGCATGCTTTCACAGCTGTAACTCTGACATTCTACGCCAGTTGTGCATGATTTACCATTGTCAAACACAACAGCTGTGTTTCGCACAAGAGTTGCTCTTTTGAAAAAAGCAACCCCAAAACAACAACTAACAAGCACACATGAAGACACAGAGGTACTGGGAAATGCAGAACAAGTATACACAGGAGGAAGAAAATAAGGAACAAATAAGGAGACTCAGAGAGAGAGAGAGAGAGAGAGAGAGAGAGAGAGAAGAGAGAGAGAGAGAGAGAGAGAGAGAGAGAGAGAGAGGAGAGAAGAGAAGAGAGAGAGAGAGGAGAGAGAGAGAGACAGAGACAGAGAAGAGACAGAGACAGAGACAGAGACAGGACAGACAGACAGAAGACAGACAGACAGACAGGCAGACAGGCAGACAGAGACAG
>CM060333.1:40232657-40235157 GCA_030674155.1 Stramonita haemastoma | reverse complement strand
ACAGACAGACAGACAGACAGACAGACAGACAGACAGACAGACAGACAGACAGACAGACAGACAGACAGACAGACGAGACAGAGAGAGAGAGAGACAGAAGAGACAGAGACAGAGACAGAGAGACAGAGAAGAAGACAGAGAGAGAGAGGAGGGAGAGAGAGAGAGAGAGAGAGAGAGAGAGAGAGAGAGAGAGGAGAGAGAGAGAAGAGAGAGAGAGAGAGAGAGAGAGAGAGTGAGAGAGAGAGAGAGAGAGTAGGAGAGAGAAGAGAGATGTACGCGAAAGAAATTTAGCGCTGTTACCGATAATGACCGTACAATAACACACCTCTAACACAAACAGCTGTTTGCAGACGATCTATGTGATGTATGCTCCTACTAACGTATGTACATGTATTTCTTTGTTTTCTTGTGTCTTAAGTCTATTTGCTTATCTGCAAGTTTGGATTTTTTTGTTTGTCTGTCTGTCTGTGTATCTGTTTGTTTTACTCTGAATTTTTGAATAAATATTGCCTCTGATTCGGTTGTCCCAGTTGCTCTGATCTCATGGTGACCTTGCTTCGGTTTCCCCATACACGTCTGTGCCTGTGGTGAGTTTGAATGCGTCAAAACCTTCGGGATTGCAGACATAGGAGGTATGGTCGCTAGACGGATGTTGTGGTGGTCGCCACCTCGGGTGGGTGAATCAGTCTGGCTCCACGACTCAGATAATACTGTTGTTAGTAAGAGGCCTATTAGGTAATGTCCCGCGTATGTTAGCACAGAACAGGCACCACTGAACACCAACAAAATGACCCAGCAGCAGTGCAGGGCCCCTCTGGTTGGTGGCCCCACGGCGGTCTGATATTGATGGGCCCCTGTGGACTTCCCACCCTAAGGATAAGACACAACAAACCTGGGTATGGCTGTGGCGGGTAGATTGAAATGAGCGGCGTGGGAACAGGAGGACGGGGACGTCACTGAAGACGAGGCAGCAAAAAAGAAAAGACAACGCTCAAAAACCACCAGTCACAACCATCTCTATAAAACGCTAAAGATCAACCAGAAACAAAACATATACATGACCGTCGAAAACGAAACGAAAACCGCCACACCTGAAAAAAACAACACAGCCCCAATTCAGTATGTTTATAATCACCATTCTGAAACAAAATGTGTTTTATACACAAAATATCTAATGTACTATTAACTGTAACCTGAAGTAAATCGTACCTGTAACACACTTTCACCTTCAAACTGAAAAAAAAACACACCCGAAACGCACTGTCTTCTGTCACGAACAAAACAATATGTAACCTCCAAACAGAAGCAAGGTGTCTTAACACAGTATTGTATAACTGACAACCGGAAACAAAACCAAAAGCGCACGGTCACAACAAACCGGAAACAGAGCTGGAAACAATAAAGCTACATACCTAAAATGTAAAAAATAAAAATAAAAAAAACAACTAAAACTACCAATTTGAATCAAAGCCAATAACGCTATAACAGCCAATTTGAGACAAAACGAAACCAGGAATTCCAGAACAATAAAACCACGCACAAAACATAAATCAGACTGTCACCGATCGGAAACGCGAAGAATGCATTAAAATTACCCAACTGAAGCCAAATGTGACACTCCACCACGCTATTTTTTGTAGTTAACGTGCCGATAATTTGCAATAAAGAGGCTATTCAATACAGAAAACGGATTAAGAATCGGACAGTTCCATGAAAAGTTGTTACAAATTGAAATGATAAATTGCATAAAAGTGACAAAATGAGAAATTGACAAATTATTAATAATAATAGGTAGTCAGAATGGGTATTTTCAACTGCTGCTTTTTTTTTTTAGAGCAAAAGGAAACAAAACTATTCTTTGATACTTAAGTACAAGGTAGAAGAAGGGCTAGGTTTTTTTTAATCAATCAAAATCTCAAAATCGGCAACTTGATCCCCACCTGCCTTAAATGGCTCCTAGCGGAAAGGGGATTTGGTGCATAGGGCTCACTTTCTGGTGGAGCCTCGTAAACATCCCCGAAGTCGGGATGCTGCTTTCTTAATTAATGGTGGGTAAAAACAGTTGCATTCGCAAAATCTCGCCATTGGTGGACCTCGGAGCTCTAATCAAGTAATGAGAGAACATTAACAACCACATAATGTGCTGAGCATCAACCTAGAAAACGTTTCTATGACATTATAAACAACCTGAAAGAGAAAAGTTTATATTATATATATATATATATATATATATATATATATATATATATATATATATATATATCCTGTGAATCATATAGACCCTGGCTACAGTTTTGGAAAGAAGAGTACAGGCTGTATAGCTGAGTTACTTCTGGAGACTTCTTGGTATCTATCTCCTACGTATTTACCTATACCTATAAGTTCCCTGGGGAACAAAAGGGCCGCGGCAAAATTCCTCCAACGGACTCGGTTCTGGGAGATCCTCTTCAGCTCAGCCCACGTCATTCCGGCTGCCTTCGTCTCTGCTTCGAAGCTTCTG
>CM060333.1:40217657-40222657 GCA_030674155.1 Stramonita haemastoma | reverse complement strand
ACGCAAGTTTTATTCATAAAGAATAGGTTACTTCAGAATGTACTAGTGATAAGCTATTTCTGGTAAACGTATGCAAAAGAAAGTGTACAGGAATCCAGAAAATCTTACAAAAACGCTAATGGTTAGTCGAGGAAAGGATGCAAATGTCGACCGAAACCTTTTGGGGTGCACTTAAGTTACATGGACGTGAGAAAAGAATACACAGCAGAGAGTGTGGAATTTATTCCAGGGGATAACTTGGTGTGGGTGAACGGACTATGTCTCTAGAATATCTGGAATTATGTAGATCACCTCACATAAACATCTGGACTGGCTGAGACTGTCTTACAGGGAACAGCAAGGGAAGGGAGACAAAGAGGCAGACAGAGGAAACGATGGGAAGACATCATCAGAGAGTGGACAGGCCTTGGGTGGAGCGATCTACCACGGAGGGCAGAGGACAGTGGGGAGTGGAGGAAGCTGGTTTCAAAATCTTCATTGGCGCCCCCACGGTCCGCGGGACTACGGAACAGGTGAAGTTGAAGGTGAAGATAACCTCAACAGGTGGGTGTTTTATGGTTCAGAAACCACTGTAAGACTATAAGCACATAACAAAATGAGAAGTTTGCATGGGTGGCTGATCCCAAGCATTGTACCATAAAGACAGCTCTATTCTGGCTTCGGGTATTTTTCTTCATTAATGGAGAGTGCAAGCTGTTATGGTAAGACCCTCTCATGGATGAAGATAATCATAATTAGATGTTTTAAATTCAAAACAACAGTTTCATAATTATAAGTCTTTTCCCCTGTGGGAATGCCAAGCGACCTGTCAGTATAAATAACAACCCCGCCTTCTGGAAACTTTTTGCTCGGAATTTTGTCTTCTCTGTCACTCTCTTTGTTTTTACCTTGTTCTCTGGTTTGTCCTATCGCCTCCTTCCTGTGAAATGTCTGCCTTCTTGTTCCAGTTTCCTGCCCCCCTTTTTCCAGAAAAGTTTAAAACATAACCATTCTCTCCCACACCAAAGCCGTATGCACTAGGTCTGACATGTCAGGCGTTTAATTAACGGCAGCGCAACAAAATTTCGCTCCTACAATATACAACACGTGTTGCTGTCACAGGTTTGGACGATGTGGAAAACGAAAGAATAAAGGTTTGGACACTTTACATACATCAATAACTGACAAAGCTTTCGGTCTGGGATCAGCCTGGTGTCTGATGAAATGTGTTTCCTAACAGTACTTTCCACTTCCACAAGTACAAATTTGGTTTCCAGGTGGCGAAGCTCTCAAAGTCCCTGAAAGCTATCTTTGGTCTCCCTGACAATTGTGTTAGCATCTGCTAGAATGGATGAAATACATGCACTAACACAATAGCTGGGTTTGGTCAGGTGGAGGTATTAATTTTGGTTGACTGGTTGGTTGGTTCATTTATTTTATTTATTTACTCCTTTATTTCAAGGATAATGAAATAAGCACTCATGTGCTTTTTATATCCAGTTCCCGTGTGTATGCAAGTTAGGTAAATCTTGTCACCTGTTCCCACCTGCACACAATTGATCGAACAGTGCTGCTCACTGGTCAACAAGCTATTGAAGGAATACTGCAACTGTTACTTTCTTCAACTCTGAAACGAAAACTACAGCAGCAATTCATACGGTTCTAGATTTGTTCATCGGCACAGCTCCAAGATCTACCACGATAACCACCACCACCACCACCACTACCATAACCATCGTCACCATCACCATCACCATCACCACCGCCACCACCCATCATCATCATCATCATCATCATCATCATCATCATCATCATCATCATCATCATCATCATCATCATCATCATCATCATCATCATCATCATCATCATCATCATCATCGTCAGCCCTATCATCTAGATGGTGGTCGGGGAAGGAATAAGAATGGCAACAGTGGAGTTTTCCCCAGGCTGGTCTGTTTTTTAACCTTTCGAAGCAACGCAGTCATGCCAAGGCCGATTTTTGCGCGTGTAAGAGTATAACATCAACACACCCGATATCAATGGTTTTCTCTTAATGTGAATAAGAGGACCTGCAAAGTATGTAAATGTGAAGTACAAACTACGCGAAAATTAATGTATGTCACAGACTCAATTCGAAGAGCACGTCTAACGTTATTACATGTACCCTCAGTCCCGAAATGCACGCATCAATCCGAAACTGCTACCCATGTTGTTCTGATGATGGGAATAAAATGAAACACTGATGATGAAGGCGTCAATGGCTGTTAACCTTTGAGAGAGAGACAGAGAGACAGAGAGACAGAGAGACAGAGAGACAGAAAGACAGAAAGCCAGAGAGACAGAGACAGAGAGACAGAGAGTGAGACAGACAGACAGACAGACAGACAGACAGACAGACAGACAGAAAGGCAGACGTATAGAGACAGAGAGAGGCGAGAGAGAGAAGAGACAGAGAGACAGAAAAACAGAGAGACAGAGACAGAGACAGACAGACAAACAGACAATCAAAAACATAGACAAACAGTCCGGCAAATAGACAAACATACATACAGATGGAATGCGAGTAAGGCAGAAAGAAAGACCGAGACATAAAACACAGGGAATCATAGTAAGAAAGACAAAACCAGAGAGAGAAGGATTCGCGCCAGAACAAGAGAGAAAGAGGCAGAAAGCACGGACTGGGGAACGGCAGAGGAAGAGACAGAAGAGACAGGCAGACAGAAAGACTGACATATGAGCGGGCAGACAGACCCACAGCGAAAAAGAAAGTACAGAGGCAGACGACTAAGAGATACAGAGACATGCAGACACAGTGTTGCCAACGCAGAAACAAACACAATGGAGATACAACAGAGATAACATGGGATGAAAATACAACAGAAATAACATGAGAGATGAGATACAACCAAAGATAACATGAAATGTAGATACAACCAGAGATAACATGAGATAAAGATACAACCAGAGATAATTTGATATGGATATACAACCAGAGATAACACGAGATGGAAATACAACAGGGATAACATGAGATGGAGATACAACCAGAGATAACGTGAGATGAAGATACAACAGGGATAACATGAGATGGAAATACAACAGAGATAACACAAGATGGAGATACAACAGAGATAACATGAGATGGAGATACAACAGAGATAACATGAGATAGGAGATACAACAGAGATAACACAAGATGGAGATACAACAGAGATAACACGAGATGGAGATACAACAGAGATAACATGAGATAGGAGATACAACAGAGATAACATGAGATAGGAGATACAACAGAGATAACATGAGATAGGAGATACAACAGAGATAACACGAGATGGAGATACAACAGAGATAACATGAGATGGAGATACAACAGAGATAACATGAGATAGGAGATACAACAGAGATAACATGAGATAGGAGATACAACAGAGATAACACGAGATGGAGATACAACAGGGATAACACGAGATGGAGATACAACAGGGATAACACGAGATGGAGATACAACAGAGATAACATGAGATAGGAGATACAACAGAGATAACACAAGATGGAGATACAACAGAGATAACACGAGATGGAGATACAACAGAGATAACATGAGATAGGAGATACAACAGGGATAACACGAGATGGAGATACAACAGAGATAACACGAGATGGAGATACAACAGGGATAACACGAGATGGAGATACAACAGAGATAACATGAGATGGAAATACAACAAAGATAACACGAGATGGAGATACAATGGAGATATCATGAGATAGAGACACAAGAGGGATAACATAAGATGAAGGTGCAACAGAGATAACAGCAGGAACCGTGTTCTCCATCACTTTCAGAATGACAATATTCAGATCAGCTCTGCTGTACTTAGTGAGTTTGTTATCTATACTAAACATGTCCTTTTCATTATAGGGATAGTTATTCCTATGGGTGTATGCTTGCGTGCAAAAGAATGGATATAAGTTACATGATTAAAAATATAAGTTGAACATATTGATTGTTTTTTTTTAATAACTCAGTTATACAGGCAACCAACAACCAACAAACCGACCAACCACCAAAAAATATAAGAAAAACATGTGAATGGGCGCAACGTGTTAGAAAGGACGCAGGCTCCCAAAAGTGTTTCATCAGACAAAATTGCGTTCATGTTTGCCACCTGCCTTGCTTTTCTGAGGAATCAATCGGAATTTCTCAAATCATACTGTCACTTTTGCCAGGAAAGTCAATTCAGTGGGAAATCTGTTCTGACAGACATGGAAATAGCCATCAACAAAATGTAACATGCTTTTTCCAATTGAAGAAAGGAAATAAACTGTTGTGTGAAACTAATTATTAATGATAGTTGAACTTGAAAAAAAAGCTAGATCATGATATCATTAAAATCAATATCAATTAATATTTAGATTGTTGTTAAAAAAGAAACCTTAGAGTGGTGACTTTATATATATATATATATATATATATATATATATATATATATATATATATATATATATATATAATATATATATATATATATATATAATATATATAGTTTATATATATGTCTTTATATATATATATATAATAGTCATTCGAATGAGACTCGAAACCGAGGCCCCGTGTGCGAATGCACGCAGAACATCTTGCGCACACGTTAAAACCCCGTTCCACCTTTCGGAAGAGTAGGCCATCGTGTGCCGGTAGGAGCGGATGACAAAATTATAACAAACCAGCATGCACACAGGTGTCGTGTTTAGACACCATCCCTGAGGAAAAATCGGGGAGTTGGAGTCCCAGAGCGGCTCGGGGCTGTAGGTATATGGCAACGTTCTGGTGGCTCCTGCGACGGTACTGGAACCATTCGTATCGGTCAATGCCCTTCCAATGGATCATTCCAGTGCCGTGGAGAGGGGGGTCTGCTGCATGGGTAACAGCTTGCCCTCCATACATACTTGCCCAGGCTTTGCGCTCTAAACACTAGAGCGCAACTCCATAGTCTTCCGAGACTGATGAGTGCCTACTA
>CM060333.1:40207657-40215157 GCA_030674155.1 Stramonita haemastoma | reverse complement strand
ACTCCTGTCCAAGTAAACAGACAAGAGGAGGGCAGTGTTCCAGTCAGCCCAGGACCCTTCTCTTACAGTGAAGCGGCAAAACAAGGGAAAATGGCCCAGCCCAGCAGACGAATTGTCTTTGTGAAAGACAGGAGCAGAAGATCTCCAACTTCTCCTGGTCAAAGCTGCAAATCTGATGTATGTACCTACAGTCAACAGCAAAACAGAAAGCACAATGTGAGCACAGTCAAAGAATGTGATGTCAGTGAACATGAAGGAAACACACCCCAGAGAAACAGAAGACTTGGTGGGGCAAATTATCTTTCTAGTGAAGATATACATATGACAGGACAGAAAACTGTGGTTGACAAAATCAAAGACAGTGACAGGGATGACATCAATGTAGCAGATGACAACAAAGAAGACAGTGACAAGGAAGATACTAATACAGTAGAAGACAACAAAGAAGACAGTGACAATGAGGATACAAATACAGTAGAGGACAATGAAGACATACGTGACAACTATGAGAGCAGTGTCGACATGTCTGACAAAGAAGGTGAAGATGATACATTTAGCAGGGAGGTACATAAACAGCATAAAGTGACTGATGAAGAGACAGAGGAAGACATCATACCTGACATAAACAGAGCAGAGATTGGAAAGAAGAAAGCAACTCTTTGCAGCGATTTAACTGATGACACGACAGTTGACCATACACACATTGAAAACAAAACAGACAGTTCAGACATTACTGGACCAACTAGGACTGTTACTAATGACCACAGACTCAGTGCTGACGACATGTCTAATTGTAATGTACATGTGGGCAGATGCAGCAAGGACTCCACTGACACAGGTAACACTCTCACTAGACCAAAACAAATGGTAAGACAGGAAAGACCATCTAGGTCCACAAAACAGGGTCTACGATCAAGACGAGACACAACTCAAAGTGTCTCCAGACAAAAAGGTCGAAAACTACCTGAAAGATCAAGAAGTCAGGCAAGTATCTCTGATTCTTTCAGTAAACAACATTCTGGTTGTAGCTCGAAAGAACATGCCAATTCAAGCATGCATTCTCGGGCTAAATCTAAAGGCAATGATGCCTCTAGTGGCATTAAATAGGGATTCGGCCAGGCCACAGTTTGTGAAAGTAATTCAGTTGATTACAGGCCTATTATTGAGTGCCCAAGTTCAAGGATGACAACATCCAATCTTAATGTAAAAAAGTTGTATATAAGTTTTTCTCAACTATAATGTGCATGGCCTTTTGCCAAAATTGGAAAACAAAGAGTTCATTAATTTTTCTTCTTGCATATGACATTATTTGTTTAACGGAAACTTTTATTGGGACTGAATTTGAGTCTCACATTTTTCATGATTACTCTATTTTTACTGCTAAAGCCAAAAAGTTATCTCATCAGGGGAGATACTCTGGTGGGGTAATTGTCATGGTTAAAAAGAAATTCAGCTCATATGTTGATAAAGTTCATGTTGAGACAGAAAACACTGTGGTTATAAAAATGCACAAGAATTTACTTGGTACCACTAATGATACTATGTTAATTTGCATGTATATTCCTCCTTCTGATTCCACATTTTGGAAAACAACACAAGATATCTATGGCTTAGAAGTTTTGGAGCAGTGTATATTAGATCTTCAGAATGCATATGATGATTTTGGATTGCTGATAATGGGGGATTTTAATGCACGAACCGCATGTGAAAACTACAGTTTAGATGATGACTATGATAACTTTCAGAATTTACATCATTATCCTAGTTCAAAATTGCCCAGAAAGTCGCATGATATGTGTACAAATGTTTTTGGTAATCAGCTGATTGAGTTCTGCAACATGTTTGACTGTGTCATATTAAATGGTCTCTGTGATCCAGGTTTTGATGACAGCTATACATTTATATCACCTTCAGGCTCAAGTGTTGTGGATTATTTCATTGCATCTTTGGGTTTATTTAGTTCGGTTAAACTTTTATCTTTGCTGGTTAAAAACCTAACAGAATCTGACCATCTACCAGTTTGTATGGAGATGGAAACTAATACCAATTGTACAGAAACAACATATCAACAGAAATCAAACAAAAAAGTCTGTCAGAAAGTAGTGTGGAACGAAACTAAGAAAAATGATTTTGTAACCACACTAGATAGCAAAGACATTCAAGAAAAACTTACATTCGCCTCAAATGCATTGGAAAACAATATAGAAACTGCTCTGGAAATCTTTGTTAAATGCCTAAAAGAGGCAAGCACCTGCATGTCTAGAAAAGTACCCATGCACAAGACCATAAAATCGGAATGGTTTGACGATGAATGTGAAATTGCAAAAAAAGAAAGCAGAGCAAAGTTAAACCACTTTAGAGTGACCAGAAGTGAGGATGACAGGTTGATTTATGTGGAAAAAAGGAAAGAGTATAAACGATTATTGAAAACAAAAAAACAAAATTACAGGAAAAAGAAAACTGAACTCTTGGCTGAAAACATTGCAGACTCTTCTCAGTTCTGGAAAGAAGTTAAAAGGATGGGATATGGCAATAGGGACATAATTTGCAACAACATCAGCAATGAAGACTGGTTTTGTTACTTTAAAGTGGTTTTTGTATGAATGAGGAGACTGTTGAGCGTGAAGATGTCAATGTTGATGTTTTGGATGATGTAGATCATTTTTTGAACAAAGATATATCTGAAGAAGAGGTAACTCATGCTATTGCAAAACTCAAATTAAGGAAGGCAAGTGGAATGGATGGTGTTTCGAGTGAAATGTTAAAAAATGGGGGTAAAAGTGTGTTGGGGTTCCTAGTAAAACTTTTTAATGCTGTCTTTACCTCGGGTGTATATCCGTCTGAATGGTCCAAAGCTATAATCATACCAATTTATAAAAAGGGAGATCCTGAAAAAACAGACAATTATAGAGGAGTATCTTTGCTGAGTATAGTTTCAAAGTGTTATACCACAGTGTTAAATACAAGATTGTACAGTTGGTTGGAAGAAAATGAAATGATTTCTGAGAGTCAGGCAGGTTTTCGTAGAGGTTATTCCACGCTTGATCAAATATATAATTTATATGCAATTGTACAAAAGTGTATGCTAAAGAAAGGTAAGAAATTATATGTTGCTTTTGTAGACTTCAAAAAAGCATTTGATTCTGTACATCATGATAAACTTCTAAAATGCATGAAAAACCAGGGTATTAAGGGAAAGTTTTTAGCATCTTTGAAATCTATGTATTCTTCATTGCTTTCATGTGTGCGTGTAAATTGTGAACTTACAGAATTCTTTGAATGTCCAGTTGGGGTAAGACAAGGCTGTGTCCTGTCTCCTACATTATTCTCTCTTTATATAAATCAGTTAGCTAGCCACATAGATGCAGGGGGAAAACATGGTATCCAAATGTTACCAGGTCTAATGGAAGTGTTTATCCTACTTTTTGCTGACGATGTAGCATTATTGTCAACAACAGCGGGTGGTCTACAAAACCAGCTTAATATCCTGCACAGGTGTTGTAATGAAATGAAACTAAATGTAAATACTGATAAAACTAAAATAATGGTATTTAGAAAGGGGGGGTATTTAGGTCGACATGAGCAATGGTATTTCAATGGTAAAAAGTTAGATGTAGTCAATAGTTATTGTTATTTAGGTTTTCAGTTTACAACAATGCTTAGTATGAAGAGAGGCACAAAGCACTTAGTAACTAAAGGTAAGAAAGCAGTTGTACAATTTAATAGAGCATTTCAAAAGTATAAAGAAATGACTGCTAACACTTTCTTTAAGATTTTTGACGTAAAAATGCAGCCTATCTTGCTCTATTCATCTGAAATATGGGGGTTATCAAAATTAGATCATGTGGAAAAAGTCCATATGATGGCATGCAAGCGGTTCTTAGGTGTCCCAGTCAAAACACCAAACAAAATGGTATATGGCGATTTGGGACGATACCCCCTGTATGTTAATTCTTTTGTCTCTGTTTTAAGATGTTGGTTTAGATTACTGCAAATGTGTACTGAAAGGTTGCCATACAAGGCATACCATATGCTGCTTGAACTTGACAGAACTGGAAAATATTGCTGGGTGTCTAAAATTAGAGAAATTTTATGCGAGACAGGGTTTAATTGTGTGTGGTTGCAGCAAGGTGTAGGTGATGTTAAAGCGTTTTTAAGATTGTTTAAACAAAGGCTTATTGATATGTTCATACAAGAATGGACAGGTACAATAAGAGAGCGTGACAGGTATGACTGCTACAGGTCCTTTAAGATACTTTTCGAAAAAGAGAAATATGTTTGCAATGTTGATACCTATTGTTTTAGGGTTGCCATATCACAAATAAGATTTAATGTTCTCCCACTGAACGCAAATACACACCGTTTTAGTAGTTTAATGGAGAAAAAAGCTTGTCCGTTTTGCAAGACAGCAAGAGAAGATGAACAGCATTTTCTTTTTGTTTGCCCTACATACACCCATTTACGGGATAAATTCTTGAAAGAATTAGTTAGAACCTCACTCCACCAACTACTACAAGTTACAACTCAACATAAAATGCATAAATTGTCAAGGTATATATTCCATGCAATTGATCTAAGGAAAAAGCGTTTGATCGAATTGTAATTTTCCCCCCAAATGATTGTGTTTACCATATTAATTATTGGCAAGATTGCCTGGTGTGCGCTGCTGCTTAAACGATGTTTATTTGTTGAAACATGTTGACTGATGTGTGCTGCAGTTTAAACAATGGTTGTCTGTTTAAACGTAGTCATAGATGTGTGCTACAGTTACAATAATGGTTATATGTTAAAGTCACGGTATGTGAAGAAAACTGAGACGTTTGTACATGTACTAATGAAGCGAGGTATGGAGTATATCGGTTATGATTATATGCATTATTATTATTATTATCATCACTATTCTTTTGTATCGAGGATGAGGGTGTGAGCACTCATGTGCTTTTGCAGTCGGTTCTCGCCAGCTCTTACGATGTGTGGAGCAGGTTTTGACATGTGGGCGGGGTGTTCGGTTTGTAGGTTTAGATTTGTAGTATCATCCGAATAACTTTGGGGGCATGTGTATGTGTGTGTGTGTGTGTGTGCGCGCACGCGCGCGCGCGCGCGCGCGCGCGTGTGTGTGTGTGTGTGTGTGTGTGTGTGTGTGTGTGTGCGCGCGCGCGTGCGTGCGTGAGTGCGTACGTGCGTGCGTGCGTGTGTCTGTGTCAGAGGGTATGTATATGGGAATGTGTGTGTACGTGCGTGCGCGTGCGTGTGTGTGTATGTGTGAGGGCACGTGCGCGCATAACTGTAATAATGATGAGATGATGGAGATGACATTTGGGTCAATGATAGTGATGATGATGATGTTGCTATGTTATGTATGTGCCCTACTATTTGTAAATATGTATATGTTGACAGTTATTATGAAGATATGTGTCATCAACACACCACCACCCACCTTCTTTATTTTTGTTGCTTGTATTGTGGCCTATGGCCGAAGTACATTAAAGCATTTCAGAGTTCAGAGTTCTCTCTCTCTCTCTCTCTCTCTCTCTCTCTCTCTCTCTCCTCTCTCTCTCTCTCTCTCTCTCTCTCTCTCTATCTCTCTTATCTTTCTTTCTTTCTTTCTTTCTTTCTTTCTTTAATTCTTTTTCTTTTTTCTTTCTTTCTTTTCTTTTCTTTTATTTTTTCTTTCTTTCTTTCTTTCTTTTCTTTTTTTTTCTTTCTTTCTTTCATTCATTCTTTCTTTCTTTCTTTCTTTCATTCATTCTTTCTTTCTTTCTTTCTTTCTTTCTTTCTTTCTTTCTTTCTTTCTTTCTTTTTTATGGTTTCTGTCTATCTGTTTCTCTCTTCCTTGTGTTCTTTTTCTTTTCTTCTTTTCTTTCTGACTCACATGATTTCTTCCTTTTTGAGATTTTCTTCTTTCTTCCCCCTTTTCTCTCTTTTTCATTACTTTATCTTTTGTTTCACACCTTTTATACAAAGCGATTGACACAAAAATGGAAACGATAAGAATAAAGACATAATGTGACGACAAACCTGCAAATCGGCACAAAAAAAGACGGAGAGAGCAGAAACAAAAATCTAAATCTAGTGAGAATGACGCTCAAAACACATCTGAATTCCCGAAAAGCAATCTCTTGATCAAAGAAAAATCGAGAAATATAAAAAAAAAACACAAATGACGACACTACATTTCTTTTCATTTTTCAATAAAATTCTCATTTGGAGAAAGAACAGTGGCTTGTATCTTGTAACAGAATATTGTTGTAAGCTGTAGAGGCAATGTGACTTTTCTTATTTCATTTTCAACATCTCAGTTTTCAATGATTTATATAAAAGAAACTCTCTTGACGGACAAACAGTCTGTACAAATAGCACAAAAACGTGTAGAGGGCATAGAGAACGAAACTCCAGAGGAGAGATAAAGCGCAGAGGATAACAAAGAAGAGGTGTAAGAAGAAAGAAAAGAAAGAAAGAAGAAAGAAGAAAAGAAAAAAGAAAGAAAGAAAGAAAGAAAGAAGAAGAAAAAGAAAGAAGAAAGACAAGGAAGACAAATTAGAAAAGAAACAAGTGGTTACATAGACGAGGATAACATAAGAAAAAAGATAGCAACAAAAAACAACAAAAGTGATAAAACAAAGCAAGAAACAACAAGATCAAAAACAGAAGAAAGAAGACAGAGATAGATATAAGGTAATGTTATAAAAAGGAGCTAATCAGAGAGAGAAGAATAACGAATGAACGAATTTTATTATCAAAAGCTACAAGTCATCAGTGTGCTTTTTTACATCCAGTCCCCGCCCTTTTCAGGGATAACATCAAGATAAAAAGATAGCCTCAACAAAACAACAACAATTATAGTGATTCAAATACCAAGAGCAAGAAACCATACCAAGTATCAAACAACAGGTAAGAAATAAGACAGAGATACGATATTAAGGTAATGTTATAAAAAGGCACTCATTCAGAGAGAGAATGAATGAACGAATGAAACGAATTTTATTTGACAAAAGCTACAAGTCCATCAGTCAAAGGGGGCTAATTATAAATGTCATGTTAATAATAGATGGACAGAAAAGAAGACATGAATAATAACTCGAAATCCAGACAAATATCAACAATTATTTTAGTTATTACTTATAGAATCTGTTTGGTTCATAGTCTGCTTGCGTTTTTCTAGAGCCTGTGTTACTTTCTTATAGTATTATCATCATAATTATTATTTATTTATTCTTTTACATAGAAGAAAATGGAATAAGCACTCAGAAGAGAGAGAGAGAGAGAGAGAGAGAGAGAGAGAGAGAGAGAGAGAGAGAGAGAGAGAGAGAGAGAGAGAGAGAGAGAGAGAGAGAGACAGAAGACAGACAGACAGACAGACAGACAGACAGACAGACAGACAGACAGACAGACAGACAGACAGACAGACAGATAGACGGACGGACGGATGGACGGACGGACGGACGGACGGACGGACAGACAGACAGACAGACAGACAGAAAGACAGAATGGCAGGTGCCT
>CM060333.1:40197657-40202657 GCA_030674155.1 Stramonita haemastoma | reverse complement strand
TGGGTAGGGGGTGTATGTAATACCATCTTTCCTTTTTTCCTGGCTCTTTTGCTGCCGTTTGTTTATTCATTTTTCTTTCTTTTCTTTTTGTCTGGCCACTGATTTGTGGTCATTGTCGCGTAGATGTTGTAATTCATGTTGGCATACACTATTTATTTCTTTCTTTCTGCTCTTGTTCTTGTCTTCAAGGATTCATTCTCCTTAATCAAATGAACTGTTAACAAGAGGAAACAGAGAGAAGCAAAAGGAAAGCAAAGGCAGAAACTATAGAAATTCGAAACTAAAGAGGAAAAGGTATGGGGTATAAAAGTGTGCCTGTGGAAGAAGCATTGTACAGTCTTGTTAGAATAGAGTCAAAAGAAATGAGGATTACAGCTTTTCTTTAATCACATTCTCGTTTGCACAAGCTAAATAAACAACAACAACAAATAAACAATCAGAAAAGATTTATTCCGGAGAGGATTTAGAGGAAGACTGGACATATTATTATAAAGCTAAACATGTCCGCATAAAAATAACAAAAAAATGAAACAAGCGAAACACAATGTATGCTTATTAAGTCTTCACTGTTTGTGGGTTGTGACATAGCTGTTAACGCTTTCTTCTTTGTTTATTTTTTTTGGTGTGGGAGTGAAGTGGGGGTGGATGAGTAGGAGGCCGCTCTTCCTTTCATTCTTTGTTTCTGTCTTTTTTGTGTTTTCCTGCATTCTTTCTTCGTTGGACGTTTACTGTTTTCATGCCAGTTGTTCTTCCGCCTTCCCTCTTTCTCTCTGTCGTCTGGAATTGTTTTTTTTCACTGCATCATTAAGTTTTGTTCATTCATGTTGGCACACGTCCTTCTTGTCTTTCTTTTAACTTTCCTCTAGTTTATGTTCTAACTTACTGAACAATGCCTGCGAAGAGAAAAAAGAGAAAAATAAAGCAACAAATTAAATACACTACACAGTAACCATCCGTCGGTTTCAGGAGACTGAAGTTGCGCTCGATCTCTAGAGCGCAAAGTCTTGGTAAATTAGTATGGAGGGCAAGCTGTTACCCATGCAGCAGACTCCTCCGCCCCCCCCCCCCCTCTCCGTGTCACTGGAATGGTCCATTGGAAAGGCAATCGCCAATACGCATGGTTCGCAGGTGGTTTGGGGCTGTATAGGAACTGTAAAACACATTCGTAAAATTAATGTATAGATCATTTTTAATAAATGCAAAACATGTGCAGTATCACTGTTTATATAATGTTTCGATTTGCTCAAGAAGAAAAAAAAGTAAACAACAACACCAAAATAAGCAAAAACAGCAAAGTCAAAAACAAAAATAACAGCAACAACAGCAACTACAACAACAGCGTAAAAGGTAGAACGGTAAATGTGTCCCATAACCTATAATCTTATGGTCGTAAAGGAGCGAGGCATCAGAGACCTCCGCTTCTCTAGGGGCCAGCATATTGAGGGCAGTGCCCATCTCTCCCTCGCTGCTTTACCTTTCCTGGCCCTAAAGAGGGCAGGTAACCCATTTACAGCTGGGTGAAGTGTGTGTGTGTGTGTGGGGGGGGGGGGGAGGTACTGAAGCCAAGGCGCGCAAACGGTCACCCATCCAGTTGGTAACCACACTTGAAGCTGCTTAACCTCGGCTGGAGGAAAGTACGTTCTCTGACCACTGAGCTAATCCATTCTCTAAACAACAACAGAGACAAAAAAAGAACAACAATTATAGTAACAACAACAACAACACACACACACTTACACACACACACACACTTACACACACTTACACACTTACACACACACACACACACACACACACACACACACACACACACACACACACACACACACACACACACACACACACACACACACACACACACACACACACACACCATTGCTCTCATTTAAAATTCTAAGATAAAGTCGTTTGCGCTTTCTCCTTTATATATAATATATTGCTTTGTTATATATATTTTTTCCGGGTTGCTTTGGTTATTTTGGGGGAGGGGAATCGGAGGTGGATGCTGGCATGTTTTGGTTTTGGTTTTCTCTGCTTTTGGTTTCTTTTCTAGGGAGGGGGGGGGGGGGCAGTGTTGTTGTTTCCTCTCCCTTTTCTCCTCGCTGTTTGCTGCTGGTTTGCTGCTAACTGTTTTTATCTTTCCCTCCTGTTCTCTTTCGTGTGGCACTGTTTATTTCATTACAACATTCATTTATTTTGACACGTCTTATCCCTTTCTTTATTCTCTTTTATTCTCTTCCAGTGGCTGTTCTCCTCAATTAAATAAACATTTGACAAGAGAAAAGAAAGAGAAAGACAAATAAAATGAAAAATAAAGACATTATAGAAACTACACAATCTAATGGAACATGGTAAGAGATAAAAGCGTGCATTTACACCCTTTGTACTTAATATTCATCAGAAGTATGAATTAGAAAATCTAGAAAAAAAAATGATAAGAATGTTGCAAACGAATTGGAGTCTTTTCCATTGCTACAATTGCCATCTTCTCTTATACAAAAAAGCATATTCTATTCTTATTAATCGAACAAAATGTCAGTCATGGTTTGCCCTGACTTCATTTAATCATGTTTTACATATGTCTTTTTATCTGCTGTCTGTCATTCACTGTCTGTCTGTCTGTCTGTCTGTCTGTCTGTCTGTCTGTCTGTCTGTCTGTCTGTCTGTGTATCTGTCTGCCTGTGAATATGTGTGTCTTTAGTCTGTCCGTCTGTCTGTATTCCATCTCTCATCTGTCTATCTATCCCTTCTCTTACAGTCTCTACTCTACTGTACTCTACTGTACTCTACTGTACTCTACTGTACTGTACTCTACTCTACTCTACTCTACTCTACTCTACTCTACTCTACTCTACTCTACTCTACTCTACTCTACTCTAGTCAATCATTTTTTCCTTCTCTGTTTTATAATCTGATTTTGTGATTTTGTACTCTTATTTTGTAAAAGAAAAAAGCATAAGCATACAAAATGTTTCTTGAATTTGGATGATGTTATAGATTTTTTTTTCTTTTCTTCACTCATACAATGTATATGTGCAGTTTGTTTGCTATTGCTATGCCTTTCTTTTTTTTCTTTTTAATTTGTAGTCGTTGTTTTTTTGTTTGTTTTCTCTTTTCTTGGCTGAGAGGGCTGATTGTAAAAAAGCATGTTTCCTTATGCCATTACCTTCTTTAGATAAAATTCATTCAATTCAATTCAATCTACATTGAGGTGTCTTTACATTTTCTGATCTGGATTTTACAACAGGAGTCTTAAGGTTCCAATGGGTCAAAATAAGTTGTTATATTTTCTGAAATCTATAGATCATCATCTGTTTTTGATGTATGATTCATTGTTCAACATTTAAAATTGACAAAGGTATGGGCGTTTCGTATTGATGGAACAGCGGCACTTTAACGGGTCATATAAAATGTGACGCTCCACCACGAAATGAGTCGCTTAGCACATTACCCAATTTCGCGCTAGGAGCCTTTAAAGGCAGGTGGGGGTCAAGTTGTCAGTTTTGTGATTTTGATTGATTATTAAACTAGATCTGTTTATTTATCTTATAATGAAATATGACGGTTTCATTTTTATTCGTTTTGCTTTTAAATGTGTTTTGAAAATACCAAAGCCCTCATTCTGACAACCTGTTACTAAAATAAACTTGCCCGTTTCTCATTTTGTCACATCCTGCAGCCTATCATTTCAATTCATAATAATGTTGCACAGAATTGTCCGATTTTCAATCTGTTTTTTTTGTGTTTGATAGCCACTTTATTGCACATTAATAACACGTCAATAACTAAAAATTGACCTCATGTGCACTCCGTCTCATTATGTGGTGGAGCGTCACAAATATCCATGGCTGCTGATTGTTGAATGTCATCGCGCTTTGATGATCCTCCGTGTGTGTGTGTGTGTGTGTGTGTGTGTGTGTGTGTGTGTGTGTGTGTGTGTGTGTGTGTGTGTGTGTGTGTGTGTGTGTGTGTGTGTGTGTGTGTGTGTGTATGTGTGTGTGTGCGTGTGTGTTGATGTTGTTGTCGTTGTTACCATATTAATATATATAATATGTGCAATAAAAAAGGATTTTAATGTTAATAATATCCACATTAATCAATTATGAAAAGGAACAAAATGAAAACAGCTTGTTTTTTTATCAGTATTGCATTCTTTTTTTTACAACAGTTGTTTACGTCTATTTTTCATTATCATTATTTTTTTAGCGGTAGTGATGATGTGGGGTGAGAATGGGTAGGTAGAGGTGTTCCCCCTCGTTCCTTTGTCATTTGTTTCTACCTTTGTCTGTCTGTCTGTCTGTCTGTCTGTCTGTCTCTTTGTCTGTCTGTCTGTCTGTATTGTCTCTGTCTGTCTGTCTGTCTGTCTCGTCTGTCTGTCTGTCTGTCTGTCTGTCTGTCTGTCTGTCTGTCTGTCTGTCTGTCTGTCTCTCTGTCTCTGTCTCTGTCTCTCTCTCTCTCTCTCTCTCTCTCTCTCTCTCTCTCTCTCTTCTCTCTCTCTCTCTCTCTCTCTCTCTCTCTCTCTCTCTCTCTCTCCTCTCTCTCTCTCTCTCTCTCTCTCTTCTCTCTCTCTCTCTCTCTCTCTCTCTCTCTTCTCTCTCTCTTTGTTCTCATTCGATATCACCTCGTTGTTTGCTTGCTGTTTTGCTGCTATCTGTTACACATTCTTTCTCTTGTTCATGTTTCGTCTGCCGCTGATTCTTCCATTGCAGCAGTTGTTTATTCATACTGTCCTCCTGTCTTTATTCTTCTTTTTTTCTTCGTCCTGTATTTGTGATCCTTAATCAAATAATGAACGTCTAACAGAAAGAAAGGGAGAGAAGCGAAACAAAAAGCAGAGGCATAACAAAAACTACAAAACAGACGAGGAAAAGATGTAGTGTTAAAATATATATTCGATGATGGAAGCACTGTTCAGTCTCGTTAGAATAGAGTCAAATGAAATGAATGTTACAGCTCTTTTTTTTCTGGCGTGTTGTTATGTAATTTGCAGAAGAGGAATG
>CM060333.1:40187657-40192657 GCA_030674155.1 Stramonita haemastoma | reverse complement strand
TCAGGATTAATGGAAGCTGTGGTGACTGAAGAATGGACAGTGTGTGTGTGTGTGTGTGTGTGTGTGTGTGTGTGTGTGGTGTGTGTGTTTGTGTATGTGTGTGTGCGTGTGTGTATGTGTGTGTGTGCGCGCACACACGCATGTGCACACGCGCTGTGATCTGTGGATGATAGAAGATGGTTTTATAAGGGAGATGTTCTGCCTTAGCTTTTGGTCTTCTCTGGTTAGACCTTTGTGTGGGTTTGGTCTGTTGTTTGAGTGTTTGCCTTAGCTATGCTTATTATACTTGTTGGTTTTATATGTCATCATCTTTTCAGATTGTGTATTGTATTGTTTTGCTCTATCCAACTCCTCTATTGATGTTGTTGTCGTAGTTGTTGTCGTTGTTGTAGTTGTTTTTCGTTCTTTTTTCTTGATTTATTTTGTTCCTTTTTCTTTTTTTTCTTGTGGCAAGGCGGTAATTAGATTCGGAACTGCCAATCGCAGCGTCGTGGGTCTAACGTTTAGGTCCACACCTGTGAATTGTGCGACGTTCTGTATCGTTGTGGGGTGGTCGAAAGCCGTCCTCTGCATGCACTTTGCCCGTATCGGTAACATGTAGTATTTACGCAGCCTCTTTTTAGAGGCCACATTCCCACCGTCTGACCGTGCTGTCGTAGCCGAGAAGTTGCACAGAGTCGCGGCAGAATCAAATATCTGCACTCTGTTACAAAGTGGCCTCGCCGACAGGATGGAAAGAACTTGGGGCTACTGATCTGAGCATCAAATACGCTGGTCAGTACCCACTATGCCTCGGGACGCGGTACAAAGTCAGCGGTGGTGGATGTGGCAGGGCGGTAATTAGTTTACTTCCCTTGCGATTGGAACGTTTAGGTCCACACCTGTGAATTGTGCGACGTTCTGTATCGTTGGGGGGTGGTCGAAAACCGTCCTCTGCATGCACTTTGCCCGTAGGGGTAAAAAGTAGTATTTACGCAGCCTCTTTTTTAAAGGCCACATTCCCACTGTCTGACCGTGCTGTCGTAGCCAGAAGTTGTACAGAGTCGCGGCAGATCAAATATCTGCACACTGTTACATTCTTATTTCATTAAAGTTATATTCCCAATTGATTTGTCACTGCTTTCTTTTCTTGTTAGTGTTTCCTTTTTATTGTTTGCCTTTCAACCTCTCTTTTAACAACTTTCTGTTTCGACTTTATTTCTTTATGCTGCTGTCTCAATTTTTTTACACTCTAACGTGATTTTAACACAATTTTGTTCAAAGAAAATCGTTATATACCCACCTCTAATAAATTCGGGATTCTGTTTCATCAAAATTATAAAAGACACAAAGATAAACAAGCTATTTGTTTTCTTTTAGAAATACGAGCTGACCACGAAAAAGAAGTGTGAAATAACAATACAAGGCAGGGATTAAAATAATACGTTCAGACACATACAATACTGTTGCTGCTTTCCTGTTAAATCATACACACATTGACAGTCAAAAGTACGGACTTAATCCCCATACTCCCCCTCCCTCTCATGGGGATGCAAGGGTCCTGTTATAAATTAATACCATCCCCACCTTCTAAAAATATGTGCTAGAAACTCCCTCTTTTCTATCCCTCTATTTGTTTCTACTGTGTTCTTTGTTCTTCCTCTCCCTCCCTTCTTGTCTATGTTCTGCCTTCTTGATCCGTTTTCCAACCTTTTCTTCCAGAATGACGTAAAAGATAGCAATTTTCTCCTCGCTTAAACTGGACCTGACTTGTCAGGTGTTTAAGGCAGTGCAACTCATTTTCGCTTATTATTATTACAGACAACAATAGCTGCTGTCTGAGCGTCCAACAAAGAAGGAGAAGAAGAAGAAAGAGGAGAAAGAGGAGAAGGAGGAGGTGGAAGAAGAGGAGGAGGAGAAACCCAGTACAACTGTCTTCCACACAGGCTAACGACAGACTCCATACACGGGGGTAAATGGCATTGAACACACATGTAGCCCAGATATAATTGTAGGGGACTTGAACTTGAGAAGATTATAGGTGGTGGACCCATTAATGAACCTGTGGTCACTGAAGAATGTGGACAGTGTGTGTGTGTGTGTGTGTGTGTGTGTGTGTGTGTGTGTGTTGTGTGTGTGTGTGTGTGTTGTGTGTGTGGTGGTTGTGTGTGTGTGTAGTGTGTGTGTTGTGTGTGTGTGTGTGTGTGTGTGTGTGTGTGTTGTGTGTGTGTGTGTGTGTGTGTGTGTGTGTGTGTGTGTGTGGGTGTGTGTGTGTGCGTGCTGCCCTGTATCCAAGAATGTTGACCACGAACTTACCAAGAGTGTAGAAAGACTCGCTGTAAATACCAGATCTGGCTGAGTTCAAAGGAGAAATTAACTGGATTTGTTGTTTTCTTCTGGGTAGTAGTTTTTGTTTGTGAATTTGTTCTTTATTTTCTTTTTTCCCCCATTGTATTCATTTTGATTATACGGTGCTTTGTTCAGTTCCTTTCTGTTCTCGTCTTTCTTTGTTTACTATTGTTTCTCCTTTCCTTGTTTGTTGATATTGTTTTCTGTTTTTGTTCTTTCTTTTCCCATTCCTTTATTAATTTGTTCTTTCTTTTTTTAAAGTTGTACCTGCTGTCTTTCCTTATTCTTTCTTTCTTAACATGTTCTTTCTTTATTTTGTTTTCTTCTTGTTCTTTCTTTGTTTCTTTCTTTCCTTTGTTTCTTGTTTTGTGGTAAAAAAAAACCCTGGTTTTTAAGCAGGTCAAGACCAGAGTGCAAAGATATTGATATACCAAAAGGCTCTCTATTCATTGCTGCTGGTCACACTCAAAAGTACACAGATTTGTCAGGGGCAAGCAGAGGATAAAAGTCAGTATAAGTGACACCTTGACATTATGATAACCACACACTGTAGACATGGGCGCTTATGGCAGTGAACACGCCAGCTGACCCAAATTGTAGAGGACTGGACATGGGAAGATTGCAGGGACTGGTCAAGATGAATGAACTCTGTGGTCATTGAAGAATGGACAAAAGGTATGTTGTGTGCGTGCTGGTGCGTGCGTGCGTGCGTGTGTGTGTGTGTGCGTGTGTTATATTTATTTATTTATTCATTTATTATCTTTTATAAGGATAATGCAATAAGCACTCTTGTGTTTATTTTACATCTAGTCTCCGTGTGTATGCAGTTTTGTAAATATTGTCCTGTTCCCACAGGCAACAATGGCCTACTCCTACGAAAAGCGGAACTTGATTTAACGTGTATCAAGATGTTCTTTAGTGTGTGGTGTGTGTGTGTGTGGTGGTGTGTTGTTGTTGTTTGGTGGTGGGTGTGCGTGCGTGAGTGCGCATGTGTGCTGCTGTGTGGGTGTGGTGGTGTTGTTGAATTGTGAGTGATGGTACGTTCATAAGTATGTGTATAGTCATGTGTGTGTGTTGTTGTTGTGTTGCTGTGCTGCTGTTGTTGTTTTGTTGTAGTACAGCTTGACATTGAAGGGATTGTTTGTTTTAGTCTTGTTCAACAGCCGCCATGGCGCAGTGTTAGCGCTTGGATTCGGATGAGGTCGCGGTTACAGGGTCATAGGATTTGGGCTCGCGGCTCTACCAAGTGAGTGTGCTGTGGGCTCATGGGGATGGCACACAGTGACTTATCACTTACGATGCGACTTGAGATGTTGCTCAAATACTGACCAATGAGGTGTCTGTATCTCTCGGGCCGGTTGAGCCGGGATTATTTGATAGTAAGCGTAGAGTACAGCCCTGTCAGTAGTCCAAGATGCACCCAGCAGATATACATTCTCATTCATCGTCATCATGCAATGAAAAAATTGCCTCTGATTCGTGGCCGTTGTCTGTTCATGGTGACCTCAGATCGTTCCCATACGCTCTGTGCCCGTGTGAGTTGTGTCAAAGCCCTCGGTTGTGTTGAGGGGTCTTGAGGAGTGTGTGTCGCACTGGGGTGGCGACTCTCATCGGCTCCGCGACTGAGCTAATACGTCGTAGTTGGGCTTAGTGTGGTGTCCTGCGTATTTAGTCAGAACAGCACACGAACACACAAAGTGACAGCGAAGTGCAGGGCCCTTGTGTGCCCGCAGCGGCTATATCGATAGCTCCTGTGGACTCGCCCTGGATGGACATGAACCTGCATGCTGTGGCGGATCGAGCGAGGGGTTGTGAGGGTGGACAGGAGCGTACGGATGAACAGCAAAAAAAAAAAAAAAAAAAAAAAAAAAAATTGCTTCAAAGGAGAAATTCAACTCTGTTTGTTGTTCTTTTTATAAGGTTGTTTATTTCTTTCTATTTTCTGCTTATTTCCTTGCCGTTGCTGTTTGATTGTTCACTGTTTGTTTTATAGTATTCGGTTTCATTCACTCTTGTTCTTCTTTCTTACTATTTTTTTTTCTATTTTATGATATGATAATGATACATGAAATTTATATAGCGCGAAATCTTGTAAAGCAAACAAATCCAAGCGCTTATTTCCTTCCTTTTTTTCTTATTTTGTCAATGTATCTGCTTTTTTTCTTTTTCTTTTCTTTCTTTCTTTCTTTCTTTCTTTCTTTCTTTCTTTCTTTCTTTCTTTCTTTCTTTCTTTCTTTCTTTCTTTCTTTCTTATGTCTTATGTTCCTTCTTTCTTTTTTTCTTTTTCCTCTTTCTCTCATTTGAATTGTGTTCTCTTCCATCTTTCTTTGTTATTTTTGTTTTCTGTCTTCCCTTGTCCTGATCCTTTAGAGCATTTTATTTCAATCTTCTTTCCCTTTTTCTTCATTTTGTTTTCTTCTTTCTTTCTATTTCTCTGTGTTTTGTGCTGGGAAAACAAGCAGTACTTAATCAAGCAAGTTCATAGAGTAGATTCATAAGATAAACATGTATTGCTATCGCCTCTGTCATATTCATCTGTATATAGCTTTGTCAGTGGTAAGCACCGTATAAGACTCGGTTTAAGTGACATCCTGCACCCCGACACAACTGATAATGACAGACTGTAGACATGTGTGCTTATGGCAGTGAACACGCCAGGTGACCCAAATTGC
>CM060333.1:40172657-40180157 GCA_030674155.1 Stramonita haemastoma | reverse complement strand
TCAAACTAGCTGGGCCACAGTGATAAGAATGACTAGAAAAAAGAAACCTATGTTTTTTTACGATTTAAACTTACTTTTTCAGGATGAAGAAAAAATAAACGGCTTCATCTTTCCAAGAGGAGGTGGAGGAGGAGGAGGAAGAGAGAGAGAGAGAGAGAGAGAGAGAGAGAGAGAGAGAGAGAGAGAGAGAGAGAGAGAGAGAGAGAGAGAGAGAGAGAGAGAGAGAGAGACAGACAGACAGACAGACAGACAGACAGACAGACAGACAGACAGACAGACAGACAGACAGACAGAGACAGACAGACAGACAGACAGACAGACAGATAGACAGACAGACAGACAGGCAGACAGGCAGGCAGGCAGGCAGTGACAGAGACAGCAGATAGTCAGAGGCAGACAGACAGAGATAGACACAAATACATCAAGACATGGTAAAAGAGTGATGAAAGAAAAACAGACAACATAGCGGACAAACACGCGACCGAGAAAAAAACACACACACACACTAAAACTAGACAAAAACACAAAGAACAAAAAAGACACAAAAAGCATGGATCAGAATCAGGGTACATACAAAAACACAGGAGAATGGAAACATGAAGCTGACACATCTTGAAGAAAATGAACTGTGAGTAGGACGCGAGGCTAATTACTCCTAGTTAAGGCCTTGCCAGCAGCTGCCTCCAAAATCTGCCCCTGCTGAATAGAAAAGAGGATCAGGGGCGGAAGGAACTTTCAGGTTGAATCAACTGGTTCAAGGCAAAATCATTCAGGCAGGCTGATCCAGCTGCTGCTGCCTCCTGCTTTTAGCCACGACTGACAAACACCATAATCTAGCCGGAGAAAGAAATTTCAGTTGACTTTGTATCGCAATGGTCTCAGGATTGATCTGAATTGTCAGTTTGAATCTGACTATGATAGTTGGTACTTTAAGGTCTAAAGGTTAAAGTTTTTTTGCAATCTTCCAAATCCTAAGTCAGCCTACCAAAATTTTAACTTCCTTCCCCTTCAGCTTCACCTGTCCTGTAGTCCCGTGGACCGTGGGGGCACAACTGATGATTCTGCAACCAGCCTCCTATACTTTTTTAAACTAGTTAATAGTGCTGGATGTTTTTGAACAAGGGTAATGGGTGTCTGAAATTATTTCCATAAAGCAATGGGTCCTTCTGTAATCTGAAATAAAAACAAAAATGTTATTGAGCAACTCGTCCCAGAAGCCAAAATGTATCTACCGTCATGGTGGGCAAAATCGTCATATAATTATCCAAAATCTCACCACTGGTTAGCGTCAAGGAACGAAAAAATGAAGAGATTAGTGCAGTGCATGTGGGTTATCCTACACATTGTGAAGCTTCCTTGAAAACATACAAAAAACCCTTCTTATAATTATGTGTCTGAAGATACCTGGCAATCAAAACGAAACATCTTTCCTGTTGTTACAGGTGTTGTTTGTGAGCGCCTAGGCACCCTAGTATATTCCAGATATACACTTTGTTTTAAACTTGACACATAAAAGTAACTCTGAGATTATATGTACACACCGGACGATAAACATCTGTACAGGGCTGTTTTCACATACCTCACTCTGTAGGCAGCCTTACCTTGAAGACAGGTATTCCTTTATCTTTAAGTAGCGAGTACCAGTAGTCATGGCTAGAAATTTTCTTGGGTGAAGGTAATACCAGCAAAGTTTTCCTAAGTATTACATTTTCATAGGTTTAATAGCCAACTGGTTTGAACTGTTCGGGGTTAATGCCATGGGCCCTTGAAGTCCTGGGTTCGAATGTCTGTCCATCTCATGTTATGTTAAGTCAAGTGTGCTGACTTTCCTGACAGTTGAAGACAGGAGATAAATTATACAAAAACACGTCACAAGAAAAAGCACTTGCTGCGTGGCTCAGAACGTAAACTATACTTGACAAAGTGTTTATCCGTAGTGTTCGATGAATGCATTCAAAGCAGCAGAGGAGGCAGATGCTGTTTTCGAAATTGGGCAGAAATTTGATTACAGTACTGGTGCCTTGCCAACAGCACACTGACTCTCTCAGCCAAGAGAGCATACAGACAGTGAGCGTTGGAGGTGTTCTCCAAAGACCAACTAGCCCCAAGGGCTGCAGCACATAAGGACTGTGTAAGTCAAGTCTCTTAGTCAGAGAGTCATAGTCTATCACTAAAGACTATGCTGTAAAGTTGAAGTCTATGGGTGAGAAAGCCACTGATCATACTGCCTCTCACTTTGCTGTCGCCCCCAGAGTCAATGGTTTCATCAAGTACTATGATAAAGCCCAGGCGCAGAGGACTTGGCAGGGTAGATAAAAAGAAACCTGGTAGGAGACGAGGCCCCCCTCACCTGGTGTATTGTGATCCAAGGCCAGGGTACCATTAAACCATTTCAGTGTTCAATGTTGAGTGTTCCATGTATGTCTCTCTGTCTCTGTCCCTGACTGTCTGTCTGTCTGTCAGTCAGTCTGTCTGTCAGTATGCCTGTATGTCAGTCTCTCTGTCTGTCAGTCTCTCTGTCTCTTTCTCTGTCTGTCAGTCTTTATGTCTCTCTGTCTCTGTCTCTGACTCTCTGTCTCTCTCTCTCTTTGTCTCTGTCTCTGTCTCTCTCTGTCTGTCTCTGTCTGTCTCTCTCTGTATCTGTCTCTCTGTCTCTCTGTCTGTCTCTCTGTCCCTGTCTCTGTCTCTCTCTCCTCTCTCTCTCTCTCTCTCTCTCTCTCTCTCTCTCTCTTACCCTCTCTCTCTCTCGTCTCTCTCTGTGCAGACAGGCTCACAGACTCACTCAGAACACAGACAGATGAACCCGGAACAGGACTAAAGGGGAAAAGGCACAAACAAAACTGGATCCGAGAGTTGATGCATAGAAATGACACGCCTTGCAGACAATAAGCCCGCAAGAATGGAAGGTTAATTAGTTCAATCAGGGCCTGCAATTCCTTCTAACTTTCATATCAGCTGCTCAAACCGATGTGGACTGATCCGCATTCATCTGATTCAACGTTTAATTAATCAGATTGAACCGCTGTGGATTTCAAGTTCTTCAGCCATGTTTCTCCGTTTCAGTCTCTGTCTCTTACTGTTTCCGTCCATTTGTCTGTTTGTCTGTGTCTGTCTGGCTGGCTGATTTTTTTTTTTTACTCTATCTCTCTCTCTGACTGCAGACATACATTTACGTACGCACATACACATGCGCACACACATACACACACAATAATTGCAAGAACCAACAGCAACAACAACATAACAAACACAAAATATAACAACATATCACAACAACACACACACACACACACACACACACACACACACACACACACACACACACACACACACACAAAACACAAGCACGCGTGCGGTAGCGCACAAATTCACACACACATACATAAACAGACACAGACACAGACAAAGACACAGACACACACACACACACACACACACACACACACACACACACACACACACACACACACACACACACACACACACACACACACACACACACACACACACACACACACACACACACACAACACACGTTCTCCCCTGTCCCAGATGTCTGCCCACTTTTGGTCTTTTAAAAGACACGTCCGTCTGTCTGTCATTATCAAATTAGAACTTGAACACGGAGACTGTGGGGAATTTAGTCACTATTACTGTGTTGTTATGGGACGCACAGAAACACAAGTTGCTTGTGAGCTGAAACAGGTGTACTACAGTAAAACGCAAAGTGCTCATTGTTTGTTCTGGTACTGTATGTAAGTATAATTATTTCAATTGACAGTGGTAAGAAACTCGCGTAGAGCATGGCAGCAGAGAGTCCTCAGAGGAGAAGCCCCCTTCAAACAAGTGTTTCGGGCCTTTAATCTTCCTAATAATTATACCACTTCTTAAAGGACCTCTATTGTCGCCTTTATGATAGAAGTAATCACACAAAAATGAAAATGTCTGGGAAATTAATCTGACAAAGAAAAGATTAATACCGGGGAAAAAAATATTTACTAACAACAGGAAAAGAATTGGAAAAATGAGAGAAAGACCAAGTACGTAGAGAGAGAATGAGAGTGAAACAACATGAGAGAGAGAGACAGAGACAGAGAGACGGAGAGAGAGACAGAGAGAGACAGAGAGAGACAGAGAGAGACAAGAGAGACGGAGAGAGAGAGACAGAGAGAGAGAGACAGAGACAGAGAGAGAGAGAGACGCGCGCGCGCGCGCGCACACACACACATACACACACACATCCTCACAATCACACACACACACAAACACACGCACGGACGCACCCACGCACGCACACACACTCACTCACACACACACACACGCACAGGCAGATTGATAGATGGGCAGGCAGACAGACTAACTGTATAGATTCATTACTTGCTTGGTTGACTCGTAATCTTTATCTTCAAACGTAACAGGTAAGTATTAGCATACCTTTCTCCATGCATCCCTTACCTGGAATAAAGTGAATCATTAATTACCACACCAATATGTGTGTGCGTGCATGCGTGTGTGCTTGCGTGCTTGCGTGGATGGTAGCGTACGTCAGACAGAGAAACAGAATTGAAAAAGATCCTTACGGTTTGGCCTTTTTTGCAAAATCGAATATCATACAGAATCATTCTCAATAAATTCCGACAACTTCTTTTTGCAACATGGAAACTTTCCTTCAGAGTCAGTTGCACCCAAAAGAGACCAGTATCCTGAGTACATTTTTTTAAGTGCGCGGCATTTTTTTTTCATTATACAACCACGACAACCATTGTTTTAAACTCACTTCTGTGCTTTTGACCCACCTGTCTAATCCCATTACTGTTTGTTTCTCGGTACCAGACAACTCAGCTCTATCATTATTAACTTAGTACCCACGCTACCAGGACAGTGGAATTCTAAGTCTTGGTCGGTAAGTACTTTTTCGGAGTGCAGACTGAAAGAGTTAACTGAAACATGTGTAAGAGGGAAGGTGGCAGGATGGTCAAGACGTTCACCTTGCTTTACAAGTAAATTTTGAGGTTCTGGGTTTGATTCCAAGCCTTGTCCTTTCTTGCCAGTTTGACGAAAAAAATGTCGAACTGAATGTCGAAGTCTGAATGAAACTAGAAACTGAGGCCCCCGTGGCTGAACGCACGCAGATCACCTCGCGCATTCCTTGAAACCTGGTTCCACCTCTCAGAGAAACAGGCCATTTTATGTAAGTAAAAATAGATGACACAATTCCAAAAACGCATGCACATATATGCCGTGCATGTTGAGACTCCAATCACTTAGTCAGAATGTGGCTACATGGATGGTGGGGAATTAAAATCGGTCGCATGCACAAAAATTGATTTGGTGACCCTCTGGAATTTTGTCCGAGGAACCAATACAAAACAAAAGAGACACCCAAAAGTGAAAATCCTCTGTGTTTGATATAGTGACTTTGTGTCTCCAGGTAGTCAGGTGCAGGGAAGGTTTGTTTCTGTTTCCCATCCCATCTCTCTAGGTAGGTACATGCTTGGTAGGTTTGATTCTGCTTTCCATCTCTCCGGGTGCATGGTGAGTATGTTTCTGCATTCCATCTCTAAATGGTGTTATGTGCACGATTGATATTTTTCTTCTTTTTGTCTCTCCAGGTAGTTACGTAGGGGACAGGATAGCTCGGTGGTCAGAGCACTCGCTTTCGCCAAGCCAATGTAAAGCAGCATCGAGCGCGGTAACCAATTAGATAGGTGACCGTTTGCGCGCCTTGGCTACAGTACAGTCCCCAGTTCACCCAGCTGTAAAAGGGTACCTACCCTCGTTAGGGTCAGGGGAGGTAAAGCAGCGAGGAAGAGAAGATGGGCGCCGCCCGCAATATGCTGGCCCCTAGAGAAGATGAGGTCTCTGATACCTCGCTCCTCTACGACCACATGAGTTATAGGACACCTTTACCCTTTACTTTACCTCAGATAGTTACTCGCAGGGTGGCTATATTACTGCTATCCATCTCTACAGGTAGATAGATGCATGGTGGCTATATTACTGCTATCCATCTCTACAGGTAGATAGATGCATGGTGGCTATATTACTGCTATCCATCTCTACAGGTAGATAGATGCATGGTGGCTATATTACTGCTATCCATCTCTACAGGTAGATAGATGCATGGTGGCTATATTACTGCTATCCATCTCTACAGGTAGATAGATGCATGGTGGCTATATTACTGCTATCCATCTCTACAGGTAGATAGATGCATGGTGGCTATGTTTCTCCTTTTTCTATCTCCACAGGTAGATAGGTGCATGGTGGCTATGAACCCCCCTCCCCCCTTTAAGTGTGAAATGCATGTGAGTATCCTTCTGCTTTCAATATCTCTAAGCAGTTAAGCGCTTTCCCTTCCACCCGCTGTCTGTCTACGTACATTACAAAGATGGGTGGAGGTTTTAACTTGTGCCCAAAGACTTGACTTACTTGACTTATGCCTGTGAATTCCCGTGGGAACAAAGGGCCGCATCAACACTCCTCCAACGGACTCGGTTCTGGGAGATCTGCTTCAGCTCGGCCCACGTCATTCCGTCTGCCTTTGTCTCTGCTTGAATGCTTCTGCGCCAGGTCAAAGATGTTCTTGCAAATTCCAGAGGCTGCTTTTATCATTTTATTTTGAAGGCTTTTGATTTTTCTTGTTACTACTTCCCCGCAGTGCTCACCTTTGCTTTGTTTTTTCTGTCTCCCTTGTGGTCTCTGAGTGGCTGACAAGTCTGCACTATGGTTATTGAGTTAGAAACGGTCTGCCTAGGACAGTGGATATTCCCATTCATTTTATATTGTGTCCCCTGTGATAAGATTAACTAATTAAAAACAGTTTGAGGATTCTTTTACGTGGTGTCTGTGTCTGGCTCTCTCTCTCTCTCTCTCTCTCTCTCCTCTCTCTCTCTCTCTCTCTCTCTCTCTCTCTCTCTCTCTCTCTCTCTCTCTCTCTCTCTCTGTCCGCCTGTCTGTCTGTCTGTTTGTCTGTCTGTTTGTCTTTCTGTCAGTCGGTCTGTCTGTCTCTCTGTCTCTGTCTCTGACTCTGTCTGTCTATTGTCTGTCTGTCTGTCTGTCTGTCTCTGTCTGTCTGTCTGTCTGTCTGTCTGTCTGTCTGTCTGTCTGTCTGTCTGTCTCTGTCTCTGTCTCTGTCTCTCTCTCTCTCTCTCTCTCTCTCTCTCTCTCTCTCTCTCTCTCTCTCTTTCTTTCTGTCTCTCTGTCTCTGTCCCTCTCTGTCTCTGTCTGTCTGTCTCTGTCTCTGTCTCTGTCTTTCTCCCTCTCTCTTTCTCTGTCTGTCTGTCTGTCTGTCTGTCTGTCTGTCTGTCTGTCTGTCTGTCTGTCTGTCTGTCTGTCTGTCTGTCTGTCTGTCTTCTCTCTCTCTCTCTCTCTCTCTCTCTCTCTCTCTCTCCTCTCTCTCTCTTCTCTCTCTCTCTCTCTCTCTCTCTCTCTCTCTCTCTCTCTCTCTCTCTCTCTCTCTCTCTCTCTCTTTCCCTTTCCCTACGCGTTAAATCTAGC
>CM060333.1:40152657-40165157 GCA_030674155.1 Stramonita haemastoma | reverse complement strand
CATTCCTGCTTTATAGATTGCTTGACTTATTACTTTATTCATTTCTTCATTCTTGTTTTTTTTTCTCCCGTTGTTTGACATTAAAAAACGCTATCTGTATGTGAAGGGAGAGAACACCTTTTCTCAGTGCACGTGCACTGCGCGCATTAAATTTTGCACAAACGCAAAGAAGAATGCTAAGAGGTCATCGGTAGGCCAGTAAGCAATTACCACCATCACTGTCACCTGAGTAAGCTCCAGTAAAGCAGCAGGGTACAGACAGATCCGCTGGCTTTGTAGTTAACGAGAGGCTTGTGTTTTTTGTTTGTATTTTTTTTGTTTTGCTTCTCATTTCATTTTTGGGCTAGAGCTCCGAAGTTCACCAAAGGTGAGATGTTGCCAGTGCAACTATCTGCCGATCTTTAATGTAGCTGTATTCCGTTTTCGGAATGATGTGTAAACACGACACCAGTGTGCTAGTTTGTTATTTAATTTGTGTGTTTTTTTTTTAATATCATTCAATAAATTACACTTCCAAAAAGCAAACTAGGATGTCACGTATTGGTAAAAAGTAGTTCTACGTTTGCATAAATTCTTGTGCACACGTTAAATCCTATTCCTCTTTTCATAAGTGTAGGCCAATGTGTGCCGGTGGGAACAGATGACAAGATTTACGAAACTGCATACACATGGGGACTGGATAAAAAAGCATATGAGTACTTATTCCATTATTCTCGATATAAGAGAATAAAAGAAAAAGAATATGAACCTCGATTTGTAGACTTGTCAGAAGGACATTGAAGGGAATGGAGTCAGCACAGATAGGAACAAAAAAAAAGAAGGAGTAAAAGAAACAAATTTGTTCATTGAATAAACGAATCAATGTACAGACACATAGAAAGTACCCCCAATGAACGAGTAAATGTAAAGAAACATATAAACTACCCAGAGAGAAACCCTAATAACAAAGAGAAAAACAGAAAAGACACTAAAGATAACACACAGTTTGAATGCATTCAGCATGCATGTCCCGACACAGAACACAACAACAAACAAAACGAAAAAAGAGTTCAACAAAGTAATTGTGAACACAAAAAGATGTGACGACACATAGAAAGTATACAGTAAGAAACCCTGGAAGAAAAAAAAGGAAAGCCACAGAAAATGCACTGATGGTAGCACACAAAGTTTCCATTCATTCAGTACGTCTTGACACATGGAACACCACACCCACACAAATAAAACCCGAGGAAAATGTTTAACAGAGCAATTGTGAACAGAAATGTAAAGACATATAAAAAAAAGTACCCAGACAAAACCCCTGGAGACCAAAAGAAAACCACAGAATTTACACTAAAGATAGCACAAAGTTTGAATCGCTTCACACACACACACACACACACACACACACACACACACAACACAGACACACACACACACACACAAACAAACACACACACACACACACATATCACACACACAACAGGCACACACACACACACAAACACACACACATATCCACACATACAGGCACACACAGGCACACACACACACACACACACACACACACACACACACACACACACACACACACACACACACACACACACACACTCACACACACACACACACACACACACGCTACAAGTCCCTAAGTCCCTACACGAGGTTCTTACGAATCCAAGGCTATTGAGTGAGATAGCGTTATATCTGATGCAATCCCCAGTGGCTTCGTTTTTGTAAAATATGACAATGCGTCTGTTACAGTATTGAAATCAGAATGATTCGCAAATGTTCAGGTTCTACCTTTAGCATAGCTTTTTCTGTTGTTCTGAGTGTTTGTTCTTTTTGTGTTTCTTTGCCTTTTTTGTATTGTTTGACATCAGTATCTTGCTGTTTTTTCCCCCCTAGTACCAACACGCATCTTTTTACTTTGTAGCCCTCATCACTCATCTCATCACCCACCCCTCCCCTCCCCCCACTCTCCCCATCTAATATCACATTAAGTGAACAGACATAAAACTTGAAGACACACACACACACACACACACACACACACACACACACACACACACACACACACACACACACACACACACACACACTCACTCACACTCACACACGTACGCATTTGCTGCTCACGGACAAATACACCTACATGCACAATGATGATTTTCAGATATTCGAGTGCCCCCAACCCCCTCCCCAAACCCTGCCTTCACCCAGTTGTGTGTGTGTGTGTGTGTGTGTGTGTGTGTGTGTGTGTGTGTGTGTGTGTGTGTGTGTGTGTGTGTGTGTGTGTGTGTGTGTGTGTGTGTGTGTGTGTGTTGCGTGTGTGTGTGCGCGCGCGCCTGTTTGTGTTTTGTGTGTGTGTGTGTGTGTGTGTGTGTGTGTGTGTGTGTGTGTGTGTGTGTGTGTGTGTGTGTGTGTGTGTGTGTGTGTGTGTGTGTGTGTGTTACTCTTTAAAGACAGAATCCTTGACATTTTTCCATCTCGATTATCGTCTGTCATTCTTCTACCTCATTTTCTTTTCTTTCACCACTTCTTCATTTCGAATCCTTTAGGACATCATTATCCAAAAACTGTGGGCGTTCAAGGTTTTAGCACGCGTCGGTATGAGTGATTATATATATATATATATATATAATATATATATATATATATATATATATATATATATTATATATATATATATATATAATAGAAGAGAGAGAGAGAGAGAGAGAGGAGAGAGAGAGAGAGAGATGAGAGAGAGAGAGAGAGAGAGAGAGAGGAGGAGAGAGAGAGAGAGAGAGATAGATTAGATATAGATATAGATATATATTATATATATATATATATATATATTATATTATAGTGTGTGTGTGTTCATTTTTAATTTATTCTTTTATATCGAGGATAATAGAATAAACAATAATGTGCTTTTTTCACCCATTCCCCGTGTGTATGCAGTTTTGTTAATTGTGTCATCTGTTCCAGCCGCCACACAATGACCTACACTTACGAAAAATGGAACAGGATTGTTCGTGTGTGTGTGTGTGTGTGTGTGTGTGTGTGTGTGTGTGTGTGTGCGTGCGTGCGTGCGTGGTGCGTGCGTGCGTGCGTGCGTGCGTGCGTGCGTGCGTGCGTGCGTGCGTGTGTGTGTTATTTGTATTATTCATTCCGTTATTTCGATGATAATTGAATAGCCACTCATGTGTTCTTTTACATCCAGTCCCCGCGCGTATGGAGTTTTGTAAATTTTGTCCTCCGTTCTTAATTAACAATCAAGCAAGCAAGCTAGCAAGCATGCAAGCAATTAATCAATCACATGAGTGCTTATTCCATTATCCTCGAAATAAAAGAATTTTAAAAAATAGAAAAATAAAAGAATAAATGAAATCTTTTTTTTTTCGACCAGCCACCATAGACTACAGTAAAACTTGGATTTTGGACAGGAATGTCGCTGGTTTGAATCCCATAAAAGTTATAGGGACTTTTCGGACTCCGGCTGGCTTCTACCCGGAGTGAGTTTGCTTGCGGCTCTTTGGGATGACTGGGACCTGTCGAATTTCACCACTTTACAGATGCAGTTTGAGAGTGCTGCTTCAAATTTACCTGACCAACACTGCAGGTGTTGCATCTCTCGGGCCCAGTTGATTCCGGGTATATTGTGACAGCAAGCGTAGAGTATAACCCTGACAAGTAGTTTCAAATCATTTTTTAATCATACACTTCCATAACAGCATCATAATATCATCATTGATCATACGTAGAATCAAAATAAATTACCTTCACTCGGTGAGTCTCACCTGCTTGGTTCATGGTAACCACAGACTCAGTTTCCTCATACATTTGTGTGCCTGGTGAGTTTGTGTCAAAACCTTTGGGGTTCGAGGTCTTAGAGAGACACTGTGGTGGTGGCCATCTCAGTTGGCTCCGCGACTGAGCTAATACTGTCGTTAGTAGGGGGGTTAGTAGGTGGTGTCCCGCGTATGTTAGCTCAGAACAGGCACACTCTGAACACCACCAAATGACCCAGCATCAGTGCAGGACCCCTCTGGCTGTGATCTCACGAACGGCCATGATATTGATGGATCCCTGTGTACTTTCGACCCTGAGGAGACATGAGGGATTTTGGGTATGGCTGTGGAAAGTGAGATTGATATACACGGCGTGGAACAGCACACACACATGCACACAAATACAGACACATATACACACCCCCTACACACACCTACACACACACACTCACACACCACACCACACTCACACACTCACACACCACACACACACACACACTCATAAACACCATGCGCGCGCGCACACAAACAACTATCTACTATCATCTACACTATCTATCTATCTATATACTATCTACACTATCTATCTATCTATCTATCTATTATCTACTATCTATCTATCTATCATCTATCAATCTTCTATCATCTATCTACTATCTATCTATCTACTACTATCTAGATATAATAGAATATATACGATCAGATAGATAGATAATCAAATATATAATATATATCAAGATATAATTTTAATTTATAATATATATAACACTACAACATGTTTCATTACTGCTTACACAAAAACACACCTACACGCACAAGTATTGATTCTAAGAGAATAACATTGTTCTTCTTTTTGTTTTGTTTTTTGTTTTTTGGCGTTTTCTCGGTTTCTTCAAGCCTCGACATTTCTCTGTGTCTAGTACTATCTGTATTCCTAGACACTCCATTTTCTCTTCTCTTCTCCGTTTTTCATTTGGAATCTTTCAACACAGAAAACACTCAGGGGGTCTGATGACTTTAAAACTTAGCCTACCTTTCTGTGTGTGTGTGTGTGTGTGTGTGTGTGTGTGTGTGTGTGTGTGTGTGTGTGTGTGTGTGTGTGTGTGTGTGTGTGTGTGTGTGTGTGTGTGTGTGTGTTGATGTGTGTGTGTGTTGTATGTGTTGTAGTGTGTGTGTGTGTTATGTGTGTAGTGTTGGTGTTGTGTGTAGTGTAGTGTGTAGTAGTAGTTGTAGTGTGTGTGTTGTAGTGTGTGTAGTGTGTGTTGTTAGTGTGTGTAGTGGTGTTGTTGTGTGTGTGTTGTGTGTGTAGTTGTGTGTGTGTGTTTGTGTGTGTGTGTGTGGTGTTGTGTGTGTGTGTGTGTGTGTGTGTGTGTGTGTGTTGTTTGTGTGTGTGTGTGTGTTGTGTGTGTGTGTGTTGTGTCTGTGTTGTGTCTGTGTTGTGTGTGTTGTAGTGTGTGTGTTGTGTTATGTGTGTATGATTGGAACTCGTTGTGTTGTGTATAAAGGGGATTGATGTATAAAGAAAAATGTTACGGCAAGTTAATAATCGTATGCATGACTGTCAAGAAAGCACAATTCACTTTATTTGATGTATATCGATACCGTTACTTAATGTTGTAATCCCGTATTAAAAAACAAAAAAAGAAATGAGATAAAACACAGAAAAATTAGCAAAAAAATCAGCATGCAAGATATCAACAGACCATTCTTACTGATATGATATAATGTAAAACGCCCGTTCCCAAGTTGTAATCAATAAAAAAAGAAAAACAAAAAACAACACACGCAAACACAAAAAAACTCATCCATTGTGAACGCTCCAGTTTTACTGAGGAATGAAAGAAGTATTCAGGTTCCTACATAAGGAACAAATGTCCATGTACCGACTCAGTGGAGGATGAAATGGTGGATAGAGGAACTCGCCCAACAATGAGAACCCAAGAAAGGAAGAAGGATAGAAGGGAGAGAGAGGCAACATTCGGGATGCTTCACACTTTGAACGTCTGCGCACTGAAAGAAGACATAAAGTAGACAAGATTTTTAAACATTTTTTGTTATTCTTTCTTTTCAGTTTACCTGTGGTTTTATAATGTCATTGTCCTATTTTCTTTGTGTTTGTTTTTTAAAGTCTTAAGAATATTTTATAAACAAAATTTGCTTTACAAATAAAAAGCAAACCACGAAAAATACTTATGTAGGTGCTGGCTATAATATACACACAGACACCCAGGCGCACTCACACACAACACAAGCATACGCGCACTTGTGTAGGTCATACGCAAACATGTCTACATACACACTATTGATTCGAGAGATTAATCAGATTTGTTTCTTGTTCTTTTTTGTATTGTAGACGTACACCTCGGCATCCTTCTGGGGCTTCTACCATTCTCTCTCCTTCCCACACGTCATTTTCTGATCTGTCAACACTTTGTCATTTCCGTTCTTTGCCTCAAAGTTTCTCTCTCTCTCTCTCTCTCTTATAATCATTGTATTATCTTTAGTTCCTTCTGAGTTCATTTTGTTGTTATGAGTTGTAACAATGTTGTAGCTAAGTATTTTGGGTGGACTTTTCTTGGTTGCTAAGTTGTTTATTTCATTATGTTTCTTTGGTTGCTCTTTATCTATTAACGCTTCTCTTTTTCTTTTATAATCAAAATCATTCTATTGTGGCTTCTGATTTTCGTCTTCTGAAAGTGTGCATTTTTATTATCTTATCATGTATAAATGTCCTTATTCCTTTATGTTGTTTGGTACTGCATATAGTCTACTGTTTAGTATCTTTTTATCTTGATGTTTTTCCCCTGAAAAGGGCGGGGACTGGATGTAAAAAAGCACATGAGTGCTTATCTATTATCCTCGAATAAAAGAATTTTGCCTTGCCTTTGTCTCTCTCTCTCTCTCTTCTTCACTCTTCTCTCCTTCTCTCTCTCTCTCTCTCTCTCTCTCTCTCTCTCTCTCTCTCTCTCTCTCTCTCTCTCTCTCTCTCTCCTCTCTCTCTCTCTCTCTCTCTCTGTCTGTCTGTCTGTCTGTTTGTCTGTCTGTCTGTCTGTCTGTCTGTCTGTCTGTCTGTCTTTATGATACATTTAATTGAAGTAAGTACAGACTCCTGTCAGTCCAGTACTTCCTGAACCCTACCAGTGGTCCCTCCTCATCACATCTCCCATCCTCCTCCTCCTCCTCCTCCTCCTCCCTCCTCTTCTGACCCCTCTTCCTCGACCATTCCTGCCATCTCTCTGCTTCCTCCTGATGCTCTCCTCTTCTCTCCTCTTCTCTTTCCCTCCTCGCCTTCTATCAGATCAGCGATCCACCATTTCTCTGAGTGCAGCTGATCTGTTTTCGTTTGGTCTGTGATCTTATCACCTACACGGTAATAACCCCTTGTTCACCTGCCACCCCAAAGAGCTAGAAAGTTACTGGGGTTCATACTTCAAACGTCCTTCTTTCGCAAAGTGGATGCTTTGATGAGTAGCTGGGTACCGCCGCACTTAGCAGTAAAGCAACATTTCATGATTGGAACGGTTTGGTGGTAGAACTGCTTTTGGGGGAAAGATGGTATATAAGAAGGATTATTGTTTGGGTTTTTAGTGATAAAGTAAGGTAGGAAGTACGTGTGAGGGTTGTTGTGCACGTGAAAAAGTAGTGATTGGTTTATATGAATTATAATCGAGTAGGTTCTTGAGTTTGTTGCCTGATTGGCTGCTTAAGAGTAAGTCATGTATTTCGATTGGTTATTTCATAAAAAGGCAGTTAGTGCTTAGTAGATCAAGATGGTTGCTTTTGTTAATTCTGTTGGCATAATGCTCCTATATCATGATGAGATTTCTCTTGTTTTTTATATTCCATTTGGAGTATAACGAAATAAGCACTCATGTTCTTTATAAATATCCAGTCCCCGTGTGTATGCAGATTTGTAAATTTTGGAATATGTTCCCACCGGCACACAATAGCCTCGACTTCATAACAGCAGAACAGGTTTTAACGTGTAAGAATTATCTGTGGCGCATGTTGCCCAAAGCATAACATACGTTGTTATCTAGAAACACAAAATAGTTATTAGAAATGTTGAGGCAAAGCACAAGACAAGGAAGTGTTTGTGTTTCTGTGTAAAGTTACAGAAAAGTGTTGAGCTAAGCTTGTAAAAAGAATACTTGTTTCCTTAGTAACAGAAATATTGCTGAAGAAAATTGCATAGAATACAAAAGAAGAAGAAGAAGAAGAAGACAAAGAAGACGAAGACGACGACGACGACGACGACAACGAAAAGAAGAAGAAGAAGAAGAAGAAGAAGAAGAAGAAGAAGAAGAAGAAGAAGAAGAAGAAGAAGAAGAAGAAGAAGAAGAAGAAGAGAGAAGAAGAAGACGAAGAAAAGAAGAAGAAGAAGAAGAAGAAAGAAGAAGAAGAAGAAGAAGAAGAAGAAAAGAAGAAGAAGAAGAAGAAGAAGAAGAAGAAGAAAGAAGGAGAAGAAGAAGAAGAAGAAGAAGAAAGAAGAAGAAGAAGAAGAAGAAAGAAGAAGAAGAAGAAGAGGAAGAAGAAGAAGGAGAACAAGCACAAGAACAACAAGAAGAAGAACAAGAAGAACAAGAACAAGAACAAGAAAAACTAGAAAATCAATACCACCAACGATTACCACGATGAGAGGTGAAGTGGCGACAAAACAACATCATAAGCAACAACAAAAGGGCAGACATGTTTACAACACAAAAAAACACAAAGACCCTCTGTCAAAAATATTATCAGAGAAAAAAAAAGGTAGAAGTAGCAGGAAGAGATGGCAAAAGAAGATCAATAACACCACCATTAGTAAGAAGAATAAGTACAAAAACAGCAAAACATCTTGTCAGCAATTAAAAAAAATTGTCTACACAACAGCGAAAACCAAAAAAAAAAAGATATAAACAACCTCAGCAACCCCTAAAACAAACAACAAAACTCTACAATGAACACTAATCATATTGAATCAACATACATAAAAACTATCTTATATCCAAAATGATAAAAAGACAATACTGTCGTCTGACACTTTAGTGTCAATCAGGACTTGATGGAATTTTTTGCAAACTATCAACATGATAAAAGTGAAAGCATGCAAGTTTCAAAATTTCAAAGAAATCTCTGAAGTCTTCTTACAAACCACGTACGTAGTGTGTAAGCATTCCTGATTTAATGTCATACATTATTTTAGGGGGAGGGGGATGCTGCCAGTGTTTGTGGTAATAATGTAAGAAGACAAAGAAAAGGTCAAATGATATTTACGCGATAAGTGACCTTATCAAAACGGCACTAAAAGGAAAAGTGCAAGGTCATTCTTAGATGTGTTGTTTTCCCTCGTTTATGTTCAAGGGTCTTTCTCTGCCTTCATCTTTCTGTCTGTCTGTTGGATTGTCTGTCTGTCTCTGTCGTTGTTTCCCCCAGTTTTTTTTTATCTTTATCAATAAAATCATAGTAACCACAATGTAGGATTGTTTCTGTGACAACTGTTTATTAGACCAAGTACTTTGTATTTTGTTAGACAGTATTAATGATGCTAGTTTTGTTTGAGGTGTGATTATAAACAACGACCTTTTTTTTTTTTTTACAAACTTTCGCCAGTTATAAGCTCCTTTACACACACACACACACACACACACACACACACACACACACACACACACACACACACACACACACACACACACACACACACACACACACACACACACACACACACACACACACACACACACACACACACACACACACAACACACACACACACATACGTTGCATGATCAAAGCGAATCAGAATATGATGCATTCTTCGGAAAGGAAAAAAACAAATCTCTTGAAGTTTTTGACTCTTTCAAAACAGCCCACGAAATACTTGCTATAATGCACTCAGTGTTTTCTCTTCCCATGTTTGTATGGACGGGCGTTCAAAGGAGAGAAGGAGATTAGACATGGTTAAAATGTGAAAGCTATTTCATTAGAGAGCTGCGTAAAAGTAAAGGCACAGAGGGATTTTTGGGGTCAATATATTTTGTTCCAAGGATTATTTGGGTTTTTTAATCCATTTCTCCTCCCTTTAACATCTTGTTTATATGTTCGTATGGGTGCCTGTGCGTCTGTTTGTTGGTAAATTTGTCTGTCTTTTATCCGTGGCCTTGTGTTTGTTTTGTCCGTGTATGTTTGTTTCGCGTTCTTATTTGGGTGTTATGATTTATTTTTTCTTGATTTTTTTGTTTTACAGCAAATCATTTTCAACTAGCCCACGTTACTTAATTGTTCGATTTTGAGTATGAGAATAAGGTTTCAGTTTTACTTTACAAGGTTGGCCCTGGCCAAAAGCTGTGTCATTACTGATGTCAGCTTATTGCCAAGTCTTACACTAAATTATTTTGTTGTAAACTGTTGTGTTGAGATTGCCTTCAGCCATGACTACCTCTTAACATATCAACCTTCTCTCTCCTTTAAAGGACAAAAAATCCACTAAAGTCAGGAGTATGTCTGCCTACATGGTGATGGACTTGAAAACAGCCATACACGCAAACTTTTCATTCAGTGTGCAATTTCAATCTCACGTGATTCCCAGGTGGGATGAGTAAGTCAGCGTACACATTCTGGGTGACCCCCAGATTGTTAAGTTGGACATGCACAACAACAACAACAACAACTTTACAGGGTCAGCAATGACCAGAGCGAATGGAAGAAGGAGATCATGCCATTATCATTAAGTGCGGAAGTAACAACAAACTTGTCGATGCCAACAGGTGAGACAGGTGAGGCTTTACTATTTTGTCCAAATCAGTTGCCAAACCCACACTATTCTGTTTGTTAATGATATCAAAACTACTGTATCTTCTTACTGAGTGAGGTTGTTATAACATTATTTTGAATCTTGGTGGTGTTCTTCTATGTCCTTGAACTAAAAACGTTTGATTGTGTGTGCATAATTATGGTTGTGTGTGTATGTATGCACACACACATATATATAAATATATATATATATATATATATATATATATATATATATATATTATATATAATATCGCCGCTGTAGTCTTGTTAGGCTTGACCGTAATCTAAAGTGCGGTCGATCCCAGTTCGCTATGCTGTGCCTGAAAAGCACTTACGCTATTTCTCACCCACCATAAAATGGTACAACTTGTGTTGGGTTAACTGCGATAGACTGGCTCCCATCCAGGGAGTCTATACTCGTCGTACGCAAGAAACGGTAAGCCGCCTGATACAGCTCGGACGCTTTAATATATAATATAATATATATATATATTAGTGTATCTATATATATAAGTATGATAATACTACTACGTACTACATACATACTACTACATCAACACATACATACATACATACATACATACATAATACTACAACAACATACTACATACATACATACACACATACAGTTTCGGTGTGTTTTGTGTTTCTATATAACTGAACATCTACACACATACAGCAACAACACACACACAACACATGAATATACAACACACACATACATACACAAACACCACACACACACACACACACACACACAACACACAACACAACACACACACAAACACACCAAACACACACAACACCACACATACAGCCCCACACCCCAACACCCACCCTTCAAAAACACAACTTTACATTGTCATATAAAACAGATTTGAATTAATCTCTTTAATACATTTCAACTCTTCGTAAAACAAACAAAAAGGTGCATAACATTCAAGCAGGCATTGAGTAAATCTCTTTGAAGGCAGGAAGACTTCAAGGAATGTTTCTATCTGCCTCATGTCTTTATTCACTTTGATCATGTAGACAGAATAAACCGCAAGAATAAAAATTTAATTTTATTCGTGGCGTGGGGTGACTGACTGTTTATTCCTGTTAGCTGGAAGTTTTTGGTGTTATTTATTTTCTTTCTGATTATTTGTCTTTGATATACAGATTAAACTAGGGACGGGTACGTGTATGTTTGTGTGTGAAATCATTCAATCAATTAATTAGTGGATCAATACTTACATATCAATCAAACACCATAATTTTGACAGACGATCGGCTTAAAGAGACACACGTACACAGAGATTCACGCAATTTATAACGAAAAAGATAGAGTGAGAGACAGGGAAGGGGAGAGAGAGAGAACGACAAACAGAGAGACAGAGAGGGAGAAAGACACAGAGAGAGGGGGGGGGAGGAGAGAGAGGGGGGGGGGGAGACAGACAAATCAAACAGACAAACCAATAGTCAGACAACTACATAGAACAGACACAGTCAAAAAGGACGGTATGTCAGAGAGACAGACTGAAAATACACTATTTAGACACACAGACGGACTGAGAGACAGACAGCCAGACAGACAGATAGACATACAAACGGGACTAAGAGGACTGAGAGACCAGACGCATTTTTGTTATTTATCACCAAAGGTTTTAAGCTGTGCAGTGCCAGAACTTAAAAAAGGACAGACAGAGTCAGAAGGGGACAGAAAGGTAGATAATTATAAGCAGAGACAGGCACACAGATACAGGCAGAGACAAATACAGGCGATGGTTAGGGAGATTGACAGACAGACAAATACAGACTGCAGTCTTTCCAGACAGACATACAGACATAGACAAACAGACACACTGTCTAGGCATATAGACTGACTAACGGACCAACCAGCGGAGAAACGGACAGAAACACCGCACACACACACACACACACACACGCACCACACGCCCACGCGCGCACACACACACACACA
>CM060333.1:40145157-40147657 GCA_030674155.1 Stramonita haemastoma | reverse complement strand
TCAATATTAGGTCGCCGTAGGGCCACCAGCCAGAGGGGCCCTGCACTGCTGCTGGGTCACTTTGGTGGTGTTCATTGGTGCCTGTTCTGAGCTAACAGACGCAGGACACCACCTACTAAGCCCCCTACTAACGACAGTAGTAGCTCAGTCGCGGAGCCAGACTGAGTGAGACGTCCACCCGAGGTGGCGACCACCACAACGTCCCCTCTCCAAAGACTGCCCACTTCGAACCTCCAACCCCAAAGGCTTTGACACAAACTCACCACAGGCACAGAAGCGTATGGGGAAACCGAACCTGAGGTCACCATGAGATCAGAGGAGCCGGGGCCACGTAATCGGAGACAATTTTTTCATTGTATGATGATCGATGAGAATGAGGATGATGTAATGATGCTGCTATGGAAGTGCATGTGCTTTGAGACTATTTGATAGGGATGTATTCTACGCTTACTATTATAATATATTTCGGCATCAACAGGGCCCAAGAGATACAACACCTGCAGTGTTGGTCAGGTAATTTGAGCAACGCTCTCAAACTCGCATCCGTAAAGTGGATGAAGCTTGACTGTGTGGTCCCAGTCTTCCCTTTGAGCCAACTACACACTCATTCTGGGGAGGAGCCGGCCGGAGCCCGAAAAATCCCTATGACTTGTATGTAAATGGAACCCACGACCTTCCAGTCCGGAATCCAAGGTGCTAACCACTGCGCCATGGCGGGTGGTTTCTCTCTCACTCTGTCTCTCTGTATCAGTCTCTCTGTATCTCTGTATCTCTGCATCTCTGTATCTCTCTCTCTCTCTCTCTGCCTCTCTCTCCCTTTCTCTCAAGTACACACACACACACACACACACACACACACACACATGCACACACACACACAGATTTATACACACGGACACACACACATCTTCAGTTAGACGTCAAACTGTAGATGTCACACACACACACACACACACACACACACACACACACACACACACACACACACACACACACACACATACACACACACACACGCACACACATGCACATACACACACATAGATACACACAACCCAACCTGTAAGAACTTCTATGTTCCATGTCCTCGTATTGACCTGAAAGAATCTTGTGAAGTTTAAAGAGAGCAAGCTTATATCGGGAATACTATTCCAGCACAAAGCCTAACACATAATTATCCTTACAAAGCTTAAAAAAAGAAGAAGAAAGAAAGACAACCCAATCTAGCGTAAGAAGAAAAGTTTTAGCATTGTCTGTCTTTTCTGTAGTTTTAATTTCGTAGGTATTACATTTTTAATTCTGTGATTTTTAAAACTAAAAAAGCGCTGGATACAGTGGAAATGAGTGCTTGTTTATTGCAATATATATGTATATATATATATATATATATATATATATATATTATTTTATACACACACACATAATCATATATATATATATATATATATATATATATATATATATATATATATATATATATATATACATATATATATATATATATATATATATATAACATCTTGTGCACACGTTAAATCCTGTTCCGCTTTTCGTAAGAGTAGGCCATCGTGTATCAGTGGGGACAGATGACGTTTACAAAACTGCATATACTCGGGGACTGGATGTAAAAAAGCACATGAGTACTTATTCCATTATCGTCGATATAAAAGAATGAATAAGTAAATAAAGAAAGAAATAACACAGACACAAACGCACACACGCACGCACGCGAGCAAACACACATACAGAAACAAAGACATAGACACAGACAAACAGACAGACACACATATACACACACATGCATGCACACACACACATGCATGCACGCACGCGAACAAACACACACATACAGAAACAAATACACAGACACACAGACACACGCACACATACATACACACACACACACACACACACACACACACACACACACACACACACACACACACACACACACACACACACACACACACACACACACACACACACACACAACATGGCTTGATGAAAAAGCAAATCGATGCTTACTCAATGTACCATCTGAAAATAAAATTTTGACTTTGACTTTGACATGCACGCACGCACGCACGCACGCACGCGAACAAACACACGCATACAGAAACAAACACACAGACACACAGACACAGACACAGACACACACACACACACACACACACACACACACACACACACACACACACACACACACACACACACACACATTCTTGCGCAACTTGAAGGAAGTTCCTGTATTGCCCCCCTCCCCCTTCCCCCCACTCCAACACACACTTTACTAGAGAAAGTAAAAAACAAACAAAACAAAAAACAAAAACCAAACCCAACAACAACAGAAAGACATTTCTATTCTTCCCCCTGGCAACCATCTATAAACCGAGTCTGATTTCCCAGAGCTGTTTGTCTGTTTCTCTGTCTGTCAGACCGTCTGTGTATTTGTTTGTTTGCCTGTACGTTGGAATGGATGTCTAGGTATGCGTGCCTCTGC
>CM060333.1:40132657-40140157 GCA_030674155.1 Stramonita haemastoma | reverse complement strand
ATGTATGTATGTATGTATGTATGTATGTATGTATGTATGTATGTATGTATGTATGTATGTATGTATGTATGTATGTATGTATGTATGTATGTAGTATATATATATATATATATATATATATATATATATATCAAACCAGTCAACCAGCCAGCCAGGCAGCCAACTAACCACCCAACAGCCAGTCAATAAGCCAGCAAACGAATCCACCAACCCACCATTCAACAAGTCAGCCAGCCAATCATCTAGCCAACCAAACAGTCAACCAGCCAGTCAATAAGCTAGCCAACCAACAAACCAGCAAAATCAGCCAGTAATCAAGCCAGCCAGCCAACCAATCAGCCAGCCAGCCAATCAGCAAGCCATCAAACCAGCTAACTAGCTAGCTAGATGTGAATAGACAGGCAACTGGAGGAGAGATTAACAACAGGAATAAACGAGACAAAAATGCCTTAAACAGGAAAAAGAACAGAACAAAACAGCTCCCTTCCTTTCCATGCACCTGTCTAATAAATTAGCACACCTCATGATCCAATCTGTTACGTTTTCTATCTCGTCCCAAATGTATATGAATACAAAGACGGGTGACAAAACTTTGCAAGGCTTGAGAGAAGGTGGACAGTAGTAGGCCATCTTCTTTGGTAAAACGACGTCAAGACTTCAAGACCCTCTCTACAGAGGCGGTGCCATGTGTGTGTTCTCTTTGATCATGCTAATTAGATTTTGCTGACAAAACTTTCTGCTCATAATTTTGCCGACTAGATGATTTCTTTTCGTTACTCAGTTAGAGCATCGAAGATCAACTAAGGTAAAAAAAAAGGAATAGAGCAACAAAGATCAACTATGGTAAGATTGTGTGTACGCAACCGTATTCCCCCCGCCATTAATGTTAGCTATATTCAGATTTTGGTGATGTTGAGTGGATATAAATTAGAATGTTACTACTCTGTTTTTATATTCTAAGGTATTTGGATTTATTTTGTTCTTGTTTACGTTATGTCGAGTTTCTGCTACTGGTATTATTGCTGAGGTTGCACATGTTTGTACTGTTGTAGTTTTATTGTCTAAAGTACCATTTTTCTTCCGTTTTCTTCTTTTTCTTCTGGACTCTCACTACTTCTCTCTCTCCTTCCCTTACTCCATCCCTCCCTCACCCCCCTCCCCTCTCTCTCTCACTCTCTCTCTTTATCCCTCTCTGTCTCTCAAGAATATCAGTCGTGCACGCACACATTAACACACATACACGCACACACGCACGCGCGCGCGCGCCACACACACACACACACACACACACACACACACACACACACACACACACACACACACACACACACACACACACACACACACACACACACACACGGGATGGCCTAGTGATCAGAACATTGCGCTGGCAATTTGACGACCCGAGTTCGATTCCCGTTGGAGGGGAATTTTCCCCTGGAGTTAACATCAGTGCTGACTCCACTCTCCCCAGAACTCTTTCGGATGAGACTTTAAACCAAGGCCCCATGCGCAAACGAACGCAGAACATCTTGCGCACACGTTAAATCCTGTTCCGCTTTTCGTAAGAGTAGGCCATTGTGATCCAGTGGGAACAGATGACAATTTTACACTATTATTGCATACACACGGGGACTGGAAGAAAAAAGCACATAAGTGCTTATCCCATTATCCTCCATATCAAAAAATAAAATAATAAAAATAATAAAACACACACACGTGAACATACACAAGGTGTATATTTCAGCCTTGTTACTAACCACTTCGATACTTTTAATGATTTCTTCACCTCTAACTGCCCTATTTCATCACTATTGACAAAATAAACATTATCACAACACATGGATAGACACAGTCAATTTGTCGTGACTAATGAAGAACGATATTCCCCTTTGACTGCTCAGACAGCAACTATTGTTGCCTAACATAATACCAAAACTCTGTTGTGCTGCCGTTAAGCACCTGACAAGTCAGGCCCAGTACATCCAACTTCAGCATGGGAGAAATTTGCCATCATTCAATAAATCTTTCAGTGTTCAAAAGGCAGGAGAGTGGACCATAAGGGCAGAAATTAGATAAGACGAAGGTGACAGGAGCACAAGAAAGATTAATGTAGAAACACAGAGAAAGAGTCAAGAGAAGAAATTTCTAACACAGATTTTCAAGAAGGTGGGGAAGCTATTCCTATCAACAGGAAGAAACAATCTTCCACCACGTTCATTCTGATGTTACACCTACAGAGAAAACCCTGACAGTCAGACAGATACAAAAAGGAAACAGACAGATTGACAGGCACAGGGATGCAGACAGAGAGACAGTCAGACAGACTAACCGAGACAGAGTGACAGAAAGAGCATGGGGAAATCAGCCTGTCTTTATAGCGGGTCACCAGGGGAAATAAAATGTTGTGCAGAAAGGAGGATGGCGATGTATTGTCTCTTTCCCTTTTTTTTCTGCAGTAAAGGCGGGGAGGAAAAGTTACTGCATTTTTGTAAGATGCACTGCATTTCAAAACTGAGCACTTGCCACCAGTGGAGAGTGGCTTGTGTGTATGAATGCGTGCGTACGTGATTGCGTGCGTGCGTGCGGGCGGGCGGTGTGTGTGTGTATGTATGTATGTATGTATGTATGTATGTGTGTTGTATGTGTGTACACTATTTTAAAAGGCAAACACATAATGTAACTACTTTGAGAAAACACAGTCCAATTTATGGTTAAAAGAAAGCGGAAACTTGACACAACCATAAACTGGGGAAAAAAATTAAAACGTGAAAACATAATTGTATTACTCATAGAAACAATCACACATCAAACAGATAAAAAAAATGTCAGCAAACCAGTGAACCAGCGAACCAGCCATGCAAAAGACCAGCCAGCCAAGCAGCCAGTTTAACTAGCCAGCCAGCCAGCCAGCCAGACTTGGCAAGACAGGCAAAGTCAGAGGGATGGAAAGAGAGAGGGAAGAGAAGAAACATTTAGAACGCTATGCACAGGGGTAAATCAGTTGGCTTCCCTTTCATGTCTTGTTTCTAATAAATTAGTAAACGACATGATCCAATCTGTTACGTTCTCTGAGGTGGGGGGGGAAGTCCTTTGGAGTTAACATCAGTGCTGACTCCACTTCCCCCCCCCCAAAAGTCCTTCGGATGAGACTATATACCGAGGCCCCATGTGCGAACGCACGCAGAATATCTCGCGCACACGTTAAATCCTGTTCCGCTTTTCGTAAGAGTAGGCCATCGTGTGCCAGTGGGAACAGATGACACGATTTACAAAATCTGCATACACACGGAGACTGGATGTAAAAAAACACGAGTGCTTATTTCATTATCCTCGATATAAAAGAATAAATCAAATCTCTCCTCTCTCTCTCTCTCTCTCTCTCTCTCTCTCTCTCTCTCTCTCCTCTCCTCTCTCTCTCCTCTCTCTCTCCTCTCTCTCTCTCTCTCTCTCTCTCTCTCTCTCTCTCTCTCTCTCTCTCTCCCTCCCTCCATCCATCCTCCCTCCCTCCCTCCCTCCCTCCCTCCCTCCCTCCCAATGTTTGTGTGAATACAAGGACTGGTGACAACATTTGCAAGGCTTTAGAGAAGGTGGGCAGTAATAGGTCATCTTCTTTGGTAAGAAGACTTCAAGAGTTCAAGACGTTCTTTCAAAGGCGGTGCCATGTGTGTGTTCCCTTTGATCATTGTAATGGGGTTTTGCAAATAGAACTTTCTTCTCATCGTTATGATGATAAGATGTTGTTTTTTTCTTCCATCCTGGTCTAAAGTTTTGAGGTTCACCTTGGGAAACATTTTGTGTATGTGGTCGTTCTTTACTCAATATTATATGTGGATATGTTCTGTGTTTGGGGATGGTGAGTGGACATAGACCTAAATGTTTCTACTCTGTTTTTGGTTGAGCAGCAGCTGTGTTGTTTTTGTTTTGTTGGTAGTTGAGTTGTTGCTATTTTGTGTTGCCGTTGTACATGATTTTGCACTTGTCGTTGTCAACGTGCACTTATTTTCTTCTTCTTTTTATTGTTCTTGTTCTTCTTGCTCTTGCTCCTGTTTTTCTTTTTGTTCATTTTCTTTTTTCCCTTTTGTTGTTCTTGTTCTTCTTGTTCTTTTTGTTCTTCTTGTTCTTTTTGTTCTTTTTATTCTTCTTGTTATTGTTATTGTTATTAGTCTTGGTCTTGTTGTTGTTGCTGTTGTTGTTGTTCTTCTTGTTCTTCTTCTTCTTGTTCTTCTTCTTCTTGTTCTTCTTCTTCTTGTTCTTCTTCTTCTTTTTCTTCTCTTCTTCTTCTTCTTCTTCTTCTTCTTCTTCTTCTTCTTTCTTCTTCTTCTTCTTCTTCTTCTTCTTCTTCTTCTCTTCTCTTCTTCTTCTTCTTCTTCTTCTTCTTCTTCTTCTTCTTCTTCTTCTTCTCTTCTGCTTCTTCTTTGCAATTATTCTTTCTCTTCTTCTTTGCAATTCTAATTTTTCTTCTTCTTCTTTGCCTTTTTTATCAAGTTGGATAGTTCTGCTTTATTTCATTTTCTTGTTTTCTCAATAAAGTCCTTATTAGTCAGAAGAAAATATTCTTGCTGTCGCTTTGTCTCTCTGTATTTGTCTACAGCCCCCCCATCCCCCCTCTCTCTCTCAGTATGATTACAGACAAATACACACAAACATACACACAATATTTTGTTTCAGTCCTATTGAAGACCTCTTTAGTATATATGATGCGTGTTTTCACCTGTATCTGTCCTTTATCATCATCGTTGCAAAAGAGAAACCATCACAACTCATAACAGACACAGTCACCTTTTCATGACTCATGACGAAATCTCTTCTTATTCTTCGTTGAACGCTGTGACAGCAACTACTGTTGTCTTTAACACGAGAGAAAATGTGTTGTGCTGCCGTTAAGCACCTGACAAGTCAGGCCCAGCACATCCGACTTTTGCATGGGGGAACATTCTTTTTGTTGAAGTCTATTTGAAGAAAAGGCTTGGGTATTGAACCAAAAGGGACCAAGGAAAAACATAGAGAAGGATTCCTAGCACAGAATTTCCAGGAGGTGGGGTATGCTATTTATATTAGCAGGAGGAATATGCGATCTAAATCAAAAGGAAGGAATTATCTTAGACCACGTCAATTTTTCCCGTGTCACACTAAGAAAGCAAAACTCGACAGTCTGAGGGAACGAGAGGGAGATAGACAGACTGACAGACAGACAGACAGACAGACAGATAAACAGACAGACAGACAGAGACGGATAGACAAAAAGAGCATTGGGAAATCAGACTGTCTTCATAGTGGATCACCCGGGGAAAAGATATATTGTGGAGAAAAAAGAATGGCAATGCATTGTCTCCTTTCTTTTTTTTTCTGCAGCGAAAGCAGAGAAGAAAATTTACTGCATCTTTGCAAGATGCACTGTGTTATAAAATTGAGAACTTGTTACACGTGCGCGTACATGCGTACGTGTGTGTGTGTGTGTGTGTGTGTGTGTGTGTGTGTGTGTGTGTGTGTGTGTGTGTGTGTGTGTGTGTGTGTGTGTGTGTGTGTGTGTGTGTGTGTGTGTGTGTGTTGTGTGTGTTGTGTGTGTGTGTGTGTTTGTGTGTGTGTGTTTTAGGTTTGTATGTATGTATGTATGTATGTATGTATGTATGTATGTATGTATGTATGTATGTATGTATGTATGTATGTATGTATGTATGTATGTATGTATGTATGTATGTATGTATGTATGCATGTATGTATGTATGTATGTATTTATGTATGTATATATTATATGCAAATTTGCATTTTTTTTATCAAACCATCTATCTAGTAAGTACTATCACACAGTAACAGAGAAAGACGTAAAGCAAATGAACAAATTAACTTGTGAATGCAGTTAATACAAATAAGCAATTAGCCCACTTGGCATGTGGCAGTATTAATGCACGCCACTGTGTATGTGTGTTTGTGTGTGTATGTGTGTGCGTGTGTTTGTGCGTGCGTGTGTGTGTGCGCACGTGCGTATGTGTGTGTGCATGCGTGCGTGTGTGTATGTGTATTTGTCTGTGTCTGTGCCTGTGTCTATGTGTCTGTGAGTGTGCTCAAAGACAGTATCATTCGCATCTCAAGATAAATCCTGAATCGCTTTTTTATTGTACAATATGTCACTTCCAATCACGGCAGGTATTTCTGCGTGAAATTAGGCCTGCTCTCTTCCAGGGGAAGGCGTGTCGCCACAAGACCAGCGCCACCCATTGTTTCTATTTCCATTCCTGCCTGCCTATGTCTTTGTTTTTTTTGCAGAGTGTCGCTTTTCCTACAAATTTTTGCCAGGAACAACTATCTTGTTGCCACGGGTTCTTCTACCTGCGCTGATTACGTGTGACACACGGGAACTCGGTTTATTGTCTCATTCGAAAGACTGGTGCCCAGACTACCACTTACTTTCTAGTAGATGGGGGAGGGGTTTGGGCACAAACGGGAATCGAACCATCACACACTTAGAACCCAGACTTTTTATTTGGCTCTCTGTATAGGTGCGTTTACCTTTAGACCACCGATCCACAAAGTGTCTTAGAATGTTGATGGTTCATTTTGTCTTAGGGAATTGCAGAATTTGGAGGAGCAAAGGGTGAATTAGGCTGAAGACATCCATTCCTACCTCTGTCTGTGTGAAGGCCTCTATGTGTTCTATCTCAATTATCATGGTTCAAGTTCCTTTGGGGGATTAAGAAGGGGAAACAGAGAGCGAAGTCAAGAACGTGTAAGTGTGTGTGTGTGTGTATGTGTGTGTGTGTTTGTATGTATGTGTCTGTGATTTTTTCTGGGTTTTTTTGTTCCTCAGGTAGAGCTCCGAGGTTCATCAATAATTAGATCTTGTGTTTACAAGACTTATTTTTACCCACCATTAAAGTAACTACATTCCGACTCCAGGGATGGTGCCTAAACACGACGAATGACTGCGCTCGTGAGGGTATTTAAAAAAAACAAACTTTTAACCTTTCCAACTAACACAGAAAGACCTACTTTTCCTTAAGGCGGAACAGGTTTACTTTTACGTGTAAGAAGATTTGCGTGCTATCCCACGCTCAGCATCGGTTTATAGCTTCATCCGAAGGACTTCGGGTTTATACGAGGTGAGTATTGAAGTTAACTCCGGTATAAAATCCTTTAAAACGTGCACCACCATAGTGGCTAAGTCATAGGCACGGCACTAGGCTAGACTATTCAACCGCCTTCTCTGGGTCTGTTTCTATACTGATAACTAGCCAATTAATTGCCATGGATCTGTAAAAAGATAGGGGTAAGCTAACATCAGCTATGGACTGACGACACTGGGGAAGAACTAACACCCAAAAAGATCAAATTTGCCTGTGATGGTCAGCAAGGGGTATCTTTGATAGGATGGAGAGAGAGAGAGAGAGAGAGAGAGAGAGAGAGAGAGAGAGAGAGAGAGAGAGAGAGAGAGAGAGAGAGAGAGAGAGAGAGAGAGAGAGAGAGAGAGAGAGAGAGAACATGGACAGAGAGACAGAGACA
>CM060333.1:40112657-40122657 GCA_030674155.1 Stramonita haemastoma | reverse complement strand
TAAAAATCACACGATTGCTTATTCCATTATTCTCAAAATAAAAGAATAAAAATAGAATAAGAAAATAGAAAAATAGAATAGTAATGAATAAATAATGAATAAATGATAAATAAACAAATAAAGAAATAAAAAGATAATAACTAACTAACTAACTAACTAACTAACTAACTAACTAACTAACTAACTAACTAACTAACTAACTAACTAACTAAATAAATAAATAAATAAATAAATAAATAAATATATGAGTTTTGTATGCGAGCATATGCCTGTGTGCGCGCGCGCATGTGTGTATGTATGTGTGTGTTTGAGTGCGTGCATATGTATGTGTGTGTGAGAGACAGACAGACAGACAGACAGACAGACAGACAGACAGACAGACAGACAGACAAAGACATATAAACAAGCTCACATAAGTTTCTGACTACTTTATATAGAAACTGTGCACAAAAAAACCCGTGAAGTTGCTCATGCTTAGCAAGGTAAGGGACGTCAGTGACTTTACCACTAACGTACAGCAAGAGACAGAAAGATGGAGAGAATAGTACATTTTGATACCATAAAACATAGCTCAGTCCTGAGAGAGAGAGAGAGAGAGAGAGAGAGAGAGAGAGAGAGAGAGAGAGAGAGAGAGAGAGAGGAGAGAGACAGAGAGAGACAGAGAGAGACAGAGAGAGACAGAGAGAGACAGAGAGAGACAGAGACAGAGAGACAGAGAGACAGAGACAGACAGACAGAGACAGACAGACAGACAGACAGACAGACAGACAGACAGACAGACAGACAGACAGACAGACAGACAGACAGATGGGGGGAGATAGATTGAGAGACAATCCGGTAACTTTTTGCATCAACATTTCGTGTAATAGTATAACTATCCTAAATAACCGATCGTCTCTCGTTTTCTTTCCAAGTGTAGTATGCAATCCCTGGTCTTATCTTGTGTTTGTAAACTTACAGAGGGTCCTTTTGTCGGCCTCAGCTGAAACATTCCATTTCAGAGCAGCTGATTTTTTTCTACAGGCTGTGCGCAGGGAGAGAGGGGAGCGAGGCATCAGAGACCTCAGCTTCTCTAGGGTCCAGTATATTGAGAGCGGCTTCCATCTCCCTATCGCTGCTTTACCTTCCCTGGCCCTAAGGAGGGCAGGTATCCATTGACAGCTGGGTAAACCGGGGGACTGCACTGAAGTCAAGGCGCGCAAACGGTCACCCATCCAATTGGTGACCACGCTGGACGCTGTTTAACTTGACTGGGGGGAAAGCAAGTGCTCTGACCAGAGCTATCCCGCTCCCTTTACCTTTACTCTTTATGTATGAAGGGTGTGTGTGTGGTTCTGTAACCCACCTGATACAAATATGAATAATGGGATATTTAATGGGCATATGTTATGTTCTGTTTGTGTATTCACACACACACACACACACACACACACACACACACACACACACACACACACACACACACACACACACACACACACACACATACAAACAACACACACACACACACACACACACACACACACACACACACACACACACACACATACAAACACACACACACACACACACACACACACACACACACACACACACACACACAGCTGCTCTGAAGTAGGCCATTGTGTGCCGGTGGGAAGAGATGACAATACTTACACAACTGCATACACACGGGAACTGGATGAAAAAAGCACATGAGTGCTTATCCCATTATCCTCGATATAAAAGAATAAAATTTAAAACAAATAAATTAAGGAAATAAACACATGCACACACACACACACACAATTAAGGCTCTAGCAGGTCTGCGCTTGAAGTTGACCTGGGGATTGTAACAATCTCCACTCTTAATTCATTAGACGCTGTCTCTGAGACCTGGGGATCCACGATGGATGTGCACAATGACATTACTGACTTTCTTGAGAGACGAATGAACAGAAAAAAGAAAAGAAAAAAAAGAACATGCCAGCAAGAAATGTAAAAAAGACACGAGTGGCGCCAGCAACAAAACTGTTCTATCTTTAGTACTGTGCGTTAAATCGAGATAAACTGAGTCCAAACAACAGCAACTTTGGTCTTGGTTGCGAGAGAGAGAGAGAGAGAGAGAGAGAGAGAGAGAGAGAGAGAGGAGAGAGAGAGGAGAGAGAGGAGAGAGAGAGAGAGAGAGAGAGAGAGAGAGAGAGAGAGAGAGAGAGAGAGAGAGAGAGAGAGAGAGACAGACAGACAGACAGACAGACAGACAGACAGACAGACAGACAGACAGACAGACAAAAACAGAGACAGACAGAGACAGAGAGATAGGTGACAGACACAGACAGACGTAGGCAGATACAGACACAGATGGTAGTCAAACAAACACATAGACAGACTGAAAGACACAGAAAGAGTAAGTGAGTAAGTGAGAAAGACAGAGACAGACAGACAGACACAGAGAAAAGAGACAGACAGACAGACAGACAGACACAGAGAGACAGAGAAAGACAGAGAAAGACAAAGAAAGAGGCAGAGAGGCAGAGGCAGAGAGAAGAAAGAATTTAGTGGTGTCAAGAAGTGGGATTGGCTTTAACTGAAGATGGGGCGACAGTGAAATAAAAAGAGTGGAGAAAAGATTGCTGCAATTTGCCCAGGATTAACAACTGGAGGGAGAGGCATTGGTTTTGCCCCTGACAGCACAGGACTCGGAGAACTGAAAGAAACTGAAAGAGAGAGAAGGAAAAAAAAAGTAGGCAAAGTTTGTATACAGTAAGAAGTAGTTTCTGGGAGTAACGGGGAGGAGAGAGAGAGAGAGGGGAAGAGAGAGAGAGAGAGAGAGAGAGAGAGAGAGAGAGAGAGAGAGGAGAGAGAGAGAGAGAGAGAGAGAGAGAGAGAGGGAGAGAGAGAGAGAGAGGAGAGAGAGAAGCAATGGTAGAAAGTGGGGTGTGCGTGTTTGTTTGTTTGTGTGTGTAAGTGTGTGTGTTTGTGTGTGTATGTGTTTGTGCGTGCGTACGTGTGTGCTTGAGCGCACGCGTGGGCGCGTGTGTACGTGTGTGTGTGTGTGTGTGTGTCTGCGTGCGCAAGTATGTATGTCTTTGTGTGTGTGCAAAAGCGTCCGTGCATAAGCACACGCGTCCACACATCTCCAAAAACACATCATACAAAGCAAGGTTAATACAGTAGGTTGAAGGCGGATGGGATGTGATTGATAGACTAGTAGAGAGAGTTAATGCGATTAGCTAAAGCGATGCGTCAATGATGGTAGATCTGCCACAATCTGCACAATGATCTCCTTTAATTGCACGCAAGTTGTGAATACTAAACTCCAAGTCTCTGCTTGCCAAGACTTTAAGCGATCGCAGAAGCACGTTTCTTTAACTGTCGTCACCACAAATGAAGCATTTTTCTTTCTTTTTTCTGGAAACCAACAAAAATTGACGCACAAAAGGAGAGAAAAAAACTGAATCTCAAAACCAGTTAAACAGAAAACAAGGGAAAGCACTAGGCATGTAAAGAAAAGAGGCACGAAAGAAGTAACATAAATTGACAGAGAGAATGAAACCATTTTACCTTCAATATATACTGTGCACGTAGATGTCAGAGACTTAGGAAGAGGGACAGCATCTCTTGTCCTTGGTGCCAGATAAAGAAAAGGAAGAATCTCCATAGCAGCTGAGAGGCGAAGCTGCCTGGGGTTTTTTTTTGTTTGGGTTTTATTTTTACAGAAGATGGAGGGAGACAGCGCAGTAATAAAGGGAAAAAGAAGAACAACGATGGCTCCAAAACTGTCCAGACCTATACCGTAGGGAAAAGGCGGTGGTTTTGCTACTGAGAGAGAGAGACAGAGACAGAGAGAGACGAACGGACAGACAGACACACAGACAGACACACAGATAGATAGAAAAAAGAGAGAGACACAGAAAGAAAACGGCAGAAAAACAGAGAGAGAGAGAGAGAGAGAGAGGAGAGAGAGAGAGAGAGAGAGAGAGAGAGAGAGAGAGAGAGAGAGAGAGAGAGAGAGAGAGAGACAGAGACAGAGACAGAGACAGAGACAGAGACAGAGAGACAGAGAGAGACAGAGAGAGACAGAGAGAGAAGAGAGAGAGAGTGAGAGAGAGAGTGAGAGAACAGAGAGAGAGAGGAGAGAGAGAGAGAGAGAGAGGAGAGAGAGAGAGAGAGAGAGAGAGAGAGAGAGAGAGAGAGAGAGAGAGAGAGTGAGAGAGAGAGAGAGAGAGAGAGATTGGGAGACAGAAAGACACAGATAGAAAGACACAGACACAAAGACAGAGAGACAGAGAGAAAAATAGAGAGAGAGAGAGACAGAGAAAGAGAAAACAGAGCGAATAGAGAGAGAGATGGGAAGAGAGAGACAGAGAGACAGAGAGAGTGAGATATAGAGACAGACAGATAGAGACAGAGAAACAGAGAGAGACAGAGAGAGGGAGAGAGAGTAAAGGGAAGTAATGGGGGTTCAGAAACAGGAAAGTAAAGGAGGGTGGAAAGAAATGGTGGATGGAAGCAAAACAGGGTGAAGGGGAAGCGGGGGAGGGGGGGGAATGAGATTGATAGACTAGTAGAGGGAGTTAATGCGATAAGTTAAAGGGATGGGTCCATGATGGTATTTTCTGCATTAGCGGTTTGCAGACTGGATGACAGTGATGACTGAGAATTCTACACTGTATATTTGTAACTTCAGTCTCATAACTCTTTGCATGTGTATGTGTGTGTGTGTTGTGTGTGCGTGTGTGTGTGTGTGTGTGTGTGTGTGTGTGTGTGTGTGTGTGTGTGTGTGGTGTGTGTGTGTGTGTGTGTGTGTGTGTGTATTTTTGTATTTGTATTTTGTATTTTGTACCACTTTATGTCACGGCAGATTTCTCTGCGTGAAATTCGGGCTGCTCTCCCCGGGAGAGCGCGTCGCCACATGTGCAGCGCCTACCATTTTTTTTTTCTTTTTCCTGCATGCAAGTGTATTTGTTTCCCTATCAGAGTGGCTTTTTTCTACAGAATTTTGCCAGGGACAACCCCATTGTTGCCGTGGGTTCTTTTACGTGGGCTAAATAGTGATGTGTAACACACGGGACCTCGGTTTATCGTCTCATCCGAAAGACTAGCACCCAGACCACCACTCATGGTCTAATGGATGGGGAAAACGTTTTGGGTCCAAACGGGGTACAAACCCCGCACACTCCGACCCGGACTTTTTGCTTTCTAGGCAAGGCGCGTGACCACCTAGACCACCGATCCATATGTGTGTGTGTGTGTGTGTGTGTGTGTGTGTGTGTGTGTGTGTGTGTGTGTGTGTGTGTGTGTGTGTGTGTGCTTGTTAGTGTGTGTGTGTGTATGTGTGTGTGCGTGCGTGTGTGTGTGAGTGTGTGTGTGTGTGTTCTAGAGTGCATGTTTTATTCAACCACACACACGCATGTGCATACACCCCCACAGACAAAACCCCCCCCCTCACACACACACACACACACACACACATATATATATATATATATATATATATATATATATATATTGCTTTAGGAAAGCATAATACACAATGATAATATATTAATAGCCAATGTTCAGAGGACAAGGTATAAAAAAAAACAAGAGTCGGCTGATTCCATAAAAGGGAAGGGACATGGAGGGGAGAGAGAGAAGAGAGAGAGAGAGGAGAGAGAGAGAGAGAGAGAGAGAGAGAGAGAGAGAGAGAGAGAGAGAGAGAGAGGGGAGAGAGAGAGAGAGAGAGAGAGGAGAGAGAGAGAGAGAGAGAGAGAATGAATGAATAATCTTTATTTTTCAAGGGTAACAGAGTAAGTAAGCATTACATACTTTTTTTCATCCGGCCCTTGCCCTGATCAGGGAATAAAGCTAAGAAACCCCCTCCCTACCCCTACATGCCAGCATCACCACCAGCAGCAGTTCAAACAATATTAAAAAAAAAGAAAACAGAATACATTCAACAAAACGCGTCATCCCAACTGGATACACTGATAATAATTATTATTTAAACAAAAAATAACATAGCAAAAAACATTTTAAAAATAGCAAATATCCAGGACCATGAAACAGAAGGCATTACAAATATATAATGCGTGAGTGTGTGAGTGTGTGTGTGTGTGTGCGTGTGTGCGTCTGTGTGTGTGCGTGTGTGTGCGTGCGTGCGTGTGTGTGTGTGTGTAAGCGGGAAAAACAAGCAAAGTAGGCATAAAAGGGAAAAAAAACAGATTAAAAAACAACAACATAAAATCCTATAAACACAAAAGACTATATGAAAACACATTTCAATATTCAAATGGTAAGAATACAGTTTGAATCCAACATAACAACCAAAATACTCCTCTCCATAATAAGTCTAGCCGCCGCTGTGGCCTAGTGGTTAGGGCGTTGTACTCGTAATCTAAAGGTTGCGGGTTCGATCCCAGCTATTCCGCTATGGCGTTGTGCCCTTGGAAAAGGCACTTTACGGCTATTTTCTCACCCCACCCAGGTGTAAAAGGGGTACCAACCTTGTGTTGGGGGTTAATCCTGCGATAGACTGGCGTCCTATCCAGGGGGGAGTCTATGACTCTCAGTCGCTTAACGCCACAGAAACCGGGATAAGCACCGGCCTGATGAGCCTTATGGCTCGGGACAGACTTTAACTTTTTTTTTTTATAATAAGTCTAGGATAGAATATCTGAAGGTGGAAGTTGGAGGGGAAAGGAGAGGGAAAGGAAGCGAGAGAGAGAGAGAGAGAGAGAGAGAGAGAGAGAGAGAGAGAGAGAGAGAGAGGAGAGAGAGAGGAGGAGAGAGAGGAGAGAGAGAGGAGAGAGAGAAGGAGAGAGAGAGAGAAGAGAGAGAGAGAGAGAGAGGAGGAGGAGAGAGAGAGAGAGCATCCCCAAATTATATCGTCATCAAAACAAACCAGTCAACAGAAATATTTAAAATAAAAACTCACACTTCCATAAAAATAACTATCATCAATGAAACCTAAAAACTCACAATTTGACCTAATCTAACAAGGAAAGGAAAACCCAGAGAGAGAGAGAGAGAGGAGGAGAGAGAGAGAGAGAGAGAGAGAGAGAGAGAGAGAGAGAGAGAGAGAGAGAGAGGAGAGAGAGAGAGAGAGAGACAGACAGACAGACAGACAGACAGACAGACAGACAGACAGACAGACAGACAGAGCAGAAGACACAGAGAGAGAGAGAGAGAGAGAGAGAGAGAGAGAGAGAGAGAGAGAGAGAGAGAGAGAGAGAGAGAGAGAGGAGAGGAGAGAGAGAGAGAGAGAGAGGAGAGAGAGAGAGAGAGAGAGAGAGAGAGAGAGAGCATCTTCAAATTACATCAAAACAATCTAGTCAATATTTCAAAACACTCTCACTTCTGTAAAAAAATAATTATCATCAATTATCTATAAACTCATAATGTAGCCAATCCTTACAAGGAAAAGAAAACCCCAAAAGGCAAACAACAAACAAAAGAGCAAGATTGTATAAAAAATATTTTTAAAAATCAAGTAGGAGCGAAACAACATGTAAGGTTATAAATACAAACAAGTTTTAAATCAAACTCTATACATCAAAAAATATATATATATATATATATATACTAATGAAGATGAAAAAAATAGCAAATAATCAGGACCAGAAGAGAGAGAGAGAGAGAGAGAGAGAGAGAGAGAGAGAGAGAGAGGAGAGAGAGAGAGAGAGAGAGAGAGAGAGAGAGAGAGAGAGAGAGAGAGAGAGAGAGAGGAGAGAGAGAGAGAGAGAGAGAGAGAGAGGAGCGTCATCTAATTGCATCGTCATCAAGACAAACCAATCAACGAAATGTTTCAAAACACCCACAAAACACTTCTGTCAACAAATTATCATCGATGAAACCTATAAGCTCACAAAACATTCATATGAAAATTAATATATTCTGTGTGTGTAAGTGTGTGTGTGTGTGTGTGTGTGTGTGTGTGTGTGTGCGTGTGTGCGTGCGTGGTGTGTACATGCTTTTGTGTGTGTGTGTGTGTGTGTGTTGGGGTGTGTGTGTGTGTGTGTGTGTGTGTGTGTGTGTGTGTGTGTGTGTGTGTGTGTGTGTGTGTGTCACTGTGTGTGTGTGTGTGTATGTGTGTGTGTGTGTGTGTGTGTGTGTGTGTGTGTGTGTGTGTGTGTGAGTGTTTGAGGGGGGAGAAACAAGTAAAGAAGGCATAGTAGGAAATAGACATGGGGAAAAAAACTATTTAAAATTCGTATCTCTATATTTGAACAGTAAAACTACAATTTCAATTCAAATTTTTAAGAACCGAAACATTCCTATCCAATAATAAGACTAGGATAGCATATGTAGGTGTGGAAGATGGAAAAAAATAAATAAATAAAATAAATAATAATAATAATATAAAAAAAAACAAAAAAAACACAAAAAAACCTATATAAAATAAAATAAAAGGCATCTTTAAATTACATCATGATCAAAACAAGTCAGTCAACAAAGTATTTCAAAACGCCCACAAAACACTTCTGTAAACATTGGCTACATTATGAGTTTATGAGAGAGAGAGAGAGAGGAGAGAGAGAGAGAGAGAGAGAGAGAGAGAGAGAGAGAGAGAGAGAGAGAGAGAGAGAGGAGAGAGAGAGAGAGAGAGAGAGAGAGAGAGACAGAACAGACAGACAGACAGACAGACAGACAGACAGACAGACAGACAGACAGACAGACAGACAGACAGACAGACAGACAGACAGACAGACAGAAGAGAGGATGGAAGATAGGTGGGTGGAGGTTGAGAGATGGATAAGGGTCTGCGTAGAGTCTGCGATGGAGGGAATGTGATAAGTTAAAGCAATGGGCCCTCAATGGTGTTTTTCTGCATTAACTACCTGCAGACCACTAGACAGTGATGTGTGACTATGTCTGACTGAGTGTATGTTGCAGGGTCTCTGTTGTAACTCTGCGTGGGGGTGGGGGGTGGGGTTCGTCCATTTTTCTGCCTTTTTTCCAGGCAGACTTAAAAGAGAAAAGAACTTTTATCCTCAGAGAAGTCGGATTAGCTGCGCCTGACTTGTCAGGTGTGTAACGGCAGTGCAACACGTTTTCGCTTCTATGACAGTAACACTATCTGTTGTCTGTGTTCAGCGAAAAATGGTAATGAAATGTTTATTTCAGTGTCTCTGAATGCATTTATCTGAGTGTGGTGCCTGTCTTGATGGGCATGTTTGCATGCAAACTGTACTTCCTTGTGTATAATTTCTGGCATGATTTTGCAGCCTAGATAAGATTTGTGTATAACTTTGGAGAAGATTATGAATAAAGGAATAGGCAGAACGGAGAAAAACTAGAATAAATTTATTTTATTTACCCTTAGTTATTTTTATAGAAAATATATTAGAATGCTAATGGACTAAGGAAAAATCATAAGTGGTGTCTCAATAATGTACAAGATTATGGGAGACTGAAAGTTGAAGGAACAAGCACTCGTGTATGCTTCTTTTACATTTAGTCCCAGTGTACATGCAGTTTTGTCGATCTGTCCATTATTCCCACCGCACCGGCAGAAAAAAGGGGCTTTTCTTGCAAAAGGTCTTATTCTACGGTTTATAGTCTGACCCAAAAGACTTTTAGGCCAGTGAAACAGACAGTAGCGTTAACTCCCGGGGAAAAAACAATATCCTTGAATAGGTGTCTCGGCAGTTGCTCGAACTAGGCTCGAACTCAGATCGTCATATCGCAAGCGCAAAAAGTAACATCCTAACCACACGCTTTCCTGTTCCCCTAACTAAGGCATGACAGAGTTCCAGATATTGATAGAAGTGAGCAGGCTGGATAAAAGACTGAAGACAGAAAAGAAAAAAAGGATTGGCGAAGAGACGGGATGACAGGGGAGTGGGGAAGTAGCGGACAGGGGGTGAAGGGAGGGGATCAATAGAGAGAGGGTGAGGAGGAGTTAATGCGCTAAGTTAAAATAATGGTAGCTGTGGTGGTATTTTCTGCATTAACTGTCTGCACACTAGTCTGACAGTGAGGAATGCCTGTCTGATAGTAAAGTATACTGTAGGCTGTCTCTGTCTCCCTCTCTGTC
>CM060333.1:40102657-40107657 GCA_030674155.1 Stramonita haemastoma | reverse complement strand
GTTGTGTGTACTGTACTGTACCGTGCTGTACTGTACTGTGTTGTAATGTACTGTATTCGACTGTACTGTACTGTGCTGTGCTGTGCTGCACTGTATTGTACTTTGTTGTATTGTATTGTACTGTATTGTAGTGTATTGTACTGTACTGTGCTGTACTGTATTGAACTGTGTTGTATTCTGCTGTGCTGTGCTGTGCTGTACTGTACTGGACTTAACTTTATTGTGCTATATTCTACTGTAGTGTGCTTTACAGTGCTGACCTGTAATGCACTGTTTTGTACTGCATTGTACTGTTCTGTGTCGTATTGTACTGTACTGCATTGTACTGCATGTGCTCTCCATGCTGTGCAGGCTGCACTGTCTATGCACTTATCCTGACTGATTTGCACTACAGCAGACAGGACTAGGCTTACTTGGGAACGACGGACAGCATTGCATTATTGATTTTGCAGAGAGTGGATTTACTCATTTACTGGTTGGGATTAGAAAGAACTGAATTTAGTCGGGTGGGACCATGAAAACAAGGTAATCTTGTAAACTGTTCACTGTCCTTTGTGAAGAGTCAACAAATCACATCCAGTCCACTCCAGTCCACTCCTGTCATTTATAGCCCCGCCGATCACAGAGGCCATATTCGGGCTGTCACTTTACAAAATCTTTAATCAAAGATTAAAGCTGTACAACTATATACAGATTAAAACATGGTATGCAATCAACAATTCTGACAACCGGTTTCCAATAGAACGTAAATTCCAAGCAAGATTTCTATGTAAGTCAGCCATACATGTGATGTTACTAATACTGTTAATACCCTCAGAAAATATGCTAGCCTGCAAGACTTCAACAGGGTAATGCTCAACTATTATCCTTTTCATAACAAGCCCTGGCTTCAAACAGGCCCCTGAAATACCATTCAATTCAATTCAAAATACTTTATTATCTCAAGAACAGAGAAATTATGCATGCAGTACAAATGCGATTTGTCAAGCAATTTAGGGTAGACTGTTATAGTGACACCTGTGTCGGGGTTCATTAGCTCTTGGAACCCAGGATTAGTACCAAGAGGGCAGTCCACTTTCAGTGATAGCCACTTCAGTCAATTGCTAAGAAGAAGAATCGTTAAAGAAGAAGAAGAATCCAATGCAATCATGTTGTTTATAGCCCCGCCGACCACACAGGCCATTTCGGAGCTGTCACCTCGTCACATTTTAAAACTCATATTAAAACTGCGCTACTACATACAGATCAAAAACAGGGTATGAAATCAACTAAAGAAGGAGAAGGAGAAGAAGAAGAAATAGAGGAGGAGGAGGAGGAGGAGGGGGGGCAAGGAGTAGAAGAAGAAGAAGAAGAAGAAGAAGAAGAAAAAGAAGAAGAAGAAGAAGAAGAAGAAGAAGAAGAAGAAGAAGAAGAAGAAGAAGAAGAAGAAGAAGAAGAAGAAGAAGAAGAAGAACAACAACAACAACAACAACAACAACAACAACAACAAGAACAAGAAGAAGAACAAGAACAAGAACAAGAACAAGAACAAGAAGAACAAGAAGAACAAGAACAAGAACAAGAAGAAGAACAAGAAGAAGAAGAAGAAGAAGAACAAGAAGAAGAAGAACAACAACAACAAGAACAAGAACAAGAACAAGAACAAGAAGAAGAAGAAGAAGAAAGAAGAAGAAGAAGAAGAAGAAGAAGAAGAAGAAGAAGAAGAAGAAGAAGAAGAAGAAGAAAGAGATAGGGAAAATGAGAGAAAAGAGGCAGAAACAAGAACAGAAAACCGTAGCTAGCAACTGAAACCAGAAATAACACCACACTAAGAATAAAGGCGACAATGACAAAAACATCTACAACAACGGCGAAAATTACAACCAGAACCACCACCGCAAAAATAAAAATCCAACAAGAAAGACCACCACGACCAAACAAAAACAACAACAGCAACTTTGTTTCAAAAACTATATTCACACATCTACTGGGAACAAAAGCTTATGTTCTTGTTTGTTTTCCAAAACTTAATTTGACCTGACCTTTTATTTTCAGAGGAACAGACTACCCCCCTCCCCCTGCCCCCATCGAGCCCAACTCCAAAGGAAAAAACTTGTCGGATGGACACCTTCACTGAGACAAACCTGCGCCTTCAAGTTTTCTTTGGTGAGATCCCGAGTTCTACGCTGTAACCACTCGGCTGCCTGGACCCCGAAAGAGAAAAAAGAACAGGTGCAAGTGCTACAAGTGCTGAGAAATAAAGAAAAGTAAACAAGATAACATTGAGAGGCAGTAAGAGTGACGGTTTGTCTGCTAGATGTACGGTATTAGCATTTGAGGGGAATAAACGATTGCAAGCGAGTGTGGAATGTTATGATTGACAGAGTGTATGTTCTTGTCTGTTGATGGGGTGTTTGTTTGAAGAGGGGGGAGGGGGTAAGGATGGATGGGAGGATTGAGACATCCTTGTATTTCTGTCTGTATGTACGGAGGTAATGTGTTTAAGGGGATCAGGGGTCTAGAGGTAACGCACCTGCTTGCCTAGATAGCGAAAATTATGGGTTCGAATTGTGTTGTGGTTTGATCCCTGTGTGTGCCTGAAACGTTTCCTCCATCCACTAGACGGAAGTGGTTGTTTGTCTTAGTAATATTTTGGAAGGATGAGAAGATCTACCCTGTGCAACACCATTTAGTGCACGTAAAAGAACTCACAGTGACAAGAGAGCTATCTTTGGCAAACATTTGTAAAATAAAGCCATCATAGAACAAAAAATACACATGCTGGCAAAAAATAGATTTAAATAATAATAATAATGGGTGGTGCTGCTCTTGTGGTGACGCGCTCTGTCCGGATAGTACCAGCCCTGATATCACACAGAGAAATCTGCCATGGTTTAAAGTGATATAATAATACTGAATGCTTGGTTCTGCATGCTGCTATCTTCAGCTCCTTTTCGTGAGCTTAATGATACATAGCTGGTTGGTTGGTTGGTTGATTGATTGAATGGTTAACTGTCTGCTTTCTATCCTGAATGCTTGTGCGCCTATTTGTCTGTTTGCTGTTTAAATGGTTGGGGAAATCATTATTGTCATTTACTCTTCAAAATCGACATTATCTTTTAGGTATAAGCCTGTTCAACTGTTCATCAGTACACCTGATTGTCTGTCTGTCTATCGGTATGATTGTCTCTATCGGTCCCGATGTCTGTCTCTGCCTTGGGGGGCTGTATGCAAAAAGCTCACATGGGAGCGTATTGGGAGCGTATTTATTATCCTTAAAATAAAAAGAATTTGATCTCTCTCTCTCTCTCTCTCTCTCTCTCTCTCTCTCTCTCTCTCTCTCTCTCTCTCTCTCTCTCTCTCTCTCTCTCTCTCTCTCCTCTCCTCTCCTCTCTCTCTCTCTCTCTCTCTCTCTCTCTCTCTCTCTCTCTCTCTCTCTCTCTCTCTCTCTCTCTCTCTCTCTCTCTCTCTCTCTCTCTCTCAATATCAAAGTAGTTATCAAACTAATTTTTTCTGAGGAGTATTTTGTGTCCACTTTTGGAATCAAGCCCGTGTGACCATTAAAACAAATTTGTTCTCAGTGTGATGGGTGAACTGACAAGTAATTTCACCTTTTCGGTGATATATGACCTTGCAATGTTGGAAACTCTGTTTGTTTCCTCTGAAAGCTGTCTTTTTAACTCTCATAAAAAGCAAAAGCTATTAATAATTTCTTAATTGGCAAAACAAAACAGTCCAAGGGAGATAAGAAAGGTCAATACATTCTAACTATTACCATCCCCTTCTGAAAACAACCCCAATTCCTGACTCGAATCAACCATTTTCTTGTTAATTCCAAAGTCGCCAAAGTTTAGACACCGGCATAGTTACACATTAATTGAACTGCGTTTTCTTGGATATTGTTGGATTTTCAGACCATCTTAAGAAAAGCTTTACGAGCTCGATTGTTTTCTTAGAGTGATTGTCACGCGTTTATTAGAAAAGTTTCCTCCGTAGAGATGCTGGGTACATGTCAGTATGAATAACATTCCCGCCATCAAGAAGTTTTGTGGTAGGATTCCCATCTTTTCTATCCCTCTCTTTTTCTCCCTTTTCCTTTTATTTTTTTTGGTCTATACAATTTTCTCTGACGCCGAAGTCAAATGCATTAGGCCTGACTTGTTAGGCGCTTAACTGCAATGCAATGCATGTTTGCTCATGTGACAAACATCAACAGTTGCTGTCTGAACGTTCGAAGAAGCAGACATAGACTAGGATGTACGGAAACTTTCATAATTCTTCCTCTGCTTCTTGAGGGCTGGATGTAAAACAAAGGCTTGCACTTATTCTATTGCCCTCAGAAAATAACATTTCGTTATCGTTATTGTTATCATTATCGTTCTCTCTCTCTCTGTCTCTGTCTCTGTCTGTCTGTGTGTTTCTGTCTGCCTGTCTGTCTGTCTGTCTGTCTGTCTGTCTGTCTGTCTGTCTGTCTGTCTGTCTCTCTCTCTCTCTCTCTCTCTCTCTCCTCTCTCTCTCTCTCTCTCTCTCTCTCTCTCTCTCCCCCCCCCCTTCTCACCTCCCCTTCTGTCCCCCATGTCCACGGGACAAAACCCCATTTTCCAAGTCACGCACTAGTCTGAACTAAAGCAGGAGATAATTGAAATTTGTCGGCAGCGTCGACAAAGCAAATGTTTTCACTGGTAGAGGGCAAGGTGGGGGTATGGGTGGAAGAGGGGAGAGGGCGTGCTAGCTTGCTCCGTGGTCTCTGAGGAAGAGAGTCTGGTGTAAACAGCGTTTTCTTGCTAAGTCAGCCTTGCAGAATAGGCACTGTGAGAAACCAGTGAGAGGATTGGACAACAAGGTAAAACAACTGCGACATTGTCAGTTAAATTTGTGTGTGTGTGTGTTTTTTTGTGGGTTTTTTTTAGCACACACTATAGGAATTTCTTCGTTTCCCGGCCATATCTTTTTTGTTTTGGTCTAGATTGCGATGTGTACAGTCTGTCATAGGGACCTATCCGGTCCCCATAACCCCCCGT
>CM060333.1:40087657-40097657 GCA_030674155.1 Stramonita haemastoma | reverse complement strand
CACATCACACCACACCACACCCCACTTTAAAAAAATCCTAATGGTTTACACACACACGCACACACGCACACACACACGCGCGCGCGCGCGCGCGCACACACACACACACGCGCGCAAACAGTCACACGCACACACACACCACTACCATCACCACCACCACCACCACCACTACCACCACATTACACCACGCCACACAACACTTTTCTTGTTCTTATTTCCTAATGGTGTATTTGTTTTTATCTTTACTGTATATCCAAAGCTTAGACATCCGAAACTCTTTCAACTTTTAAAAGTTTTGTTTGGTAAATAACAATTTCCTCAGATTTACACACGCAATTGATCTGCCCTTTAGGTACTCACATCTAAAAATAATGGTTCAAATTTTGCGACGCTGATCCTAGATGGATTGTTTGTTTTGCTCTTTTTAACAGGGAGTATTTCCTCTTTCTTTAATCCAGAAGCTTCCAACACATACGTATACAGTTGCATTATTTCAACGCTGACATCAAACTTGTGAAAATTAAACTGTAAGTATGGGCATGGGAGTACCATGTACGCTTACACACCTACAAATTCACAAGAGCACATTATTACATGCACACATACTTTATTCCCAGCGCTCACACGCACACGCGCGCACACACATACAAAAACTCATGCACGCACGCACGCACACACACGCACACACATGTGGCACACACACATACATACATACACCACACACACACACACACACACACACACACACACACACACACACTCAAGCGCTTAATCACTAAACCCAGTCACATTAGACAGAAAACCCTTACTTTCCCAGTCACGCACTTGTCTGAAGTAAAGGAGGGGATAATTCAAGTTTCGTCTGTAGCGTCGACAAAAACAACAAATGTTTTAACTATCAGGGGAAGACTAAACCAGTTGTCCCTTAAACAGGAAAACCTAGTTAACTGTCGTGTGTGTTGAATCCACCTTCCGAATGGACACACAATAAAATAATACCAGCCTGGAAAATCCATCCCTGTCGAACGCTCAGACACAGCTACTGTTTTCTGTTAGAATTATTGTCTGTCTCTGTTCGACCTTCTTGGTCCATTCTCCTGAACTTTCCTTCCAGAAAGACTGAAAAGAAACTTATTCTCTCTCACGCCGAAGTCGGATGTGCTAGGCCTAATTTGTCAGGCACTTAACGGCAGCCCAGTTCGTTTTGCTCATATTACAAGAAAACAACAACAACAGTTGTTATCTGAGCGTTCCACGACGACGATAACGATTATGAAGACAATGACGACGACGACGACGACGACGACGACGACGACGTAGAAGAAGAAGAAGAAGAAGAGAAGAAGAAGAAGAAGAAGAAGAAGAAGAAGAACAACAACAACAACAACAACAACAACAACAGCAACAACGATGACGACGACGACGACGACGACAACGACGACGACGACGACGACCACAACAAAAAGAGCAAAAAAAGAACAAGAAGATCAAGAATAAGAAGAACAAGAAAAAGAAACTGATTTTTCTATCTCTACCATGCGTGAGTACTCAAGTTCGTACGCATTATGTCAAACTACTGCAGCAAGTGCGAACTGCTATAAACCAAAGAAAAATGAGCAAGGTACTTATTTCTGGATGACATTTGATATTTGTGGTGATGATACTGATGTTCGGGATGATGTTAAGCGTATAGGAGGAGGTGGAAGATGCGAGGAGTGAAGGTTTTGCTAATCTGGAATACAAACACAGACAGAATAAAACGATCGAAGATTGATTCAGAATGCTACAATTGACAAGCAGGGATGTTGGTCTCTGTCAATTTGTTTGTTTTGGGGGGAAGATGGAGGTGGATTAGGAGAGATAAAAAAGGGGGAAAGGAGGGGGAGGGGTTTTATTGACATATATGGAAAAGTCATGTTTTATGATGAATACTGGTTTTTGGGCAGTTTTTTGCTTTAATAAAGTGTGGGTGTGAATATTTTTTTAAGGAATGTGTACCTCATTTTTGACATTTGCATGTCTTCTTCCTCCAAAAGTTCTTTTTTTCATTCTGTCGGTGTGTCTGTCTGTTTGTATATTTGATTTATGTCTATGCCTCCTTAGTCTCTAAGCGAATATATGAATTGATGTATAATTGATTTGAAATGTTTCGTTTTGTTTTGTTTTGTTTGGGGGATAAGTACATACATGTATGTATGTATGTATGTATGTATGTATGTATGTATGTATGTATGTATGTATGTATGTATGTATGTATGTATGTATGTATGTATGTATGTATGTATGTATGTATGTATGTATGTATGTATGTATGTATGTATGTATGTGTGTGTATGTATTCTATTTTATTTTATTTTCTTTTCTTTTATTTTATTTTATGTCACAGCAGATTTTTCTGCGTGAAATTCGGGCTGCTCTCCCCGGGGAGAGCGCGTCGCCACAAGTGCAGCGCCTACCTACTATTTATTTATTTAATTATTTATCTATTCATTTATTTTTATATCAATACAGCCCTGAGCCGCCCTGGGGAATCCAACTTCCCGAGTTTTCCTCAAGGATGGTGTCTAAACACGACACCTGTGTGCATACTTAAAAAAATATGTCATCCGCTCCTACCGGCACACAATGGCCTGCTCTTCCGAAAGGTGGAACCGGGTTTTAACATGTGCGCAAGATGTTCTGCGTGCGTTCGCATACGGGGCCTTGGTTTATAGTCTCATCAGAATGTATGGATGGATGGATGGATGGATGGATGGATGGATGGATGGATGGATGGATGGATGGATGGATGGATGGATGGATGGATGGATGGATGTACTATGTATGTCTCTTTGTCTTTATGTATCTCTTTCTCTTTCTCTTTCTCTCTCTCTTTTACTCAGAGTTTCTAAACGTTAGAATTTTTGTATTGTTTTTGATTTATGAGGATAAGGCGAAATGGCGTCTCAGGCTTATTAAAACACACTCAATATTTTCTTTTTCATCTAAAATGTATTATCTGCATTTAATCAAGAAACACCAAGGAAGAGAGAAAATAAGCGTAAAATAACTGGGCCAGCATAAAAGTACGCCAAGGGGAGAGAGAGAGAGAGAGAGAGAGAGAGAGAGAGAGAGAGAGAGAGAGAGAGAGAGAGAGAGAGAGAGAGAGAGAAGAGAGAGAGAGAGAGGAGAGAGAGGAGAGAGAGACAGACAGAGAGAGAGAGAAGACAGACAGACAGACAGACAGACAGACAGACAGACAGACAGACAGACAGACAGACAGAGAACACTGAACACTGAAATGATTTAATGTATATTGGCCTTGGACCACAATACATTGGAAGGTGTGTGTGTGTGTGTGTGTGTGTGTGTGTGTGTGTGTGTGTGTGTGTGTGTGTGTGTGTGTGTGTGTGTGTATGTGTGTGTGTGTGTGTTTGTGTGTGTATGTATGCATGTATGTATGTATGTATGTATGTATGTATGTATGTATGTATGTATGTATGTATGTATGTATGTATGTATGTTTGTGTGTGTGTGTGTTTATTTTTGTTATTCTTTTATATAGAGGATAATGGAATAAGCACTCTTGTGCTTTTTTACATCCAGTCCCCGTGTGTATGCAGTTTTGTAAATGTCATCTGTTCCCACCGGCACACGATGGCCTACTCTCACGAAAAGCGGAACAGGATTTAACGTGTGCGCAAGATATTCTGCACACGGGGCCTCCGTTTAAAGTCTCATCCGAAGGACTTTTGGGGTGAGTGGAGTCAGCACTGATGTTAACTCCATGAGAAAAATTTCCTCAACGGGAATCGAACCCGGGTCGTCAAATTGCCAGCGCAATGTTCTGACCACTAGGCTATCCGTCCCCCTGTGTGTGTGTGTGTTTATTTATTTATTTATTTATGTATTTATTCTTTTATATCGAGGATAACAGAATAAGCAATCATGTGCTTTTTTTCATTCGGTCCCCGTGTGTATGCAGTTTTGTAAATATTGTCATCTGTTCCCACTGGCACACAATGGCCTACTCTTACGAAAAGCGGAACAGGATTTAACGTGTGCGCAAGATGTTCTGCGTGCGTTCGCACACGGGGCCTCGGTTTAAAGTCTCATCCGAAGGACTTTTGGGGAGAGTGGAGTCAGCACTGATGTTAACTCCAGGAAGAAAATTTCCTCGACCGGACTCGAACCCGGGTCTTCAAATTGCCAGCGCAATGTTCTGACCACTAGGCTATCCGCCCCTGTGTGTATGTGTGTGTGTGTGTGTGTGTGTGTGTGTGTGTGTGTGTGTGTGTGTGTGTGTGTGTGTGTGTGTGTGTGTTCGTTCGTGTTTTTCCTTTTAAGTTTCGGCCCACTCTTTTATTTAAGAAACAATGATCAATCAATTGTTCCGGTATAGGGCAGAGCAGGAGGTCTGAAATTTACTTGGCGATTTTTGGCTGTTTGTGGTCTTTGTTAGTAATATTTTTGAAAAATATGTGTTGCATTGTGGAGTAGAATGTATTTGTTTTAGTTTAATTCCATTATTTTTCAATGATTTGTTTTGTTGCTTTTTTCCATCGTGCGTTTCACTTGCAGTTTGTTAAAAACTGATTATTTTCTAGTGCAATGTGCATAATTATGCAATCTGTCTTTGTCATAAGAGTGTAGTTCTGTAATTACATGCTTTTTATGGGAGAGAGCTAAAATATCTGTATCAGAGCTGAATAAAGGAAAATTATAACTATAAACTAAACGAAACTCACACACTTACAAAGACATACACACATGCACGCGCGTGCACGCATGCATACAAACACACACACGCACACACACAGCGTGCGCAAACACACACACACGCGCGCGCGCGCACGCACACACACACACGCACACAGACACATACACACAAACAAACACACACAACACACACACAAAACACAACACACAAAACACTCTTCTCTCTCTCATTCTCTCTCTCTCTCACGTCCGTGCTATTCGAAGAAGACAGACAGTGGCAGAACTTTTGTAAAGTAAATAGATCTAGATCTAATAGTGAAAAAGATGCGTTGTATCAAGTGTGTACCGTTGCTTTATGATGAGACTTTGAACAAATTCGTTATATGCACATACATCCACTCCCCCATCTCCCACTTCGTTTTGAATTGTGGCCCAAGGCTGATGTTCAATAAAAACATTTTCATTTTCATTTTTCATTTTCATTTCTCTCTCTCACGTGCGCACACACACACAGACAAACAAACAAACAAGCACACCGACACGCACGCACACGCACGCACACATACACACAACGCACGCAATCTTTTATGCACGGAAGAAAGAAAGAAAGAAAGAAAGAAAGAAAGAAAGAAAGAAAGAAAGAAAGAAAGAAAAAGAAAGAAAGAAAAAAGAAAGAAAGAAAGAGAGAGAGAGACAGAGATAGAGAAAGACAGACAGACAGACAGACAGACAGACAGACAGGCAGGCAGACAGATAGACAGACAAGACAGACGGACAGACAGAGACAGAGACAGGGAGATGTCTGTGCAAAATATATAGGAAGATGAAATAGATAGAGATATACAGCCTTGTATGATCTCTTCAACCACAATGAATGCATTCCAAAACCTCTAAATAGCCAATGGCTCGGCAACCATATCCATCAAAATGTATTCCATTACACGTAGCTCTGCAAAAGTGTATAGTGGACATGCCTCCTCTGTGCATGATTCATATTCTAGCCACTGGATTAGATTAACATAAGCCCACCATGTCAATCACAAACATTCTAGAACTATCACGGATACAGAAGCTATCCTACAGGTAAATCCTACCCCACCCCCTTTTATTTCTAGGTGGGTGAGGGGTGGGGTGGGGGGTTAATGTTCTTTGGATCATAAGGTTTGGAGTCTCCAGGGTGGTTCGGGGATGTATATGGCAAAGCTCTGGCGGTTCCTGTGACGGCTCTGAAACCATTCGTATCGACGATTGCCTTTCCAATGGACCATTCTGGCGATGTGGAGGGAAGAGGGGGGTCTGCGGCATGGGTAACAGCTTGCTTTCCTTACTTACTTACCCAGGCTTAGTGCTCTGGAGCCTAGAGCACAACTCCATAGTCTTCCGAGACTGCCTACATTATAATTGAGACAATGTTACAGCATGGAAAAAGCCATAAAACTACATCTTAGATTAAAACTTCCATTTGTATTGGGGTATTTTTTTGTTTAAATGTCTTCATTCTTTTAACAAAAACTTTTTCACACTGGCATTATACTAAATATGGTTATAACAAAAAGATTTGATTTGATCTTGATCTCAGTCAGTACAGTACGCAAAGCCATGATAGAAGATCACAAAATCTTACCTTTGCTATTTGCTTGGAACTCATTTTTCCTGTACTTTACCAAAACAAAGTTTACAGTCCAATGAAACATGTTTTTCTGCACTGTTAATATTGTTTTAAAGGTTAATTTAAAGGATCTTCAGCAATAGTTTCAGTTAAGCCTTCTTCTATTAATGAAAATGGCCAGGGTTTTGTTTTATGTAACACAAATGCATTGCCTTCTAAATAAGATTGATATTGCTTAACACCATTGTAAGCAAAAGGTCTGTGCATAATTATGCAAGCGCTCAAACATCGCATTAAGATGTATGCTTACCCGCTGGTAAGCTTGTGTGTAAGCATGTATGTGCATGCGCACGTGCACTCTCTCTCTCTGTCTCTGTCTGTCTGTCTCTTTCTCTCTCTCTCTCTCTCTCTCTCTCTCTCTCTCTCTCTCTCTCTCTCTCTCTCTCTCTCTCTCTCTCTCTCTCTCTCTCTCTCTCTCTCTCTCACACACACACACATACAAACACACACACACACACATCATTTAACTTACTCACTCACCCTGTCACTCATTCGATTTCACTGGGAAAAGACCTATTTCCCCAAATCACGCAACAGTCTGACCCAAAGGAGGAGACAATTTCAATGTGTCTACAAAGCCGACAACAACAAATGTTTTTACTATGGAGGGCTGGCTTAATCATCCTGCCTCTTGGGGGAAAAACTCCCCAATTTAACCAGTCTTCGTCTGTTGCCCAGTCAGTCTGATGAATTGACACACCCTGAATGATAACCCAGTAAGGCAAATAACTGGGTAAAGGGCAGGAGGGGGTGGGGGGAGGGGAGCCTGGCAGTTAAAATCTGGGGCTTACGATCTGATGCCATAGGTTTCAGCCACCACTGAGATGTCCGTTGTAGGGAGATTTTGCCCTGGAGTTAGCCCCAGGACTGACTCTGCTCCCTCCAAATTCCTTAACATTAGGACTATCAACCCACGTTCTGTGTAGTATTTATTCTATACCACTTTATGCCACAGCAGATTTCTCTGCGTGAAATTCAGCCTGCTCTCCCCGGGGAGAGCCTTTCGCCACAAGTGCAGCGCCAACCCATTATTTTTTTTCTTGTCTGCAACTGTATTTTTTTCCCAATCAGGGTGGCTTTTTTCTACAGATTTTTGGCAGGGACAACCCCCTTGTTGCCGTGTGTTCTTTTACGCGCGCTAAATAATGATGTGTGACACACGGGACCTTGGTTTATTGTCTTATCCAAATGACTAGCACCCACACCACCACTCATGGTGTAATGGATGGGGGAAACGTTTTGGGCCTAAATGAGATTCGAACCACCACACACTCCGACTCAAGACTTTTCGCTTTCTAGGCAAGGCGCGTTATCTCCTAGACCTTCGATCCACTGATCGTACGAAGGCATGCAGAACATTTTGTCTACCTGTCAAAACCCCTTTCATCTTTTGGAAGAGTGGGCCATTGCGTGCCCATGGTAAAGGATGATTTTTTTTTTAAACAAAAAAACCGCGTTCACACTAGTGTCATGTTCAGTCAAAAACTGTGGAAAAACAGCTATAAATGCCATCCTTTGATAGGAATTTTGTTTGATTTTTATCATAAGGAGTTCTCAGGCTTTTATTTGGTCTTTTCAAAAATCAATCGCACAATACATTCTTTTGAAAACTGGAGTCATGCAATCAATCACATTATCTGTTTTAGGGTCTAAATTTAAAATGTTAGTTATTTGACCAACACATCAGGTGTTTGAATAGAGCTTCAAGGAAGGACAGGTATTCTGGTTTTGAGCCTAGCTGGACTTCAAAAGCAGAATAATTACTACCCATAGCATCATTTTATATAACCATATAATAAATGCAAATCATTACTGAATCCATGGCCTATGTAGTCCTGTGGCCAGTCTAATGAAAGGCAATTACAGTAGCAGGACAGCGCCTATTGAAGCTAAGTAGCGTTGTCTGAGGAACTCAGAATTTAAAGAAATAATACATCTGCAGTGTACATACTCCACTGTGATGCAGTGGCAATGATTCCATTCCTACAACACTATGTTCACACAACTGGTAAACTTACAGGAAATTGCAAAAGATAGTGAATGCTTAAGCTTAAAGAACTCTGTTCCGAGTCTTGCATTTTCAGTGTTTAGCCAGGTACCAAAAAACAGATTGTGTCACAGTCAACATGATCAGCGTTCCTACGGAGAGGGAGACATATTGAGTTGCTGTGCCCTCCAGCCTAGAAGGATGGAAAGTTGAGTTATTGTAGTTTGGGCTGTTGGAAAAACAGGTAAATCTAGTGGTGAATTTGTTACTGTTTATCTTATTCTTCTTCGATATGGTAGAGAAACTCTTGAAAGTCATTTTAAAAAAAGGTGATTGAACAAGAAGGCAGAAAATAGACAAGAAGAAAAGGAACAAGGCAGACACAAAGAGAGAGACAGAAAAAGAGAGAATTCCTTCCACATAATTTTCAGAAGGTGGAGATGCTATTTATACTGACAGCACCCCCCCCCCCCCCACAACGCCCCCATCTGCATCCCTTGGAGGAAGATACTGTTTAAAAAGTCAGTCTTTTGTGGATGATTCGTTTAGTAAATAAAAAACGAATGGCAAAAAAAAAATTTCAGTTTACTCATCTTCTCCATTTATATATAAGCAACAATATCAAGAGACAAGTGTCACTGCACATATAAAGTTGTCTCCCCTGTTTTATAATATAAAGAAAACATATATACCTTAAGAAGGATTTATCAGAAAATGACCCAAGATCTGAAATTGACTTTTCATTGCTGTATTAGGAGACAGTTCAGTTTGCTGGGTATGATCATGTGCAGGACATGGTTCTTGCATATTGACCTCTAATTTCAGTTTTGTGGCAGGTGACAACTTTCGGCCAAACCAACAGTAAGCCCATGAACAGTGATGAAACATGCTATTTTAATCATTGGGCATTTCTCATTCTTTGTTTTCTTTCTTCTCCAGTGCATCATCTATGCCCTTGTATGTAACACTCAATGAATCAAAAATTCATTCAATCGTTCATTCGTTGTTGGTTTTTTTTTTATATCGAGGATAATGGAATAAGCAATCATAATACTTTTTTTACATCCAGTCCCCGTGTTCATGCAGTTTTGTAAATGTCATGTGTTCCCACCGGCACACGATGGTCTACTCTTACGAAAAGTGGAACAGGATTTAACATGTGCGCAAGATGTTCTACGTGCGTTCGCACAACGGACCTCGGTTTATAGTCTCATCCGAAAGACTTATAACATCATAGCACCTACCCTTCTCTGCACTATTTACACTTCCTTTCTAAATCCCATCCTTTCACTAAACCCCCCACTGGCTGCTTTGCCAGACAGTCACCAGAGAAGAGGGGAAATGGGATCCGGAAGAGAGAGAGAAGACTGACCAGTGGACAGTGCCAGGGATAAAGCCACGGACTTAGTGCCAGACTAATGAACTGACCATGACCCCTGTGTACTGATTGTGTGACAGAAATAGAAAGAAAACAATGGCTGCAATAAGCTGGGCAGTCCTGGGGCCTGCAGTCTTTGTGCCGCATGTTTGTGGAAAATCAATCCACTGCCAGAGGAATAACAACTAGAAAACAAAGAGAAGAGAAAAAATCAAGTTCTTTTCTTTTGCTTTGGCTTTGTTGAGGGTTTTTGTTTTAGTGTTTTATG
>CM060333.1:40072657-40082657 GCA_030674155.1 Stramonita haemastoma | reverse complement strand
CAAGCATAAAAGTCACATGAGATGAGGCACCAACACAAAAATCATACATTAATTGAACCTTTTTTTTTTTAATATAGCAGTGCTCACTCTCATATGCTCTGTTTTTGCTTCCTTTCTAAATGATATCCTTTGAAAGATTTCCCACTGGCAGCTTTGCCAGACAGTCACCTGAGAAGAGAGGAAATGAGATCCGGAAGAGAGAGAAGACTGACCAGTGGACAGTGCCAGGGATAAAGCCACGGACTTAGTGCCAGACTAATGAACTGCACGACCCCTGTGTACTGGTTGTGTGACAGAAATAGAAAGAAAACAATGGCTGCAAAAAGGTTGCACATCCCAGTGCCTGCAATCATTGTGCTGCCTCTCTTTAGCAAAAAAAAAAAAAAATCATTGACTGCAACAAAAATTAAAAGTTTTAAAAATGGGTCGGAGGTTTATTGCCTTGTTTTGATTTGTACAAGTTTGGTATTCTTTTTGTTTCTTTTCCAAAAAGAGGTAGACCAGCTTTGCTAAAACACTGCATTGATCTTAACACTGTTTTGAAAGTTTCAGATGCCCTTAAGGACTAGCCAATTGAAGATTAATTTTTTGTATGCTATCCTCCCCCCCCCCCCCCCAACTGCTTCATTTTCTTTTTATCCAAATGTTTTATAAGAAAAAGTGTTTCTTAAGTGATGTGCTCCTACCCTACAATCAATAGCATGGATCCTATCATTTTTTTCTTTATTCCTGGGCTGCAGTTTCAAGGTTCAGTGATGGTGATTTTTATTTATATGCAACCGTTTGTCCCCACCATTTAAGTAGCTGTATTTTAACTTCGTGGATGGTGTCTAAAGATGACATTTTTGTGAATGCTGGTTTTTCTCTGTCAGCTGTTCCTACCAGCACATAATGGCCTACTCTTCATGAAGTTGGAGCAGGTGTCAAACGTTTACGCAAGATGTTCTGTGTGCGTTCGCACATGTGGCCTCGGTCTATAGTCTCATCCCATGGATTTGGTATTTGTGGCGCTCCACCACGAAATGAGTCGCTTAGCACATTACCCAATTTTGCGCTAGGAGCCTTTAAAGGCAGGTGGGGGTCAAGTTGTCAATTTTGTGATTTTGATTGATTATTAAACTAGATCTGTTTCTTTATTTTATAATGAAATATCAAGGTATAATTTTTATTCCTTTTGCTTTTAAATGTGTTTTGAAAATACCAAAGCACTCATTATGACAACCTGTTACTAAAATAAACCTGCCCGTTTCTCATTTTGTCAAATCCTGCAATCTATCATTTCAATTTGTAATAATGTTGCACAGAATTGTCCGATTTTCAGTCTGTTTTTTGTATTCGATAGCCACTTTATTGCACATTAATAACATGTCAATAACTAAAAAATGACCTCATGTGCACTCCGTCTCATTATGTGGTGGAGCGTCACATTTACTTTGATTTTTGTGGTTAAACTGGGAAAAAAGGACAAGGCTGGGAATCAAAACCAGAACCTTAACCATCCTACCAACTACCTTCTGTATCAGAGTATAAAAGCGAGTTACTTTTCTTCTCTCTTTGTCTGCATTACTGATAAGAGAGTAGATTTATTTGTCTAGTTCTAGTACTCCCAACTGAATAGCCAGATGTATCAGGTTTAAACTTTGTGCAAAGTCAGACATTTTCCTACTCACTAGGCTGTGAATGGCATTTGTATGCATGCTGGACTTTGGGATGTCTACATTTGAATGTAGTGGTTGCAGCACGCACTAAATGCATAATAATAAAACTACACCTTTAGTAAGTATGTCTCCAGCAAAACTGTAGAAACTATCACTCCGCCAGAAAAGAGATAATTATGAACATACAAGTGAAAGTAACAGCAAAATAACGAAGACGTGTTGAGCAAAGAAAGGCGTTGGACTGTTGAAAGATACTTCCCTTGGGAAACAGCTCGAATTCAAAATAGAGAACTCTCTTTTGGCAAAAAAAAAATCCAACCTAAAATGTTTCTTGAACGTGAAGGGGAAACAATTGTTTCGAAATTGTGCACATTTTGTTTTATGGTTATGCTTCCATTATTGTTTGTTAGTTTCCTTGAACATGGAAACTTCACAGAGAAGCTGAAAAAATTAGTATGAACTGCTGCAAGTTAGTGTAAATCGTTTTATCATTAATTTTGTATGGACGTTCTCACTTGAATGATATGAGTTTCCAAATCGGATTACTCATATCAAATCAATAATGGACTTTTCAAAGTAATACCACATAGAATCCAATGGAATGACGATGATTTTGATAATGATGACACTACTACTGATAATACTACTGATACTACTACTACTAATACTACTACTACTGATACTGATACTACTACTACTACTACTACTACTACTACTACTACTACTACTACTACTACTACTACTACTACTACTACTACTGATGATGATGATGATGATGATGATGATGATGATGATGATGATGATGATGATGATGGTGATGATGATGATGATGATGATGATGATGATGATGATAAAATAAGGTGAACAGCAAAACAAAACCATACCATAGATTGTTGACTTTTCTTTTTTTTGTTTTTGTTTCTTTGCTAGTTTTTTCTTTATTGTTTGGAGATTTGGGGGGCGTTAGGTGACATTTAGTTTGCGTGAAAGTGATATAATATATGCCGTTGCGTTATAGTAGTTTGTATTTTAGCACACCAGGAAAAAAACACATGTGTAATCAAGAGAAAAAAGCACACACACACACACACACACACACACACACACACACACACACTTCACATGCGTGCACAAAATAAAGACAGAAAAGGGGAGACAGAGAGAGATAGAGAGAGACAGATAGATACAGAGACAGAGAGAGACAGAGAGAGACAGAGAGAGACAGAGAGAGAATAGTTATTAATAAAAACAAATTGAAAGACAAACCGTTCCTCCAAGCATCTCACCAGAAAATCTCCAGCAAATTAACTGGAAAATCCTCAAAGCAGCCTTGTGGAAATTTCATTATTTAATCAAGCAAATTGTTTCATTAAAATTCTACGATTTTGCTTTACTCCACCTGTTATTTTTATATTTTCTGTAAATTAGGAACCCCAAACCTGATTTTGCAACCGTGCATAGAGAGATTCTACATGAGGTTTTTGTTAGTGTTTTTTTTATCCAGAAGCATCTTCCCTTCACTTCTATGTTATACATGTATAAGAAACTGATATTTTTTGGTATCTATTGACCATCGTAATTAATCATGTAGTGCATGGTGATATGAGAAAAATGTACACCATTCTGTAGGCATTTTATTTTGTTTTAGTAAATTGTGTCTCATTTTATATCAATTCACCACGCTCATTTTTAAGAGGACGACTAAAAACCTCTGGCGTAATTGTTAAAACCGGCAGTTCAAAAAAGTGTCGACGTGAGATGAAACCTGATCAAACCCATCTGTGGATGATAATCAGGACAGTGAATCTCCACCTTCCAGCAAAATAATTGTATCTCCTCCTCAACCCTCTGCTCACTATTTGTGCTAGTATTACATCAACCATGATATAATTCTGCTTGCCTAAAACTTTATTTTTGATCATGGTTTAGAATAAAATGTGAAATCTGTCACACTCATTACATCCCCTACTCACACAAAAATAGGGAAAAAGTAGTACAAACGATATAAATCTGACAGCATCAACATTTTCACATTTAACGTGATAGTGCAGATAGCCTTTCCAGTGAATAACACTGGCTAGCTCACTCTGGGGATGCTGGGGGCCTGTCTGTATAAATAGTACCCCTGCCTTCTGGAAAATATGTGATAGGAATTTCCTCTTTTCTATCCTTCACCTTTTTTCTGCCTCATTCCTTTTCTTCCTGTCACCTCTTTTTCTGGTCTAATTTTTCTGTCTTCCTGGTCTGTTCTTCTGCCTTTCTTTCTTCCAGGAAAGTTTGAAAGATAACAATTCCCTCTCACATTTATGTAGGCTGTGCTTGGCTTGACTTACCAGAAGGTTTAAGAGAAGCAAAATAAGTTTTTGCTCAAAGTTCAGATAACAATAGTTGATGATATCTGAGCGTTTGACAAGAAAGACGAAACTAGCCAGAAAACTCCATTAGTTAGCCCTAAACATCCTCTCTTTGTCTCCGCTGGCTCTAAGCTTATATTCTTTATGTATGGGTGGTGATCACATCAGGAACAAACCTTTCGTCCTTGGTTGCTGGTATCTGGATTTTGACTGGCTACATTCAAAGGTGACAAAGGTATATACATAGCAGTTTCTTCCTACAGTATGGGGAGGGGTGATTCAGCCTAGTGGTTAGAGCGTTGCGCTTACTATTTGACTGCCTGGATTCGAACCTCTATCGAGACACCTGTTCAAGACAAATTTTTCCTTGAGTCAGTCCTCATCTCCTCTTAAAGACCAAATGAGACTGTAATCCGAATTCTCGTTTGCAAACACAGGTAGAACATCTTGAGCACAGTTCTAAAAAACCCATTCTGTCTTCTAAAAGAGTAGGTCACTCGTGCCGGTAAGAATGGATGACAAAAAAGGTATTTGAAAAACGCGTGCACACCATTGTCTTGTTATATATCATCCTCGAAGTCATAATGCCGCTACCTTAATTGTACAAGCAAATAGTGGCATCCACAAAAATACTATAAAAATATCCAACAAACTTACCACCATCACCACCACCGCCACCACTTCTACCTACAGCATTAACAACAACAGCAGCAACATTTATGAGCAAAGTGATAGCTAAAACTCCGGATTCCCATGATAGTTGATAAATTTGATTTTGCAAAGAATGTCTCATTGAGCTAAGGTATAAAATGCATAGAAAAAATACAGCATGATAATAATGTCAATATGAACATTGCCAGAACTAGGGATGAAAAGGTCGTTTTCAGGATAGCACACAAAATGGAATACTCAAGGTTGATTTCCTATAATATTAGCACATTTTCATTTTTTGAAACAATATCGGACATTAAAACCGATCGCACTGCATTTTATCCCTAACTTTCATACAAACTCCTCCATCATTATCATTGTAGTTATTTTTGTATTATTGATAGCACCCTTCTTCTTCATTCCTTCCCTTTCTCCTCCTCCACCCCTCCTTCGTTTTTATTTCGTTCCCTCTTTTCCTCCCTTTCAATTTTCTCTTCCTCTCTTTCTTTTGTCGTTTTCTTCCTTCTTTCCACTCTTCTTTGCTTCTGTGCATGTTTACCATATTTTGTGACAAGCCTACACTGTGAAGAGCCGAATTTTGAGATGATTTTAAAACTTGTGAATCCGTTTTAATCTGAATGATTGAAAATGATTGTCTTTGCGCATCATATAATAATGTTCAGATTTGACCAGACCGACACAAAGTTGTGTCAAAAATATCATAATCATAAAATCAAACGATATGTTAGAAAATATTCAGTATTCAGAGTTTTTAATCTTTAAAGGTAAAACAACACAGAAAGAAAATAGTAGGTAAACAAAGGAAAACGCTTACAAACAAACACAAAAACAGAAACAAACAAAAAACAAGTAAACCACTCTCGTTTAAAAAAAGTTACTTTTTTCTGTTTGGCTGGTTATTTTTTAAAATTCTTTCAAGGCCAGCTTCAGATTCAATCATGTAGCCTTTTAAGGCAAGAAAATATAACCAAAAAATGACAAAAATTTCGAAAATGATGGAACGATCAGCAAGTGAGGTCATACACTGCGAAATTATCTGCTTCACCCAAAATAATGGGCACACAGAGCCAGCAATGTCATCAGTTTACGTGAGGTGATCCATTTTGGGAAAAAAAATATGCAGCTCTATTCAACTCAGTAACTAGATGTAGTTGCAACAAAAGGTCAGAAGATCAGCATCACATGCCACATCCCATAACAAAGCCAATAGAAAACAAGTCATCCGATGGGGGCTATATTGCAAAGGAAGAGGGGAGGGAGGAAAGGGGGGGGGGTGCTAATGTTTTAAACTTTGGCTTGCATCAATTTTAAAGTTCGAAAGGTTGAATGAAGTATGTTTATTTTTGCCTTATATATGTTGATTCAAGAAGGAAGTAAAGAAAGAGAAAAAGAAGGAAAGAAAGAAAGAAAGAAAGAAAGAAAGAAAGAAAGAAAGAAAGAAAGAAAGAAAGAAAGAAAGAAAGAAAGAAAGAAAGAAGAGAAGATGAAAGAAAAAAAGACGAAAAGGAAGGGAAAAAAGGAAGAATAAAGGAAGGAAGAAAAAATGAAAGAAAGAATGACATAAACAAATGAGAGAACATGTTGTTTCAAACTGTAATTATCGTTAATCAATAATGTACACACTTCATACTGAAAACTCTTGTACATTCAACATGATCATAATCACCATCGTCAGTAATGTCGATGTCCTCCTCCTCCTCGTCTTCATCACCACCACCACCACCACAACCACCACCACCAACACCACCACCACCATCATCATCATCATCATCATCATCATCATCATCATCATCATCATCATCATCATCATCATCATCATCGTCAAAATCCTCCTTCTCCTCCTCACCATCATCATCATCATCATCATCATCATCATCATCATCATCATCATCATCATCATCATCATCATCATCATCATCATCATCATCATCATCGGCACGATCTTCCTCGTGTGTAGCAGCTGCAGCGACATTATCAGTATCATTTCCACCAGCAATGACTACAAACCAAAATAACACCGAGAGTTGTAGCAACAAAATCAAAGGCAATAACAATAACACCAAACACATTAGCAACAGCATCAGCAATAGCAACAAACAACAAAAAATGACAAAACTTTTACACGGAATTTATCGCCCTTTTCTTGATCTTAGACCAATATAATTTTGAACTTTTGCACGTAATGTGTATTTTCACCTAATGGCATTGCCATATCATTTCCAAAAAAGAAATGTAATACAAGTGGAGTATTATGGAAGGAAATTCTTTCATTTTTTATTATTGTATTTTTGTTTCAAACTGACAATTTGTTTTCTTTTAAAAAAAAATAGCACAAACAAGCCCTCAAATGAAACCATCCGAATGCTCTTACAAGTAAGCCAATCAATTTTTTGGATGGCAATACGATAGTGTTGGTCAGTTACCTGACCAACACTTCAGTGTCTGTATCTCTTGGGCCTGATTGACACCGGTTATATATCATAATAGTAAGCGTAGAATATAACTCTGTAAAGTAGAAGTACACTTCTACAACAGCATCATTACGTCATCCTCATTATCATTGGTCATCGTGCGCTTCTTTAAAAAATAATCTTTATTCTTTGGCTCCAGTTGCTCTGGTCTCTTAGCTTTAGTTTTGGCTTTCCCATACGCTTCTGTGCCTGTGGTGAGTTTGGTCAAAGCCTTTGGGGTTTGGAGGTTCACGGGGAAGGGTCAATGCATGGAAGTTGTGGTGGCTGCCACCTCAAGTAGGCGACTCACCCAGTCCGACTCTGTGAATGAGCTAATACTGTCGTTTGTTCGGGGCTTAGTAGACGGTGTCCTGAGTGTCTTAGCTCATACAGACACCATGAACACCACGAAAAAACGACCCAGAAGCAGTGCAGGGCCCCTCTATCCGGTGACCCCACAGCCACATCCTGACATTGATAGGCTGCCAGTAGACTTTCAACCTTAAGGATGTAACATAATGAATCTGGGTATAGCTGGATCAAAGAGACTGAAATAAGTGGTGTGGGAACAGCAGGGAAGGAATGTTACCGAGGATGAGACAGCAAAAAAATCTGACATGTAGGTTTATATGATGCCATGCTACAGTCCGAAATGTCAAATTAATGGGTAGCAAGAACACCAGTGACGACGTCAACAATCGCTTTGAAAAAGAAAAAAACATATAAAATATTGAAATAACAGTACAAATGAATCTAATTCTGAGAGAGTTGTAAAATACTAGTAAAAAAAAATTATGAAAATCCCAACAGCTTAACGTTTATCGTTTAGGGCATTGTCACGTCCGGCTATTGTACATTTCAAAGCTGTGATAAAGACATAGAAACTTGAATGTCTGTCTAGTCCATACTTACTTATATAACCAGAGCAATCAAAGCCAGGACGGAACAGGTACAGATTTAAAATAGCAGTATTTTGTAGACTGTGAAGTGTATTGCTGTGTGTCAAGCGGTATAATGGGACCTGTCACTAAAAGAAAAGGACACAAACAATAAAACAAAACAAAAAAAAACAAGAAAAAGAAATCAAACAAGCAGACAGCAGAAAAAATACACCAGACACTCACCATTGCCAGAAGGATTGGAAAACGGATGATACAGACACAGACCTAAGCTCTCCACACAATCGACATAAGATTTAATGGAGAAAGTGAATTTAAAAAAATGTCTAGTGGAATGTCCCAATATTGTTGAAGAAGAAGAAGAAGAAGAAGAAGAAGAAGAAGAAAGAAGAAGAAGAAGAAGAACAAGAACAAGAACAAGAAGAACAAGAACAAGAACAAGAAGAACAAGAACAAGAAGAAGAAGAAGAAGAAGAAGAACAAAAACAACAACAACAACAACAACACCACAACAACAACAACAACAACAACTGCAACAGCAACAACAACACCAACAAATAGAAGAAGAAGAACAAGACGAAAAAGAAAAAAAGAAGAACTAGAAGAAGAAGAACAAGGAGAACAAGTAAAAACAAAAACAAGAAAATCAAGAACAAGAACAAGAAGAACAAGAGCAAGAGGAACAAGAACAAGAAGAACAAGAAGATCAAGAAGAACAAGAATAGCAAGAACAAGAGCAGGAACAGGAACAAAAACACAAAGAATGTAAAGAAGAATTTTTTTTTAATTCAGAGAAGAATGCAAAGGAGAAGAATGCAAGGAAGAATGCAAAGCAGGAGAACGCAAATAATACAAGGGAGAAGAAGAAAGTTTCGCAAGGTAGATCTCATACATAACTTGGTAATTGATAAACATTTCCGCACTGGAAATGTCACCAAAGAATGTCGGTAGGAGAGAGTTATATTAAAGCATGCGGAAAGAACTTCTACTAGTAATAATGGTAATCTTGACTTGAAACATGCATTATTTCAATCTTTATGTTAATGGTAATGTACTTCGTGTGAAAAATACTAGCATCTGTTTTGTATAACAACGACAGAGTGTAAAAAGTTTAAAATTCAAAATCGTTTTATCATCATCACCAAAAATACCCCACACTATAATTATAAAACTGACTTTTGCACATCTGAATTCATTTCGGAAAAAAAAATCATCCCGAATTTACAAAGCTCAATATAACAAAGATGATTCGAACTGATGCGCAGAAAGTGACACAATGTTTAGAAATCATATCCATCGCACCTTGTTTACATTTAGTTTATTTTCATCCATCGCAGCAGCATCATTCCTAATCTAAATAAATCATCTTTTGATTTCAGCGCCGCTCTTTGTGTTCGTGCAGAGTTAGAATGGCAGAACAATTTTGCTCTTTGTGCCATTGTCTCCACAAAATGATATGCAATATTTTAAACAATATAGCTTTCATTTGTCTTTTGATGAAGGGATATATGAGCGGGTTTATTAAGTTGTGTTTTTTTCCCACTGAATATTGCAAAAGGGAGGTAGTCCGGTCTGTCTTTGATCTTATTGTGGATTGATTAAAGATGGCTTTCATGCGCCTGTCTCTGTTGGTCCCATGTTTTCACACTCCTTTTTATACCAAGGATTTCTTGTGTGCGTGTATTAATGTTTTGGTTTCCTCTTTAGGGTACTTTTTTCTATTTCGTCATCAAGAAAGTTTGTAAAGCAAAGGTAATCATGAAACATATTTTATAATGATTAACTTTTGTGCTATTTTTGTTTTCTTTTATTTTGTTTTTGCTTTGCAGTTTTGAACAATGAAAAAAGAAAGTTACAAGCTAAAATATTGACATATGGCTTCAAAACAGCTACATTTTCTCATTAAACAACAAAAACAGCAGCCTCAGCCATAACTCTGACAACAATAATGACAACCACCTCGGTCA
>CM060333.1:40047657-40070157 GCA_030674155.1 Stramonita haemastoma | reverse complement strand
ATTTGTTTTTCTTTTATCATTTCTGTCTCAAACAGGTCGTTTCTATGAATCAGATTGGTTGTTCCTCCTTTTTGTCACAATTCAAAGATCAGATAAACCCTTGACTTAGGTCAAAAGTTGTGTCAGTTATTGATGTCAGCTCATTGTCTAGGCCTATACCTAAGGTAAAATGCTGTTATGTTGTAATATTTGTGTTGAGACTGCCTTCATCCATGACAAGCTCTTAACAGTTTGCATTCTTATTTAAAGGAGAACAAATGCAATGAAGTTGGATCATGGCTGCTTATATGGCAAGGTAGTTAAAACAGTCCTACACGCAAACTTCTCATTCAATGTGCAAGTTCAATCTAACAGTGATTACCAGGCTGGATGACTGAGTGAGAGTGCACATTCTGGGTGACTCCCAGAGTGTTAAAATGGGGAACACACAACAGCAACAACAAAAACAACAGCATCAATAACAACAAACGTAACAACAACAGTAGCAGCTACAAATAATCCATGAACAAGCAATGTATAACGAGCAGAAAATAAATCAACAAGAGAAAACCAAACCAAGCAGCACCGTCATAACAGATTGATCAAGCTATGGGGAAGGCATCCAGCAGTGAAATGAGCCATTTCGCCCCCATGATGGGCCCATTTGTACAGCCCACCAGTGCCGTCATGTACCCCAGTGATCCATTTGCAGCAGTGTGGTACCAGACATTGCATCCACCCCAGGACCCTAGCAGATTCAGATCCTGATTCCTGCAGTGGCCCTGTCATGGGATGGCCTTGGGTCTATGGTCTTGTCAACGTTTGATTTAATTATCCCCCAAACCAATTAATTTTATTTGTCTGTTTAGGACAATAGATTTTTTTTCTATTTTGGAGGGTGAAGTGGTTAATTAATATATGAACCACATTTGCTTTGATCTGTACATTATTTTTTTAATAGATACAAGATGAAAAGAGAAACAAATGTTTAATGAAGATTGTATGAAGAAGCAGACTGTCACACAAGTTGCAAGAAGGGACAGACAGAAACATGAAGCATGATTTTAATCAGAAGACCAACCTTCTGTGTACTGCAAATAATTGAATTAAAATTTGTGTCTGTGTCATTGAAACATTTCTCTAGCTACAAGTTGTTTTTTTCTTGAATTACAAGTTTATAATGAGTTGGCATGTATTCTGACGCCTGGATGATAATGAAATTGACACAACTACACAAAAGTTCATTTTATATTGGAGGGTTTTTAAAGCATGCAGGAACAAATCTATATGCTTTATATGAAATATTTGATGCATTTTTTAAAATTTTAATAAAGCACAAAAGCAATGGGTGGAATAAGCCAGCCTCAATGGAGCCATATTTTTGCCAACCTGACAGATGTTGATGGATGACACTGCAATTTAAGGTGTACGCTTCTTCTTCTTCTTCTTCTTCTTCTTCTTCTTTCTTCTTCTTCTTCTTCTTTCCGTTTTCTTCGTCGTCGTCGTACTCGAAATCTAACGCTCAGACATCAAGTATTCTTGTCTGTCATATGAGCAAAACACTCTGTGCTCTGCGGTTTGTCACGCCCAGTGTATTGGATGTCAGCGTTAGAGAAAATTGAAATTGTTACCATTAAAGTCATCATGAAGCCTCTCTCTCTCACTCTCTCTCTCTCTCTCTCTCTCTCTCTCTCTCTCTCTCTCTCTCTCTCTCCTCTCTCTCTCTCTCTCTCTCTCTCTCTCTCTCTCTCTCTCTCTCTCTCTCTCTCTCCGCATGTGCACGCCAACAGTTTGTCTCGATTTTAAAAGAAATAATATATAATTTTATTCTCACGACCTTCATGCATCCTGCAATTGCTCATGATAAATAGCACCTCCATTTATCATCATTTACTGGACAGCATTACATTCAAAACTATTGCAAGACAAACAAGTCAAGATCTGAATTTCAAGTAAACTATCCCCCAAAAAACAACAACAAAGTCAAACCCCAAACCTCCAGATTTTACGACTGATTCTTTATCTGAAGGCTAGCATAGTGATGAAAAGACAATTTGTTTTAAAGCAGGCAGTTCTTGATTTTTTTATTTGCTTGTTTCTTCTTTAACAATTTTTTGTTCACACTATCAACATGATCAGAGAAAGATGGTAAGCCCTTATGACATTGCGTGGAGCTTCTAACGTCAACAGCGGCCATAGTTAACAGGTTAAGGTGAGCAAAATGATTTATGGAGATTGTTTAGCTCTAAGCTGATAAATTGTTTTATCTACATAAATAAAATATACAGTCATGCCCTTTGCGCATTCTGTTTTGAAAGATTACAACAAATCTTTCGGAGTGAGCGTTCAGGTTATACAAGGGACAGGAAAAAAAAGGAAACATGAAAAGGAAGGGGAAAGAGTACCCCCTATCCCCCATTCATCACAGGCTGACAGCTGCTGATCCCTGTGCCTGAGAGCTCAGCCAGCCGTGAAATAAGCCAGTCCATAGAAAGAGTCAGCACACTCCGGCCCTAACTATCGATTCCTGGAACACAGGACAGCCTGGTGGTTAGAGCATCACGCGTTGCGCTTGCGATCTGTTGACCCGGGTTCGAGCCCCATTCAAGGGGATATTTTACCCCTGGGGTTAACATCATTGTGATCACCAATTCCCCAGAAGTCATTCAGATGAAACTTTAAACCGAGGTACGCAGAACATCTTGGTCACATGTTAGAGCTTGAGGTGTGTGTGTGTGTGGGGGGGGGGGGAGGGGAGGTGACAGTATCAATTGTGACGCTCCACCACATAAGGAGTCGCATTGCACCAGAGGTACATTTAAGTTATTGACAAGATATTAATCTGGAATAAAAAGGCTATTAAATACGAAAAACAGATTGAAAATCGGACAATTCTGTGCAAAGTTATTAAAGATTGAAATGATAGACTGCAGGATGTGACAAAATGAGAAACGGGCAAATTTATTTTCGTAAAAGGTTGTCAGAATGAGGGCTTGGGTATTTTCAAAACACATTTAAAAGCAGAATGAATAAAAATTCTGCCTTGATATTTGATTACAAGATAGAATAACGGATATAGTTTACTAATCAATCAAAATCTCAAAATTGACAACTTGACCCCCACCTGCCTTTAATGGCTCCTAGCGCAAAATTGGGTAATGTGCTAAGCGACTCATTTCGTGGTGGAGCGTCACAATTAGATCCACACTCTCTTGAAAATCTGTGCTAAGAATTCCTCTTTTCTATCCATCTCTTTGTTTCTGTCTTGTTTCTTTTCTTTGTTGCACATTCCGCGTGTCTACTTTCTACATTCTTGGTTCATTATCCCGCTCTTTTCCACAAAAAAGATTTGAAGGTAAACATTAATTTAGGGTATGCTGCGTGTGACTTGTCTTGCTCATAACAGAAACACAACAATTTTTTGTGTTCATGTGACAGACAACAGCGATTGCTGTCTGAATATTTCATAACGATAAAGTTATCCCAAGTTTCCCCGTCTTCTTCAGTTTACCCTGTCTCCTACTTCGCTGTTCCAGAGACGATAAACTTTCCTTCACCCCTTAGCTTTGTCTGCGGGTATCTCTGTTCTGAGAGCGTGGTTTAAAAAATTCCTAGTTTATGGTCACACCTTTCAAATGGCAAATACTTCATCTGTGTTGTTTTTTTAGCCAAATATTGTATAAAAGATATCAGCAAAATTGCTGGTGTTATCATTAAAGGCAGCAAAAGGATTGATAACATATACAGCAAACATAGCATCAATACCGATATCAACAGCAGAGTGAGTTCGCAAAAGGGTTATTGGGAAGACTGGTACTAAACAGTTGAGTTTCATCCACTTTAGGGATACAATGTTGATAGTCTTTTACAATTACGTGGCCAACACTGCAGGTGTCTATTTTTCGGACCCTTTTGACGCGGAGATATAATTATCATGATAGGGAGCGTAGAGTACAACCCAAATTATCCTGGATCCCAGGCACATTGTAGTTCTATAGCAGAACCATCATCATCATCATCATCATCATCATCATCATCATCATCATCATCATCATCATCATCATCATCATCTGACCATCATACAAAATTAAAAAGTAGCTTCTGACCCGGTGGCCCCGGCAGCCCTTGCCTTGTAGTAGTGACTACATGTTTAATTTTGCAAAAAAGCTCTGTTCTTGTGATAAGTATGTGTGAAGTTTTCGGATTTGGAGTATCACGGGAGATAAACGATGGGGGAATAATAGGGTGGTCGCCTACCTGGGTAGGTGTCTCACACCTTCTGATCCTGCAACTGAACTACTACTGTTATTATTATGGGGTTTATAAAGTCGTGCTCTGTGTATATTAGCTCAGAACAAGCACCATAGAAGGCAACCAAAGTGACTCAACAGCAGTGCAGGTCTCCTCTACCTGGTGACAGCAGTGTTGCCTGGCATTGAGGGTAGGCCTATTGTGAACTTCTGAGCCTGATATTTATTTATTTATTTATTTATTTATTTATCTATTTATTTATTTATTTATTTATTTATTTATTTATCTATTTATTTATTTGTTTGTTTGTTTGTTTGTTTATTCTTTCATATTGAGCATAATGGAATAAGCACTCGAGTGTTTTTTCTTTTCAAATTGTCCCCGTGTGTATGCAGTTTTGTAAATATTGTCATCTGTTCCCACCAGCACACAACTGAAATAGGCAGACTAGGAACAGCAGGACAGTAACGTGGCACAAGATGAGGTAGCGAAAAAAAGGTGTACAGCCTAAGCAAAAAACAACAAGGGTTTGTTGTGCATCAGTCATACTTATGAAAACACACTCAGCATCACATTACGATCCTCTTAAACAAGAATCACATCATGTCCTACATCCTTTCTCTTTCCTAATAGGTAACTGTTTTTCAAGACACTATATCAGATAGCTAAAAGGTTATAAAAAAAAACCCAGTATCAGATCATTTTTGCTATTGTTTTAGACAGTAGCTATGCTTTGGCCCTGCTGTTGATCTTGACATTAAAGCCCATATATTTCCATACATGTACGGCTTCACCACCACTACCCCCCCTCCTCTTACAGCAAAAACAGCAAATCAAACACCCTTACTTTTTGTTAGATGAACATTTTGCATTTCTTTTGACGTTGGATTTTTTCAATGGTGTTCAGGTATGTTTCTGACTTTCAAACACGTTATTAGTCATAAAGGGTTAGAAAAACGAACAAACAGAAAAAAACAGACTAAAAGCAATGTACTGGGAGATTGATTCTGGGTGCTGCAGCCAACAGTGAAATGAGCCATTTCACCCCCCATGATGGTGGCCCATACAGCCTCCAGTGTCATCATTTAGCTCTGGTGATCCATTTGGAGCGGTGTGCAGCCCCAATACATCCATCCCTGGTCCCCACGAGGTGCCTGCTCTCCTGATTGGCTCTATTATGGGATGTGACGGGAGGTGCTGATCTTGTGAACCTACCCTGACCCTGCCAGGAATGTATGGGCCATTTCAGGGACAAAATGTCACTTTATGCCATTATTATATTGGATGTGGTGGTCGTTAAACCAAGTTTCTTTTTGGCAATATTTCTGTTTTTCATTTTTTGTTTACTTTTTCTTTTGATGTTAAAAATAAACAAAAACTAACAAAAACAGAGAGAGACAGAGACAGAGACTGAGACAAACAGACAAACAGATAGACAGACAGATAGACAGACAGATAACAGACAGAGACACAGAGAGAGAGAAGCTTGGAAAATATTGAAAAAAAAAAAGAAGCAAAGAAAGTTTACAAAAAAAAGAAAACAAAGTAATGCAAACAAAAGAGCAGAATGAAAAATAAAAAGAAGGAAAATGTGGAGAGAAACAAAAAATGGGGAAAACAAACAAATATAAAAGAAAATGCAGTAAAGAAGTAAATGAAGTAAATAAAAATAGAAACAAGGAAAAGAGAAAGCAAAAAACAAAAGGAAACAAATGAGTAACGAAAGTTAAAGGAAACGTTAAAAAAAATTAAGCTTGAACTGTCACACTATATGGAAACCTGTGGTTTTAGGCACCCTCTTTCTTTCTCTGTTTCTTTTTCTTTCCCTCTCTTTCTCTCTGTCTCTGCCTCTCTTTTTTCTTGTCTCTATTTCTCTCTCTCTCTGTATCACTCTCTGTCTCTCTCTCTCTGTATCAGTTTCAATACATGTCTGTATGTTTGTTTGTCTATTTCGTGCTCTCTCTGTCTGTCTGTCTGTCTGTCTGTCTGTCTCTCTCTCTCTCTCTCTCTCTGTCTCTGTCTGTCTGTCTGTCTGTCTGTCTGTCTGTCTGTCTGTCTGTCTGTCTCTCTCTCTCTCTCTCTCTCTCTCTCTCTCTCTCTCTCTCTCTTCTCTCTCTCCCTCTCCCTCTCCTCTCTCCTCTCTCTCTCTCTCTCTCTCTCTCTCTCTGTCTCTGTCTCTTCCACATCATCATCACTACTTCCAGCATCATTATCATGATCGCCATCATCAGCACTGTCATCGTTGTTTTTGTCATGAACAAATCCATTGCTGTCATCATCAGCAACGATTGCAACAGTAAGAAGAAGAGAAACTAAGAGAAATGTAGTCACAACACGAGTATCAGTAACAGCAGGAGCAACAACGACAGCAGCAGCAACAAAATAAACGACAACGCAGCTGATCACCAAACAAAATGTATTTGCTCTCCAGTAGATATTTTTGTTCGTTCTTCAGCTAAAGCTCCAAGGTTCACCAATGGTCAGATTTTACGTATGCTACCGTTCTCGCACACCATGACGGTAGTTGCAAACCGACTTCAGGGAAGTAGCCTATACTAGGTATGTTCGTATTTCCGTAATCCGCACACACGAATAGAATCAAGGCACTGCTCTTCAACTTGACCTAGGAGATCGTAAAAAAAGAAGAAATACCGACTATTAATTCATCACACACGGCCGGGATTCAATCCCATCACTGCACAAACCCATAGGATTGAAGTCGAAGGGTTGGAAATAGCGTCCATTATTCTCCGGATTAAAATGGAACATAACGTTCAGATAACTTATTCAAACTGAGCAGGAAACGAGTCAGGTTTAGGATATCATGATATAATGACCTTTGCTGCCTCGCCAGCCATGGTAAACAAGAGCAAATCAAGAGTTGATGTCAAGTATTCTGGAAGATTGTAATTTGTTAATAGAACTAGTATTTATTTTTTAAAAAATTATTTCCTTTTAAATGAAGGGACAAACGTGATATTATGCCCTCTGTATTTAGCTGGGCCACAGGATTCAGATTTCGGCCTAAGGGTTCCAGAGAGTAATTGGCTCTATATAAAAGGGTGGACGGAAGCAATGTAACTCTAAACTCCTCCGGAACACTTCCGTGTAAAGTATATATTGACGCTATTCATTAAACTGATTGCTTTGCCTGGCTGGGTTTATTCGTGTTTTCTTTAAGTGAGGTCATTGGAAAAGAGAGAGAGAGAGAGAGAGAGAGAGAGAGAGAGAGAGAGAGAGAGAGAGAGAGAGAGAGAGAGAGAGAGACAGACAGACAGACAGACAGACAGACAGACAGACAGACAGACAGACAGACAGACAGACAGACAGACAGACAGACAGACAGACAGACAAAGATAGTGTTGTTGTATGGGCTTTTGAAGCTTATGAGCTTGATATAAATTACTAGTGTGATGTATGGTGATTTGAATGTTGTTTTTATTACCTGGGATTCAATTTTTATTAAGTACACTTGGATTGTTTTAGGGGCTGTATAGCACAGTTTACAGTAGTTTTTGTGAGTGCCAAATAAATTTTGCTTTCTAAGATTTTTGTATTTATTTTGCTGTAGTTGCTCTCTCTCTCTCTCTCTCTCTCTCTCTCTCTCTCTCTCTCTCTCTCTCTCTCTCTCTCTCTCTCTCTCTCTCTCTCTCTCTCTCTCTCTTCTCTCTCTCTCCTCATGCGTTCCCTGTTAACGTGTGGTGTGCAGTGCCTGATATTCATCTGCGCTTGTATCTCTGCAGAAGGTGTGCCTGCTGTCCTCAGTCGACACTGTAATTTCAACATCATACCTTTTTATGCGAAGGTTTTCTTTTACATTACTATAAACATCGTGTACAGCACAGCAGCAGCAGCAGCAGCAGCAGCAGCAGCAGCAGCAGCAGCAGCAGCAGCAGCAGCCAGCAGCAGCAGCAGCAGCAGCAGCAACCAAACAAGACATCAACAGTAGATTACGTGCATTTTTCCTCATCCCTCAGCTAGAATACCGAGGTTCACCAATGATGGCTTTGCGTATGGGACTGTTTTAATCCACCACTAAAGTAGCCATAACTTGCCATACGTTTCTACCGGCCTGCAATGGCCTACTCTTGCAAAATGCGGAACAAATTTTTAACGTACCCAAGATGTTCTGCGTGCGCTTGCATACGGAGACTCTGTTTATAAACTCATCCTAGGGACTGTTGCGGAACCAGAGTCAGTATGGATATTCACTCCAGGGTAAATTTCCAAAACGGGAGCCTTCATGATAGTGTTCGATCCCGGGCTGTAAGATCATGAGCGCAATGATCTAGCCACTAGGCCATTCCTTCCTGTCCTCAAGCAGTGAAAACGTGGATGGATCGATCAGCGAATGGAGCAGTCAACTGTGAAATGAGCTGTTTCAGCCCTTGGGATGGGCACACACAGCCATCAGTGTCAGCATTTACCTGGGGTGATTTATTTTGAACAATTTTGTATCGTTCTCTGAACACTCATTTCACCCCTATCTTTGCTTCATGTTACAGGTTTCTTCAAGCTAGCAAAGACCGTCAGTCCAGTCACTACCTTTGAAAAAAATATCCATCACTTCGTAGAGAGGAACGTTTTGTAACCTTCTTTAGTCCAAGAAGAAAGAAAATAAAGCATCACGTTAGTACCGATAGTAGCAATTGTTATGCTAAGAGCTAGTCATCTATGAAATGATCTCAACGTAAAATTTCAAAGCATTGTAGCATTTTTATGTAGGCCTTAACACATTACATAAATTAGTAGTTGTCAATGCTGTTTGGCCTGTACAACTTTTTTGTGTCTTCAGCTGAGTACACGGTCTGTAGCAGCAGCACACAGGAGACAGCAGGCCGTGAAGAAGAGCTGTCAGTCACTGACACTGCTGATGTTCTGCATTAGAGACCAGTCATCTGTAACATCAGCCAGTGAAGACAGGGAACTGCCCAGTAACTGTAGATGTTACGCCTCCACATTCATTCTCTTACTCCATCAGTCCTCCACCAATGTACTTGGTACCTGTAACTGTTGTTCTTATCCTGCAATTTATAATTATAATACTTTGTCCTTTATTGATCCCAGCACCACACACACACACACACACACACACACACACACACACACACACACACACACACGTGCGCGCGCGCACACACACATGCATGCACGCACGCACACATACACACAAACGCGCACATATATACACACAAGAGAGAAGAGAGACAGACAGACAGACAGAGACAGGGACAGACAGACAGAGACAGGGACAGACAGACAGACAGGCAAATGGATTCTTTTTTCTTAAGTCTTAAATAATCGTTGGTGACATTGTAACTGACATTAAGCTGTTTGTTTAACACTATATGATTTTTTTTAAACCTTAAATGTGTGCATGCCCGTACGTTTGTTATGTTATTTCCACTCAGTGGTGATGGGTATTATCATATGGCATTGTTGCTTTTGTTGTTTTTTCTTTTCTTCCTTCTAATATATAATCCGTGTGGATTGGTTTTTTGTTGTTTTGGTTTGTTTGTTTGGTTTGTTTGTGTTTTTGTGGGGTTTTTTGTTTTGTTTTTGTTTTTCTTTTGTTTGATTGTATGTTTGTTAGCGTATATGTTATTTCCTCTCAGTGATGATGGGTATTATTATAAGATATTGATGCGTTTGTTGTTTTTTCCTTATCTTCCTTCTAAAAATATAAAGTATGAACTGAACTATAGAGATATTGTAATCTGACATAAATTGCTTATTGACATTTCATGGATTCTCTTTTTAAGTCTTAAATTATGGTTTTTGGTTACATTGTAACTGATATAAACTGGGGGGTTTGGGGGATGTTTTTTGTTTACCCTATATGATTTTTTTTAAAAGACTCTAAATGTGTGCATGTACGTACGAGTATATGTGCTGAGTGGATGAGCGCAAAGCGTGTGTGTGTGTGTGTGTGTGTGTGTGTGTGTGTGTGTGTGTGTGTGTGTGTGTGTGTGTGTGTGTGTGTGTGTGTGTGTGTGTGTAGGTGTGTAGGTGTGTAGGTGTGTGTGTGTTTGTGTTTTGATTTTTTTATTTATTCTTTTATATTGAGGATAATGGAATAAGCACTCTTGTGCTTTTTTCCATCCAGTCCCCGTGTGTATGCAGTTTTGAAAATGTCATCTGTTCCCACCGGCACACGATGGCCTACTCTTACGAAAAGCGGAACAGGATTTAACGTGTGCGCAAGATGTTCTGCGCGCGTTCGCACACGGGGCCTCGGTTTAAAGTCTCATCCGAAGTGTGTGTGTATGTGTGTGTGTATGTGTGTGTATGTGTGTGTGTTTGTGCGAGCGTGTGTGTGTGTGTGTGTGTGTGTGTGTGTGTGTGTGTGTGTGTGTGTGTGTGTGTGTGTGTGTGTGTGTGTGTGTGTGTGTGTGTGTATGGCTTTTGAGTGGGAGTTGTTGTTTTTTCTCTTTGGGTTGTTTTTGCTGTTATTGTTGTTGCTTGTATTATCTATAGGCATAATTTCATTTTAAAGCTGTTGGAATCATGTTAGGTAATTAATGTTGGTGAAATGTTTGTTGTTGTTGTTTTATTTGTTTGTTTGTTTTTTCCCCTTTTCTTTCTTTTGTTGGTTTTATTGTTTGCAAGGGATTTTCTGGTTTGTTTTCTGTTGGGATTTTTTGTTTTGTTTTGTTTTGATTTTTTCCTTTCTTTAGATAGATGGCTTGATGGAAAAAAGCAAATCGATGCTTATTCAATGTACCATCTGGAAATAAAAATTTGATTGATTGATTGATTGACAAACGGACAGACAGACATACGGAAAAACAGAGACAGACAGACAGACATACAGACAGACAGACAGACAGACAGACAGACAGACAGACAGACAAGAACACAGTTACACATACACAAGAGCACACACAGACAGACGGTGAACATGCAGGCAATGATTAGCCCCATTCACTGCAGAGCCATTTTTGTTGGGGCTGCTCCTGGCATCTTCCTCACTTCTAATTGACTGCATTATGTAGCAGTGTCATTTTGTCATCTTTCGCCAGTTGGCTCACAAAAATGGGTTCCGGTATTGCTGTCACGACTGTGCGTAATGCAACCATGTCTTTTGGCTTCCTGTAAAAAGAGCAATGTCTCACAGATAATTCAGAAGAGTCTGGTTTCTTCAAATAAAATATTTTTTGTAAGAAAACGGATGTCAAAAACCAAATAGGTTGAGGGTATATAGTTTTATGTTGCGTTCGAGTTCACGCCATAACTAGTGTCGAATTTCCTTATTTAACTATATTATGTGAAGTAAATGAAAAAATCGGGATAGCACAAATCTGGGTTTCATAATATATGAGCATAGTTTGACAATTTGCATAATATCAAGTGTTCAATTTTTATAACTTAAAAAAACAAACATATTGTTGCTACAAACACAAATTTGCATGATGCTTATTATTAAGAACGATAAATGTTAACCATTTGCAGTGGTAGCTTCATGAAAACACGTCAATATTGTACATCATGGAAATAGATATAGTGCATATATATTCATTCATGCCTGCATATGTATATGTCTGCATATACATATACATATATACAAACATACATTCGTATTGTACAAACAATAATTATACATACATACATCCAGCTCTCTCCAGATCAGTGGTTTTTTGTCCTGCCAGGTGATGTTCAGGATGCGTCGGAGGCAACGCAAAGTCCAGGACTTGCTGCCATAGAGGAGGGTGCTCAGGACTTACACTCTGTAGATCTGGATAGTTGTGTGTTCATTCAGTTTGCTGTTGTTCCATGCTTTCTTTGGCAGTTTGGTCATGGTGATAGCTGCTTTTTTGATAAGCTTGTTGAGCTTTGTGTCAAGTGATACGGTGTCTGAGATCTTTGTGTCAAGTGATACGGTGTCTGAGATAGTGAACCCCGGTACACGAAGTCATGGACAGCTTCTAGTCCATGGTCATTGATGCTTATGGTTGGGGGGAAGTCAACACCCTGTTCATTGACTTGGGTTTACTTCAGGCTAATTGTAAGCTCGAAGTCTTGGCAGGCATTACTAAAGAGATTCATGAGCTGGTGTAGGTCATCAGCTGAGTGGGTGGTTACTGCTGAATCATTTGTAAAGAGGAAATCATGCAGGCACATCAGCTGGACTTATGTCATGGGTCTTAGTCTGTGGAGCTTGGAAAGTTTTCCGTCTGTCCTTGTTCGGAGGTAAATACCTTCAGTTGCAGGACAAGATGCTTTTTTCAGCATCACAGCAAGAAGATTTAAACAGATTGGGAGCCAGGGCGCAACCTGTTTCACTCCGCTCTGTATGTTGAAAGCAGCTGATGTTGAGCCTTCAAAGACGAGGTGCCTTTCATGTCTTCGTGGAAGGATCTGATCATACTCAAAAGTGTACTTACTCGATCAAAAGCCTTTGAGGTCTATGAAGCAATGAAGAGTGGCTGCCTTTGCTCCCTACATTTCTCCTGAAGTTGTTTGAGGGGGAAAATCATGTTTGCAATGGATCTTTGGCAAGGAAACTGCACAAAGATTCAGGGTAAAGTTGTTCTGCAAGTACCATTAGCCTTTCCAGCACTACTCATGCAAAGACTTTCCCAATGATGCTGAGGAGGGCTATGACGCGATAGTTAATGTAACCGCTCCTATCACCTTTGTTTTTGTATTGTGTGATGTCAGCATCCCTTGTTCTTGTGGTACTTCAGCTGAACGGGTTTTAACGCGAGCGTAAGATTAACTGTGTGCGTTTGCACATGGGACTTTGGTTATAGCCTCATCCAAAATACTTTTCCACTATCAGCTATCTACAAAGAATAAACATGTATCTCAAGAAGAGCATCATGATACTATCTCACCAGTTACCAACTATTACCACCAGTGATGATCCACACAGCCAATCCCTTCCTTCTGGTTCATTGGCATTTGAGCTTGCAGAGTAAAGCACTTAAGCTCCATTTCTTCCTAGCTGACTAACAAGAGTTAGATTACCATGAAACGAAACCCTCAAAGATGGACATTGGATACAAAGATTGTGTGTTGAAGTCTATGCCAAGGTCTGGGTGACAAAGTAGAACCCATTTGAAGTGGAAGTAGATAAGCAACGATTGACTGTTATCTGATCTTTCACACCTGGATAGTCTACTGGCTACATTTCTAGCTACCTTAATGGCCCGAGCTTTTTATTTTTATCTCTGTTAGGCCTTGATACAATGCGTTGCACACATTGTAAAGTTCATAAATTGTTAGTACCAGAGCACTATCAAGATTCAACCAAATATAAAGGTTACAATTATTTTAGAATTTTGCACAGACAAGATAAAATTAAAATGTTTGATACACATTTTGCACACAATCATGCTTTTAAAAAAAAGTTGTTGACAATAAGGGTGGTCATTCTTTCTTGTGCCATGTCTTCATTTGATATTAGTAACTACTTCATTTTGATAAGCAGGACAAACATGACTGTGATTTCAACAAACATAATCTAAACGTTGATAAAAAAAAACACTAGATTATTCTAATTTATATTTCATTTGACATTTTCTAAATTGTCTTCATGATATGTTTCAGTTGTTTCAATGTGTGTATGTTGTTTTGGCAGTTGAATGACTAGTTGGCTTGTTCTTACTTCAAACATTTATTACAGGAGAACTCTCTCTCTCTTACAATTAACAGGCATATCATGAAACTTGGATATATCCATGACCACCCAACAGAGAATGTTATCACCCAAGACATTCTCCCTGAGCTCACAAAACAGGAAAAGAAAGTTTCAACGTTAACAGTGGAGACACAGACCTTGCTGACATGGCGGCCATTGTACAGAGCGGGAACTGGAGATAAGCCACACACACACACACACACTACAGCCCCGCGCGCGAAAAAAAACAACCCCAATACAGCTATACATACAATCATAAAGCAAATACACCCACATGTTCGCCAGATTAAACGGGACATGCTAGGCAGAAGATGAGTCATGTTTGAATATCATCTAACCTTTCTGTACTCAAGCCGTGGTAAACAGAACATAATCAGTTTAAAGCTGCTCATCCTATGGGTTTTGATTTGAAATTATATTTGTATGTTAGTCATTTTCTTTTAATGTAGTGACAAGCTTGTTGTGTGCTTTGTGTTTAGCTGGGTCAACAGACCTTATTCTGTGATCACAGAAACAGGGTTTTCCATAAAGGGTCTGCCTAAGCAATGCAACTCTAAACCTCTTCTCTGCACTTATGTTAAATGTATAATTATATTGACTCGTCATTACAACTTGATTGAGACTGCTGCCATAGGGTATTTTTTAGCCTCCATCTATCTAATGTACACAAGAGAGAAGGGGAGAGAGAGAGAGAGAGAGAGAGAGAGTGAGAGAGAGAGAGAGAGAGAGAGAGAGAGAGAGAGAGAGATGATGAAGCAAGGCTGGAAGTGACAGACATCATGTTTTAATGATATTATGAGTATTCTTGTGTTTTTTCAAAGTCATGATTTTTGTTCAAATGTCTATGATTGTTTTTCTCTTAGATCTAGATTTTGTCAAACTGATGGATTAATTCTTACTCATTTCTCGGTGAATTACAACGTACAATCAAATGAAAGTTTGTGAAATTATTATTCTGGTATTCTTATTTTTATTGTTCTTGTTTTGTTTCTGTAACGTTCAGAGTATCCTTTCTGTATCATCATCATCATCATCATCATCATCATCATCATCATCATCATCATCATCTATCACCATCATCATATCATCAATAGAACATGAACACTAGCGACAGCATTAACAACAACATAACAGCAACGGTAACAGTTCAAGCAGAGGATACGTTGATGTTGATGGCTCAATGGCTCAGCGAAAGGAGCAGTCTACTGTGAAATGAGTTATTTCAGCACTAGGGATGGACACACACAGCCGTCAGTGTCAGCAGTTACCTGGGGTGGTTTATTTTGAACAATTTTGCATCGTCCTCTGAAACTCATTTCACCCCTATCCCTGCATCATGGAACATCAGAGATAGAGCTCGAACTCGAAATGTTTATTGAGAGTAAATGGATGAGCGCAAGGCCTCTTTACACCATGTCTCTCACAAAAAAGAAGAAAAATTGGAAAAAAGGAAATGAAAGGAAAACAACAACACAACACACACACACACACACACACACACACACCACAACACACACACACACACACACACAAAACACCACCGCGCGCGCGCGCGCGCGCACGTGCACACACACATGCACAAAAACCCAAGTAAGAAGCATAACTATGCAAACAGTAATGACCAACACTTTTAAATACATTCAAATGAATATTTAAAATGAGCATCATAAAAAAATGACTAATAATAATTAGACGAAATACAGAGAGACAAAACAGAGAAAGAGAGAGAGAGAGAGAGAGAGAGAAGGAAGAGAGAGAGAGAGAGAGAGAGAGAAGAGAGAGAGGAGAGAGAGGAGAGAGAAGAAGACAGAGACAGACAGACAGACAGACAGAAGACAGACAGACAGGACAGACAGCAGACAGACGACACAGAGAGAAACAGACAGAGACAAACAAAAAAGGCAGATAGACAGGAGAGAGAGAGAGAGAGAGAGAGAGAGAGAGAGAGAGAGAGAGAGAGAGAGAGAGAGAGAGAGAGAGAGAGAGAGAGAGAGAGAGAGAGAGAGAGAGGAGAGAGAGAGAGAGAGAGAGATGAAAGGAAACGAGATCAGGTACTAATCAACTCCATTCACTGCAGCGCCATTTTTGCTCAGGTCGCTTCTGGCAATTCTCTATTCTAATAATTGGCTGCATTATGTAGCGGTGTCATTTTTCCCATCTTTTTGCCAGTTTCCAAAAAACAATTTTTTTCCGGTATGAATGTCAAGTTAGAACATGATGCAAACCATTTCTTTTGTCTTCCTGTAAAAAAGCAATGTATCACATATTTGATATAGAACAATTCTTCCTCGTCATCGTTGCTAGAACAGTAACTATAACTGTGATTGAGAAACTCTTCTGCCGTTAAGAGCCTGATAAATCAGGTTCAGCGGATCAGGCTGACTTCAGCGTGGGAGATAATTGTACCCTTTTTAAGCCTTTCTGCAAAGAAAAGCAGGAGAATGGACCAAACGGTTGATAATAAGCAAGGAGAAGGTAAGATGAAGAAAATCGAACAAGGTAGAAACAAAAAGAGGTACCGAAAATGAATTCCGAGCACATGGGTTTCAGAAAGTGGAGATACAGGCCCAGGCATCCCCACGATGAATAACGCATTCATTGGTCCTGAACACTGGAACTCTCTAAAGGGTAGAAATAAAGGTGATGATGTTCCCAGCCCATACACTATGTGGTTGTCGGAGAGCGGGGAGTCAGAAACTTCAGTTTATCTGCAGGCCTGAAAATTGAGGGTGGCACCTAACGCCTGTCCTTCGCTGCTTTACCTTCTTTGACAAGAACAAGGGCAGTTACCCATTAACAGATGGGCAAACTGGAGGACTGTACTAAAGCCAAGGCGCGCTAACGGTTACCCATCCACGTGGTAACTAGGCTCATGCTGCTAACCTTATCTTGGGGAAAGTAAGTGCTCTGATTACTGAGCTATCCCGCCACTCTCTAAAAGTCTACATGAAAACCTAAAGGATTATAAATAGTATGTGATTTTGTGCTGGGTTATAGTTATTACAGACCTGAAAATAATGAGTAACGTATTATTTATTCAGAAGCTGAAAAATCTGGATAGAACGTATAAGCCATAACGCGACAATGTGCAGAACACTGTTTCTTTTTAATAACATTAATAATGCATGGATTTTATTAGACTATATTTTTTCACTATATTGACCCTGTTCTATATTTTAGCCAAGGTATGATCAACATCGGGATGGCCTGGGGTCTATACTTTTTAATTTCTGTTCCATTCCTTTTCAAGACATTCTGTGAAACAATACAAGAAATGACAATGCTTAGAGTCATCAGTGTCAAGCTGTCATGATCTTGAATATTTTGTTCGAATATTTATAATGCACGCTTTACTGCTGTTTTGTTAGTGCTTTGCATATACACATATATAGATATAGTCTTTGCTGAGATTTTTTCTTTGTGTATCTATTCATTCATGATTGTGTTGATGTTGCCACTGCTGATGATGGGTGGGGAGGAGAAATGTTTTGTTTATCTGCGGGGAAAATGTTTTCGTGCTGATTGTTCAATATTTAGTCACTTTTGTTGTAGGCTCTTTACGTTTTAATAATGTGTTCATGCGCATAATACCTATAACATGTAATACATCTCATAATATGAAGCAATATCGTCAACGTTTGCATTATTCAATGGTCAACGTTCATTATTGTTGATTACTACATTACTATAAATGAAATTTTGGATAGTGACTGACATTTTTATTCAATATGTAATAGAGTGACATATTTGATGTCCCAACTTTGCAAACCTGAGAACACGGCACGGCTAGCCAATTTAAGATGATGACCTTTACATAAAGGTTGCATAAATACCATTTTACCATGAAGGTGAAATGTGTGCGACGGAGGGTTTTCGACCACTACCCAAGGATACAGAGCATCGACAATTCACAGGTGTGTCTTAAATAGAAACACGGCACTGCAATTGTCGCTGTTCCGATCACATTGGAGATAATCTACTTACCACCCCATCACAAATACATCCAAATTAGCTGGATTACAAATCTTTTATTTTAATTTTTGATAGTAAAACAGTTAGATACTTCCACAAACTGCATGTTGAAAGTATTGTAAATCCATACCTGACACTAATATCAAACATGAATTATCATGATACTATCTATCCACCAACCAAAAGAGGTTTGTGTGGATACCACCTATGCTGTTCTAAATAGTCAGTTTCCATTACAGTGGTTTCTTTGCTTTTCCTGTTGACATGGCAAAGTAATCGAACCTGACTTACTTCTAGCTGACTAAGACTTGCTTAAATAACCCATAAGATTTAGCACTGGGATCATGTAAATGGAAGTCAAGTTCAAATATTACAGTTTAAGTTGAAGTCTTGATGACTACTGGAAAGCTAACAGTAGAGAATGAACCATTTGTAATATATCTAAGCCCTGACATAATAATTATTGATGTTGATTAGTAATGTTTGGTGTTAGGCTGATGTCCTGATCCACTCATATGTGTATATCTAAAGGCTATGCCCAAAAGAAAAGTGATACCATTGGTTCCTTAGACTGCAGATGTAAATGTGACAAAATTAAAATGTGTCAGTGAAATTTTGGAAAACACTGTGTTGTTTGCTTGGTTATTTCAATATATATATTTATATATATATATATATATATTATTATTATATATTTTATATATAATATATAATATTTAATATATATTGATTTGTAATTGTTCCTACATCATGTAGTTATCTATCAATTTTGTTCATATTTTGCAGTGTGCATAACATTTTAATTTTTTTATTATTATATTCTTTTGTTGTCTATCTTTTTTTTGCTCATGTTTTCATCTGAGTTGATAAATAGGTTAAGGGTGCAGAGATTGTGTAAACTAAACAGTCATGCAAACTGTACACTAAAGAGGATGGAGCTGAAAAAATAGAATATATGATTTGATTTTATTTACACTTTAATTCTTAAACTATTCCGTTCATACCTTTCATTGCTTTGTTAATTTTAAATGCTAGCCTGGTTAGATGACTGACTGTTTGGTTGGTTAACTGGTTGTTTAACTGAATGAATTTCCTGTTTCATATTCAACAGGCAAATCGATAAACTTTGCTATATCCAGCACCTTTGACAGAATGTTATCACCTCAATTCTTTCTCCCTGAGTTCACAGACAGGAAAGGAAAGTTTCAAAGTTAACAGCGGAGACATAGACCTTGCTGACATGGGGGCATTGTGCTGGAACAGGAACAGGGGAGATAAGCCATGTGTCAAAGGGACTTAAGTGTTTACTCCCTGACAGCTGATTGCTTCTGTTTTCGTTTGCATATGCATCTTTAATTTGTAAAGAGCTCCGGCCCTTTCACTTGTAGATTACTTTCCAAATCATCAGTTTTAAGGTAAACTAACATTTAGCAGGTGTTTAGGGTGCTAGTTTACTGCAAAACATCTCTACAAGATGTCAGACTTGGGTTTATATCAACGTGGCTGTTTATTTTGTTGATGTTTTCAATGTTGATGATTTAAGTATTTTTAACCTCATCATTGTGAGATATTACTTGTAACTCAAAGATGTGAACAATTTCATTGTATTTTTACAATGTTAAGACAAAAAATTAAAAGTATAATAAACAAACACACATACAAACACACGCGCGCGCGCGAGCGTGCGTTCGCGCACATGCACACACATAACACTGCGCACACGCACATACACACTACTGCACACACACACACACACACACACACACACACACACACACACACACACACACACACACACACACACACACAACCCACACACACCACCACACATACACACACACACACACACACACACACACACACACACACACACACACACACACACACACACACACACACACACACACACATCCCCCCCCACACACACACACTTCTCTCTCATTATGGCTAGGATTGATGACCAGACAGACGTAGCCTACACGAGGTGAAGGCAGGAGAAGGACACAGAATGGGATGCCAGAGTTCCAGCACCAACTTTATTCACCGGCCCATTTCACAGCTGACTGCACCCTGGCACTGATCAATATAGGTTGCTGCTGCTGTTGCTTCTGCTGCTGCTGCTGTGTGGCGACATGGTTTTCTCATTTATCTCCCCTTTTTAGGGGGTTAGAGATGCTAGACATGGACACCTCTACAGACCTACACATATCCCAAAACAAACCAAGCTTCTAAACCATTAGCCAAGCAGCCAACAAACCAGGTAACCAACTAACCAGGCAAGCAGCCAAAGAAACATAAATTAAACTGCATAAGCAACCAAAACCGGAAGTAAACAGAATCTTTTGAAATGATGACGGTAATAATGAATATGATATTAATATTGATATAATAATAATAATAATAATAATAATAATAATAATAATAATAATAATATAATAATAATAATATAATAATAATAATAATATAATCAAAATCATCATCATATCATCATCATCATCAATCAATCATATACAATAACCTAATAACAATAATAGCAAGAAGAAGAAGAATAGCATAGTAATAATAGTGATAGTTATAATAACGTCAAGACTAATAATTATAACAAAACTAATTAAAAGAAAAAGATTCCATCCAATGAGCAGAGGCCAACAACAGAAGCAGGTGCTCTCTGACGGGTCACTATTCTGCCTCTCTTTTGCCCTATCTTCCATCATGCCCTGTACTACTATAGGTATGTCCTCTCAGGTATTTTGTGTCTGAATGAAATGATTTAATATTGAAAATGATGTGAATCATGCGGAATAAGTGGATATGGCTTAGTTTCCGCCATGTTGCAGTTGCAAGTAAATAACCCACAAACAAACCATCAAATGAAATATATATATTTTTTTAAATTTTATACCACTTTATGTCACAGCAGATTTCTCTGCGTGAAATTCGGGCTGCTCTCCCCGGGGAGAGCGCGTCTCCACAAGTGCAGCGCCAACCCATTATTTTTTCCCCTCAGGGATGGTGTCTAAACACACCTGTGTGTATGCTGGGTTTTTTTATAATAATTTGTCATCTGCTCCTACCGGCACACGATGGCTTGCTCTCCCGAAAGGCGGAACGGGGTTTTACGTGTGTGCAAGATGTTCTGCGTGCGTTCGCACACGGGGCTTCGGTTTGTACTCACATCCGAATGACGACGTCCATCCGAAATGGAATCCTAAAATAAAACAAGACTAACCTCATATAATTGAAGTTAGTCTTGTTTTCATTTTAGGATTCTATTTCATTTGTGGGTTTGCTATAAGCTTTATTTATGATTTCTTTGTGGAGCAGTTTCATAATTCTACGTACTGCTGTTTTGTTGTGTGGGGTGTTTTTTGTGTGGAAAGCATTCTTCTCTACCTGTTGTATGATAATAAAAAATATGTATAATGTCAAAAATCTTATTTTCATACTTTAAAGAAATTTCGTTGGCGAAGACGAATTTTGGCATCTGGATCCAAACAAAACCCTCTCCTCCCTCCCCTCTGCCCCCTCACCCTTTCTTACATAACGCAGTTCAGTTAAGATAAAACTTATTGATTCGCTAAAAACACACCATATAGGAATCGCGTCTGTCATGCTTACCCATTTGTATTCTTTTTATATTTTGTTTTCTTTTGATCTGCAACAACATCTTCCAATCTAAACAGATCTTCATTTTATTTTGTTAACTCTCTTTGTGCTCGTGTCGACTCAGCTTATGTGGCTATGTGGACCTTTTTTTTTTTTTTTTAATCCAGATGTTAACACTTCGGCAGGCAATAAATCAAACTATTGTATACACATTCGTCTCCTGGTAAAAAGCGTATCCATGGGCCCAACAAACGAGGATTTTTTTTTACTGCAAAAAAGGAAACTAGTCTATAGTCTCCTGGATCTTTGAATGGATCAGTTGATGTGCTTTTAACGTGTCTGCTAATGCATGGGTGTTTATTTTCTTTACTTTTCTACACTTAAGCTTTATCTTGTTTTTCTTCTTCTCCTTCGAACACTGAGACAGCAACTATTGTTGCCTGTCACATGAGATATAAAGGGTTGCACTTCTGTCAAGCACCTGACAAAGCAAGCCCAGGACATAACACTTCAGCGTGAATTTGATTTTTAGTTGTTTGAATGTTACCTTTTGGTTTGACACTGGAAATAGGTCGTATTGCAGAATTTTGCTACTAACGTCTTCCTTGTTTCCTGCTAAAAATCAGGCTTTACTCTATCATCATCTGCTCAAAATACTGGCACATAAAATCCACTTTATGCTTCCAGCAGTGATGGAGAAAAGTAATTTGTGGTCATAAATCACAGCCTATGTATCGACTTCTTATTCTCAAACTGTCACATGTGGCATGGTCATGTTGAATGGAATGTGCAGCAATGATCTTCTTCTCTAGTTGTATCTCTGTATAAATCTAGTAGATGGCCTTAGCCGACACATTCCAATTTCATGCCAGTACACCAGGAAGTTTATAAGAAAACAGAAAACAAATTGAAAGAAAATTTGGGTAAATGGGCTCGGTAAGCAAAACATATAAATATAAGAAAGAGGAAGAGCAGATAGAGATAAGGATAATGACAAAAACGAAGAAAGTAATAGAAAAGGGACATTGCTAGCTCAGACTTTGTAGAAG
>CM060333.1:40030157-40032657 GCA_030674155.1 Stramonita haemastoma | reverse complement strand
GACAAATTTCAATAACGACTTCAGATCTAACTTTTGTTTGCAAGGAACTAATGGCATGAATTACAGATTTAGAATCTACACAAAACAGAATCTGAAAGATTATTTTAGGAAAACTAACGAGAAAATTTAGGGCCATCAATATTGCGATTAGTTCCGCTGAAAATATCGAGATATCTTTTCCAAGATGAAATTGGTTTTCAGTTTTTAGATCTGGTATAATATAAGCAGCACCAGCGTTATTGTTTAATACTGAGCCGTCTGTGAACACTTTTAAGTGATTGGGATAATTATCTTCCAAATGAATTTTGGCATGAGAAGACACTAAATTGATATTGTCTTTTTTTGCTAGATCAATATAATTGATGTCAAACTTTGCTCTGTTGAGTTCCCAGAATGGAACTGGGGGCACTACATCCCGCTGTGCTATATTACCTGTTGGATTCAACCCAGACTTTGTAAAAATATCTGATGTGTATGTTCTCAATGTGGTATGTGATGATATAGATCTTGCTCTCTTTGGAAAATGGTTATCTGACTTAAGATTAATGACTGATTCCAAATCGTTTTGAACAGTCAGACTTCTTAATACAAATTTACTGCAAGCAACACTCCTATAATCTTCCAAAGGTAAAACCTCTGAGGCACTGTATGTTTTAAAACATGAAGCATGGATAGGAAGGCCAAGAGCAAGTTTATATGCCCTGCAGTCTATGCTTTGGAGTTTTTTCAAAAGATATTTTGGGGCACCAAAAAATACTTCCTGGGCAAAGGTTAATTTTGAACGAATTAGCGATGTTGAAAGATGCAACAAGGTGAAAATATCTTGGCCCCAAGGCTGTTTACTGACAATTTTCAAAATGCTTAAGCTTTTTCTCGCTTTAGTTAAAATGTATTCAATATGTTTATGCCATGTTAATTTTGATGTTAGAAAAACTCCAAGGAATTTAACTACTTGTTTATATTGTAAAATTCCACCGTTTATTTTAAAACTAGGCATTTCAATTGGATTTGCTCCATTATTAAACAACTTCATGTGAGTTTTATCTCTTGATAGTTGTAATCCATTTTCAGTCATATAATTAGCAATAGCATTTAAATCGTTTTGATACAACTTTTTAGCATAATTTATAGATCTGGCAGAAGTGTTCTTTTTTCATCGCAACTTTCATCCATACACATATATCATCAGCATATTGAGCCAATTCTACATTTTTTGAAAGATTGTCTGGCAAGTCATGCATCAAAATATTAAATAACATGGGAGCAATAACTGAACCCTGTGGAATACCCATTTGTAATAATCTTATAGATGAATATGTAGTCCATATTTTAGCCTGAATTTTTCTGTTTTCTAAGAAATTTTTGATAAAACTATACATCTGCCCTGACAGACCAATATTCTGGAGTTTAAACAGTAAACGTGAATGCCATACCTGGTCATAAGCCTTAGTTATGTCAAAAAATGTTGCTAATAGACATTTCCGCCTCGCAAACTGATACTTAACCTGAGTTGTCAGCTTTACTAAATGATCAATAGATGATCTGCCTTTTCTAAAACCTGCTTGATTCACAGGAATAATGTTATTCTTTTCACAATGATATACAAGTCTGTTTAAAACGATTTTTTCTAACAGTTTACATACATGAGACGTAAGTGCTATAGGCCTGTAGCTATCCATATTTGTTATTGGTTTACCGTCTTTGTGCACAGGGACAATAATTGATTGTTTCCAAACTTGTGGTAATACACCACTCTCCCAACATTTTTGAAAAATATTGTAAAGAATGTGTATCCACTTGTCTGGCAAGTGTTTGAGTATTTCATTTGAAATAGCATCGATTCCAACTGATGTTTTCTTGTGTGGTAAGGATGAGATTGCATCTTTTATTTCTTGGATGGTTAATGGAGCATTGAGGTAATGGCTGTTATCAGGAACAGGGTCGGCAAGATCGACTGATTTTTCTCTTTGGGCCCTGTAGATTTTTTGTTCTGGAGATAAGCCATCTAATCTACTTGTGTTGGAAAAAGAGTCTGCAAATGCTTCAGCCTTTTCCCTTAAAGAAGGGAATACGTTGTTTTGTAACTGAATTGGATAATCCGGAAATTTTATGCCATTTTTATTATGTTTAGTTGTCTCCAAATCTTCTTGGTATCCTTATGACTTGAGACTTCAGAATTGCAAAATGTTGTCCAGTAAGTTTTCTTAGCTTGCTCTATTACTCGGTTGCATCTGATATTAGCATTTTTCATAGCCTTGTGATTTTCACTCGACTTATCTTTAGTGTACAATTTGAACATTCGTTTTTTCTCATTAACTGCCTTTTCACAGTCGACATTCCACCATACATTACCTAAATTACAGTGATTTTTTGTAGCACTTGTGTTTAGTTTTGGAATGGTTTCATTGGCTACATTTAAAACAGAATTGCAGAAAGAATTGTACATTGTATCAATATTATCATCACTAAATGAAGTTATGACTAAATTCTGTAATGTGTT
>CM060333.1:40025157-40027657 GCA_030674155.1 Stramonita haemastoma | reverse complement strand
TGGAGGTTCCTGTTCAAGGAAATGTTTCTACTTAGGTTAATTTTAGTACCGACTTTACTCCTCAGAAAGTCTTTTATATAAGACTGTAAATTAAGGCCCCCAGTGCAAATGTATGCCAAACATCTTGAACACACGTTACAACGAATTCTGGCTTTCAGAAGTGTTGAGCATTAAAGTTTAGTGAGAACATATGATAAAAATGAATTAAACAAGCATATGCATGCTGCCATAATTAGACATCATCCCTAAACTTAGATCAGGCTACTTTGATGGTGGTTAAAAACGGTTGCATACGCAAAAAAACTTTACTATTGGTGAACCTCAACGCTCTAGCTGAGGAATAAAAACAACATAAATCCAACAGAAGAGGCATTTCCGTATTAGGCTGGTTGACGATCTAATTGCTTTCTAAGGGTCTTTGTCAAGCAGACAATTGGAGGCTTCTGCGGCAATGACTCATATCGATAAAAAGGGAAATACATTTCAGAACAGAAATCATCTTTGAAAGATAACAGCTGTTCTTGTGTCGACGCGATTTCAGGCAGAGGAATCTACTATGACTTAAAGTGGTGTAAAATGGATGGGAAAAAAGCTTTGGGCCCAAACAGGGTTCAAACCACGCACACTTCCGACCCGGACTTTTCGCTTTCTAGGCAAGTGGGTTACCACTAGACCACCGATCAACTTCTTTCCTTCACTATCAACTGTACTTCCAGACATGTCTGAATCAAGTTTGGTCTCTAGATTCAAAACATTATCCCGCCGCCCCTGTGTTTTACAACTTACTAATCATATTGGTTACTATATCAGCAGTAATTAGCCATGAATGTCTCCGGGCAAATGTAACGTAATCTTTTTCCTACTCAAAGGACATTACCTTGCCAATGAAAGTCACATAATGTAAGAATGGCTTCTCAATGTCCCCTTTTCATGGGATAGCTTATGATACCATTTCAGTCAATTTGTAGATCATAGTTACCATAAATGTACTGATGAGAGAAGAAAGAAAGAATAGTATGACCAACGTCTAGACACAAATCGGAAAAGGTTGTACATGTTAGAACATTGTGTTACATGTTGTGTTGAATCATCTTTTGCAGGAGCTGTCTCTTTCAGTTGTAACTCTTCCATCAGTGGCGTGCCGCTCTGTCAATTAAAGCAAATAACAAATGACAGCATTAACGGAGAATGATACATAAAACAAGCAAAGTAGCAGCAACCGCTATGTTAATGCTTTAAGGTTGTTTCAAAAGATGTTTAGATTTGCTTTTTTGTATATGTTAAATTCTTTCAAGCAGTTAGTGAGTAGAATAGGAACCTTTCGAATAAAGCTGTGGCTTTGTATACTTTTAGGTGAAAGAAAGATTTGTTTTTCTCCATCTAGAAGCTTTTCATTCAGAATTTAAAAAATTGTACAACATGGCGCATTATAGATAGTTTTACATAGATTAAGGGGAAATAGTTTGCAACACACAAACACACACATACACAGCCACAACCCCACACAGACACACAGACACACGGACACACAGACACAGACAGACAGACACAAGACACAGACACAGACACACACACACAACACACACACACACACACACACACACACACACACACACACACACACACACACATATAGTCCACAGTACAAGCAACATCCAATTTAGAACTTTGTTTGCTGCTCCAAAAAGTTTCCAACTCCTCTTTGCAGTCTGATGACCAATCTGTGTAGTGAAAGCATTTGACTTTAATCCATCTTGGGTAGAGGCAACTGATAGATCTTGACCATCACCAAGGAAATGAGAGCTGATGGCCAGTGGACCTATATGGACTGCTGGTTAAACAGGGGTGGTCAGATCTCTCTCTCTCTCTCTCTCTCTCTCTCTCTCTCTCTCTCTCTCTCTCTCTCTCTCTCTCTCTCCTCTCTCTCTCTCTCTCTCTCTCTCTCTTCTCTCTCTCTCTCCTCTCTGTGTTTGTGTGAGAGAGAGAGAGAGATGGTTGAAGGTGGTGGTTGATCATAGAGATAGATATAGAGAGAGAGCAGGCAAGCATACCCCTGGACAGCTACGTGTGCACCCAATCCACATGTTTGTACCACGAAACAGAGCCAGCCAGTGAGCCTATTTGACAAAAGACATTGCGTGACATGGAAACCTTGTCACAGATCCAGTTATGTCAATGTATGATGTGTATTTGAAGTTTTGTGCCCAGTCCCCATCCCTCTGTCCCCTTGTGAATGGGGTAAAGCTTGTCACAATAAACTATTGTCATTGTCATTGTCATTCTCTCTCTCTCTCTCTCTCTCTCTCTCTCTCTCTCTCTCTCTCTCTCTCTCCTCTCCTCTCTCTCTCTCTCCTCTCTCTCTCTCTCTCTCTCTCTCTCTCCAGTATTGTGATCTTGCACACGAAGTTCTTGATACTTCGTAGGTGTAACAGACTACTTTTTTTTATTCATTTATCTTTCTTTTATACCATTTAAAGTCAAGGCAAATTTCTTTGCGGGA